>JABMCL010002123.1:155000-197500 GCA_018857735.1 Alviniconcha marisindica
ATAATAAAACAGAATGTGTACTTGTGTTTTTAACATGAGTGCAACATTCCTATTTGAACACACACACACACACACACACACACACACACACACACACACACACACACACACACACAAAGAACCGTAATCCAGGATGTCATTTAATATGTTCAGGAACTTCAGCCAAGGAGCCAGTCATATCACATCTCAGTTCAACACATTGAATATTGTATAGTAATTGATCAATAAATAACCTGTTTTATTACCATAGAATATATGGTTGTTCAGTTTAGCACAACAGAAACAAAATCATCACAAACAGAAACACAAATCAAACTTCATCAAAAATGTTGATGATCAGTCAATATACATTACCATTCCAAAATCAATGGTCAAAATGTTTTGACTTTACACGTCAAACGTTTCTATCACATTTTAACACGTAACAAACCCAAAATGCACTTTGATAGACTCTTTTGTAGTAAAACTAAAGAACAGTGTTTTTCTGCTCCTTTTTAAAAACCAAACACTCAAAACAGTTATGCATGTGTATTCCACTGCCAGTTTATATTGTAAGGAGGCATCGTGGATCTGCCTCAAGTCAGAAAAATTCAATGCTTCTAAGATCACCTTGTTTGTGCTATGCTCCCAACAAGTTTTAACAACAACAACAAATAATTGACACGCATTCAAAACAGGAAAATGCAACTTATCATACTGCCTACCCCCCTCTTGTGACCTACATTTAAATGGGTCATGTTCACCAAAATCTGGTACCAGGTATGAACGTGCAAAGCCTCTTAGAGGTTGTCTAAAATTGCAGTATCAAATCTCCAGCTTAAACAGTGTCTGAGAAAAAATGCCTACATTCAGGTCTTTGTACAGACAAAAATGCATCAAAGTCTCCCTTGATTATTCTCCTTTATTATTATTATTCCAAGAATTACGTACATAATCATGTCAATGCATGTGACTCTTATTTAACATCCACAATCTTTAATAACACCCAAGGCACTGACTGTGACCACCTTTCAAATACACATCGCTGCAGGACTTGCAACACTGACAGAGCCCAGGCCTTGACAGGAAAAAGACGATGAAGACAATCATACAAACTTTGAAGTGGACAACTACTTGTTAAGAAACTGCAATTCATCTTTTTTGAGACCACTATAATCTTTAAATCCATCAAGGTCATCAGAACTGGTATGAGAATGTAAAGTTCAGTGGGCATTATCATCATGCAAAATTTGAACAACAAATTGCATATCTTAAGAGTTTGTAGTGTGGAGCTGCATCAGTTAACTGCAAGTCAAAGGAAGCCTTTGGTATGTCATTTTTTTTCTGATTAGTACCACCATATTGAGTTGACAAGCTGGAAACTTACCAAACTATTATCATGTGGAGCTTTGCCTGCCCATTGCCTTAACGTGACCCTGATATGTCCAGGTTGTTGAAACTGCAGTATCAAAATGTGACGTCAAGCAAAGCAGGTACAAAGTTTGAAAGGCCCTGTCCCCTCACCATCTTTGAGGCTGAGCCAGCGTTAAAGTTGCTGCTACAGCTGGATTAATCCTCATCATTGCCGAGGAAAATGGTGCCAGCACAAGAACACAGACATTCCAGGAAACAAAAACGAAAACTGTACAACACATTCAGTAAGCCCGTCACTTCTAATAGACAGATGCAGCTTTGTGCAATGCATCAACAAAATTAAACGTTACCAGAACAAAACAAAATCAACCAAATGAAGAAAACAAAAACAAAAAAAACACTGCTCCTCCTCCTGTTTGAACAGGCTTCATGAATAAAGTTTCACTCATTCATCCATGCTTCTTATATGTATATAACCACAAATTATCTTTTGTAATTTTTATTTATTAGTAGCTTAGCTAAGACTAGTATATAAGGACTAGTTGTTAGACAGGAATGACTGAACCTAAATTACAATCCTCATAAAGTTTTTGAGTTTGAGTTCCTTCTTCACATAGGTCCTTCACTTATGCGTATGTGGCTGTATGCCTGTATGTCTACCAGTATACAGCTTGTATGTGAACTCAAAAATGCGTCATATTCAAGTTTGACTGCTCTCATTATGCAATAACCACACATCCAGTTACCCTCAGTGTCAAGGGCACACAAACAGGCCGTTTGCACCTGCAGAAAAGTCACAATAAATTAAACCTGCTGTCACACAAGTATCCAAAGCATGAACACATTCACAGCTGTAAGTGATGAATCAAAACACTGTGCTGCTACTCTGTGCTTGTACCCAGCCCAAAATGCACACACAGTCAAATTAGGGAATTTGCGGTCAACGCATTACAAAAACCAACCAGGAAGATTCAAGCAGAAGACAGTGAAACCTTGTTGCACATGTTTTCTTTTTGGCTCAGTGCACATGTATGCAGACACAAAATACACACACACACACACACACTCACACACACACACACACACACACACACACACACACGGGGAAAAAAACAAAAAACACCCCCACAAATATGAGCAATTACAATCAGATGATTCACATTTAAGAACAAAATTGGAAAAAATATGTGTTGATTACCTTACCACATGAACCCATTTTGTGTGTGAACCCTTTATGTGTGTTAACAACCAAACAAGATGTAAGCTACATCAGACAGGAATAAAGAAAAACAATTTGCAAATTTAAGTTTCTGACACCTTTGACTTTTGAAACAAGGTCAAGGTCAAAAAACATGGTATGAGTCAAAAGACTTTATAATTGTGCAAAGTATGAAAGGCCTTGTGGAAACAATGTCCCAGAAAAAGCCAACATTAAAGTTTTGTCAAACTGGGAAACATATTAATTACCTCCCTTGAATATATGCAAAAGTGAAATTAAAAAAAAACTGGTATTATATATATATACATAACCTAACAATCGTTCAAAAGTTTCACCTTAATCAACTAACGACATATGACCTTAAAATGATTATGTTCACAGTCACTGAGTGACATAAGCAAGTAAAATGCAAAGTTTGGCATTATCGTGTTTATGGTGCCAGACAAAACTGCAAAGTTTCAGCATGCTGGACACTAAACTGGCTGGCCAACCTATAACATTGCAAGTTTGTAGAAACATTTTCACACGCTCACATTTTTTTCACATGAGTCCAAAAAAAAGCAATTCTTTGGCTACACACAAAAACAGCTAGTCAAAGCGAACACAAAGAACATTAAAATTAAATGCTCGGTTATTTCTGATTCAACACCCAAAGATAACGTGAATCACAAAAGGCAATTCTGCTGAAAATTTGCATTTTGTGCCATCCCATCTGACTAAAAAGTGTAATACTCTACCTCTTTTTGTACATTTTGATTTTGGTTCTGAACACAGGAAGTCATCTTCACCTTACATTGAGTACATGAAATTGCCAACATCTGCAGCACAAAGCATCTCAGTCTTTGCTACTTCATCAGCAGCTTCTACCTTAGCACAGTGTGGACTCCTCATTTCAACAGGAGAACAAAGGAAACAACCACAGCGGGCTTCCTGAAGTGAAATCAGAAGACCTCAAGTGAGAAACAAAACCAGAGACTACGGCAACCCATATCCAAAACAGAATGCGGCCCAGAGCGCTGATGCAGAATCAGCACACAAGGGAGTTGATTAGCGCTTGAAATACATGACACAAGTACAACAGCAAATGCCAGGCGAGAGTTACTGAAGGCGACTCGGATCCTCGCTGTTGTATTTGTGTTACGTATTTTGAGCGCTAATTAACTCCCTTGTGTGTTGATACTGCAACCCATGTCAGACTCCATCTGGATCACTGTTCTGCAATCTGGTCTTGATCTCCACGCGCATCTGAAGCGCAGCATGCGGACATATGACGGTCTTGGGTACAGCATCAACAGATGACGGCGTCACTCAGTGCTTTAGGGGCGGCGGAAGATTAGTTCCTTGAAGTTTTCCACCGTCTCAATGCCGTCTCTTCATTCAGATTACTCATCCTGGGATGTCCCATAAGTGCAAAATCATGCCCACAGAGACTAAGTGCATACATGCAGCCCCACATACTCACACATGCGAGTATACTGACTACACAAAACTTAAATGAACACACAACTTAAATAGACAACAAACAGAGACCTGAGATGAGGAACACACCTGCGCGGAACAGAAAAATGGCAGGTCTATTGCTTTGGAAAAAGAAAAAGTTGAAAAAAACACTCTCTCTGCCAGCATGTGTCGCTTGGGCTGCTGCCTTGGTCATCTGCTGAACAGAGCTTCAGACGGCAAGTACCTGTTTTTAGGCTGCAGTCGCTGAGTAAAGCAGGGTAGATGATGACTAGAATGACGCCTGTTAGTGCTGATCTTTGTGAACGACGGCGCTAGTCAAACGTGGGTCGAGTCTACAAACTAGCAACGGTGATCCCATCTCTCCTCCCTCCTCCTTCCCAACCTACTGCATGTGTGCAACTAGGTCATTCACGTTTCTGACCAGACAGTACAACTTCAACAGTACAACAGTGTTCACACTGAAGCATCACTTACACGGTGCCTTGATAGTTTTACCTCTCCTAATGAATGACAAAAAAAGTTATTAAAAAAAGGCTCCAACACAGAAATGCACTTTCAATAATCAGTACATGTATACATAACCACAAATATTTTGAAGGGAGTGCACCCAGATCAGACGTAGTGTAGACCATAAGCAGCAACACATTAGCTACACGTACACAATGAGTTTTTTTGGTGTTTTTTTGGTCTCCTTAAAGCTACAGTGTATATTGGATGTGCATTCAAACTCCAAAAGCTGACTCCACCCAAACAAAAACTAAGTGCAACAATACTTGATTGCACGTTACCACTGAGATCTCGGTTACTGTTTGGCTCAGGCTATAATGTCATTCTAAGAGTAAAGATGCTTTACCAATTGGAGGTAACAAATCAAATGGGAAGAGGGGTAGTTGGTGGTAACAAACCAAATAGGAAGAGGGGTAGTAAATACCTTTTGACTGAACCGTGCATGTAAACGTAGCCATCATCTAAAACGTGCAAATGAGGCTCAAAACGTAACTCCCTGAAGTTTACTCCAAACAATCACACACCTTCAATTTTTATCTCCCGACACATTTTGCTAGCTCTCTCTGTAACTCATTCTACACTTCACTAAAATTCAAGACCAAAACAGCATGCACACATTTTTGACACATTCACACATTTTGAATAAAGAAAAAATTGCTGCAAAAATTTGACAAAGGCTTCCAGCATCTACCTGAACTCTTTTTTTCTTTTCTTTCTCTCATCACTAGATTTCTCATCCTCTGTGCTAAGCACTGATTAGATCATTACACATGTCACTTCAGTATGACTTGTTGTTCTTGTCCTTTCGTGGAACAACAAAAAGATGAAAGTGTTTCTGGGACAGAAAGCATCTGCTAAGGCTGTGTTTTCATTGACACATTAATCACATACCACTTTCTGTGTGGACAGTTCACAAACTGATCGTGTACACTTCACGTAAACACAAACACACACACAAAATGCCACGCAAATCTGTACACACAACAGTTAATGCAGTCTCACAAAATGGCAACATGTACAGAGCTCTCCCAATTCAGAAATGGAGAGAAAACACAAAACATGCGCCAAACCTGGGAAATCATGTGGACTATCCATCTCCATGTATGCTGTGACTGAAAAAAGGCAATGGCTAGGGCGATGAGAAAGGGACACGACGATCAATGTGAGGGTCTGGTTCAAGTTTCACTGGCATCACCAAACTGCTGTTGCCTGGGCAAAGCTCCGTGGTAGGCCACAGCAGTATTGATAACGATATCGCACTGCCAGTGGTGTGGCTTAATGATATTGCACTGCCTGTGGCGTGGCTTAATAATATCGCACTGCCTGTGGTGTGGCTTGCGTGTCTAAGCCCCTGCAGTGTGGCTTGCGTGTCTAAGCCCCTGTGGTGTGGCTTGCGTGTCTAAGCCCCTGTGGTGTGGCTTGTTTGTCTAAGCCCCTGTGGTGTTGCTTGTGTGTCTATGTCAGTTAACCATTCAGTAGCAACCACTGGCTGAAAACTTCAACACTTCCAACACTCTGGCTCTTTAAACGAATTTGAAGCAGGTCAGGGGTGTTGATGACTCTAGTAAATGCATCCTTCTTCAAACGTCAACACCCACATGGGACAATTCTGCTTAAGATGCAAATATTACTACTGCTGTGACTATAGTATACCTCACTTCCTGAAGCAGCAAACAGTTTGCTTCTGTGTACCTGATCCATTTTTCGAATGCCGGCATTTTCGTTTTTTAAACTCAAACGACAAAAGCCCACAACCAATAACAGTGACACAGCTTACTGTCTGAGATGATTACCAAAAACAGCACACAAACAAAACAATCTGTACATGTATGGAAATGTGACATAATAATAATAAGCAAATACAAGCATCTTGGTACACAATATCAGAGGAATGTTTCCGTTGCCAGGTAACGAAGACTGCACCCGGCAGCAACACCATGGTTATCACAATTCTGCTCACCACCCCCCCCCCCCCCCCCACCCAAAAACAAAACAAAAACAACAACAGAATACACACGCACACACATACAGGAAAAACTCGTCAATAGTGGGTTCCATCCCAAGCTCTTCAGCCTGGTCTCTCTCCTAGCTGTCACAAGCTTCTCCTCCGGCCACCCTGTCGTGCTGGGTTGACTAGCGGAATGCACAAGGATCCCAGTGTGATTCCGGCATTCAAATGAACGTAATCTGCCTCATCTCATGGCAGCTGTCACAAGCTTTTCCTCCGGCCACCCTGTCGTGCTGGGTTGACTAGCGGAATGCACAAGGACCCCAGTGTGATTCCGGCATTCAAATGACCGTAATCTGCCTCATCTCATGGCAGCTGTCACAAGCTTCTCCTCCGGCCACCCTGTCGTGCTGGGTTGACTAGCGGAATGCACAAGGATCCCAGTGTGATTCCGGCATTCAAATGACCGTAATCTGCCTCATCTCATGGCAGCTGTCACAAGCTTCTCCTCCGGCCACCCTGTCGTGCTGGGTTGACTAGCGGAATGCACAAGGATCCCAGTGTGATTCCGGCATTCAAATGAACGTAATCTGCCTCATCTCATGGCAGCTGTCACAAGCTTCTCCTCCGGCCACCCTGTCGTGCTGGGTTGACTAGCGGAATGCACAAGGATCCCAGTGTGATTCCGGCATTCAAATGAACGTAATCTGCCTCATCTCATGGCAGCTGTCACAAGCTTCTCCTCCGGCCACCCTGTCGTCTGGGTGACTACCACAAACCCAGGTGACCCATCAAAACAATCTGCCTCATCTCATGGCAGCTGTCACAACTTATCTCCGGCCAAACCAGCTCTGGGTTACACAATACAAGGACCCATGTTTCCGGTTCAAATGAACGTAACTGCCTCATCTCATGGCAGCTGTCACAACCCTCCGGCCACCGTCTGTGGGTTCCATCCAAGTCCCAGTGGTCCCTCTCATCCACTAGCTGTCACAAGCTTCTCCTCCGGCCACCCTGTCGTGCTGGGTTGACTAGCGGAATGCACAAGGATCCCAGTGTGATTCCGGCATTCCAATGAACGTAATCTGCCTCATCTCATGGCAGCTGTCACAAGCTTCTCCTCCGGCCACCCTGTCGTGCTGGGTTGACTAGCGGAATGCACAAGGATCCCAGTGTGATTCCGGCATTCAAATGAACGTAATCTGCCTCATCTCATGGCAGCTGTCACAAGCTTCTCCTCCGGCCACCCTGTCGTGCTGGGTTGACTAGCGGAATGCACAAGGATCCCAGTGTGATTCCGGCATTCAAATGAACGTAATCTGCCTCATCTCATGGCAGCTGTCACAAGCTTCTCCTCCGGCCACCCTGTCGTGCTGGGTTGACTAGCGGAATGCACAAGGATCCCAGTGTGATTCCGGCATTCAAATGAACGTAATCTGCCTCATCTCATGGCAGCTGTCACAAGCTTCTCCTCCGGCCACCCTGTCGTGCTGGGTTGACTAGCGGAATGCACAAGGATCCCAGTGTGATTCCGGCATTCAAATGAACGTAATCTGCCTCATCTCATGGCAGCTGTCACAAGCTTCTCCTCCGGCCACCCTGTCGTGCTGGGTTGACTAGCGGAATGCACAAGGATCCCAGTGTGATTCCGGCATTCAAATGAACGTAATCTGCCTCATCTCATGGCAGCTGCTGTCTGTCATCATCCCAATAAACCTGTGCGCTGCACAAGAGCCAGTAAAGGGGCGGCGGAGCAAACCTGCCCATGAAAATCTTTTCGGTGAACGAGGTCAGATTTTAAACAAAAGCAGCTAGTACACAGGCAGTGCCCGGAAGGAGAAAAGTCAGATAATTAGCCCCGCCCCCCCCCCTTTTTTTTTTGTGGAGCTTCTCTCCCATGAATTTGTCTAAGGATTTCAGTTCTGTCTCTTGTTTTTCCCCAAGTTCCTTCCCAAGGGTACTTTGCCGACAGGTCAGGCCAACCCAAAACATACACTGGCCTCTTCTGAGCAATTATCAACAGTCAGAATTTCAGCAGGATATCCTAGGATGTCTTTGTGGCAGATAAAAAAATTTTTTTTATAAAAAACTTCCTCAGGGATGTCGCAAGGGCAGAGAAAGGGCTTAAAGGATGTGGGCTGCCAACACACCGTGTCCAGTGCCAAGAGTTCACAAACTTTCAACACACCGTGTAGCGCCAAGAGGTCACAACCTTTCAACACACGTAACACTGTCTTACGTCCACATACCTGATCAGTGACCATAAAGATTGGTAATTATAAATACTCAGTTGATTTTGGAATCCTATGTGGGAGCTTTTCACATTCACCCGTAGCTCAGGAAACAATGATTGCACTTTTGCTGTTCATCTATCCCGCCTTCCAACCCCAAAGAATTTCAGGCAGTGACAAAGTATTGCAATGAATGAGGTCAATAAATACGAAATAAATGCATGCATCATATTTTGTGTTTCCATAAGCATTTCCTTAATAACAGTTCAGTGGACGCTAAAAGTAAAACAATCCACCCACAAGGGGAGATAATATTAAAAAAAAGGAAGTGATGTTTCAAGACAGCAGAGTAAGTGTACACTGATGAACAGGTCACTGTGCCTCTAAGTCTGAAAACAAATTGAACAGGTGATTCAGACATATTCATGTCAGCCATCCAAACATCTTCACTCACACATGCACACAATTTTCTCTTTAAGTCTAATATCCCAGAGATAACTCACCACGTTCCAGTTTCCTTCTTCTAAAGAAACCAAAAGCATGGAAATTGTTTACATATATATATGCACGACAACATAAACATTCAGCAATGTTCACTTACTTTAATACTGCTCTCACCCCTATTCCCCTGTTTAATACTGGACTAAAATGACTCCTTACAATCCCAAACTGTGGTCATAACGGTTATAACTTTACCTGATATTTTCAGTGAAAAGTTTCTACTGACAGCAGCGCTCGAGTGGAGATTCATACAGCGATGTGATCAGAAACAGAGCAAACAGGACAGGAATGGATTAGAAACAGAGCAAACAGGACAGGGATGGATCAGAAACAGAACAAACAGGACAGGGATGGTTGCGACACAGTCTGAACAGAAAATGGTCAATGGTGTGCCACAAACAGACTAAACCTGCATCAAAAAGTATGTCTGTGTATTTGACCTGGGCAAGGGAGAGACAGGGACAGAGAGATGGACACAAAAAGTGTTTTTTCCTGATGCTGTCAATATTAATGGCATGCCACAAAGAAACTAAACCTGTATAAAAAGTATGTCTGTGTATTTGACCTGGGCAATGTAGAGACAGGGACAGAGAAATGGACACAAAAAGTGTTTTTTCCTGATGCCGTCAATTTGTGACCTAAGCAAAAACAGCAGTATTTCAAAAACTAGTATAATGAACTCATGAACTAGTACAAGTTTCCTGGCACTGCAACAAAAAACTGAACAAAACAAAACACCCCCTCCTCATTCAGTAAATAAATTTGTATCAGTGGGGAGCAGTTAAGCATATCTGACACTGAAGACATTCTTCTTCTTCTTCTTTTTTTTACCTCCTAAAAATTCAATACACAAGTGCCTCTTATTCCAGAAACAGATTAACAAGCAACAGATAACTCCTTTTTTTCACACAACCAGCAAAGTCACATTAACAGCAGAATATTGCAAACAATTTTTCTTTACTCAAGCAGCAACATCAAATTAAAGACTGTAGGTAAATTGTCTTCACTCAGCCAGCAATGTCGCACAGAAGTAGACTATCGTAGACAATTTTTCTTCACCCACACAGCAACAACAAATTAAAGACTGTAGGTCACTTTTTTTCACTCAACAGCAATGTCAAATTAAAGCAGAAGGCTGTAGAAAAATGCTCTTCATTCACGCAGCAATGTAAAATTAAACTAGAAGATTGTACATGCAGGTAACCTTTCTTCACTCAACCAGTAATGTCACATTGAAGTCGAACGTAGACAACTTTCCTTCACTCTTCCAGCAACATCAAATAAAAGGAGCGGATTGTAGGCAACTTTTCTTCATTTAACCAGCAATGTGACATTAATGTAGATCAGTTTCTTCACTCAATCCACAATGTCACAAGGAAGAAGACAGCAGACCACTTTCTTCACTCAACCAGCAATGTCACAGCAGAAGATTGCAGAGAACTTTTACCACTCAACCAGCAATGTCACAGCAGAAGATTGCAGAGAACTTTTCTCACTCAACCAGCAATGTCACAATAATGCAGAAGATTGTAGACCACTTTCTTCCCAAAAGCATCCATGTCACACACTGAAGTAGAAGACTGTACATACTTTTTTTCATTCGACCAGCCAAGTCAACCTGAAGTACACTGTACAGGCTGGGTGTCTCTGTCGGGAAACACTTTATGCCAGTCTCAACAGGACACCCGTGTGCTCATCACCACACATAAACATGCACACCCCACACACCTTACAGTTTACCCACACATACACTCTCTCTCTCTCTCTTGAGGATAGGACTAGTAGAGAAGATCACAGTTACTGATTTGTGCATGCTGGCGAAGGAAGCCGAGACAGCCAGCCAGGAGACAACTGCTTCAAACTGCCAGCAGGTGGCGCTGGACCCAGATTGTCACTTGGCAGGCGGGCACTCTTTGGAGGCATCGTAACCCTGTAGGCTTTTCAGAGACTGGTGCACCTGCAAATGGCAAGAGCACAATGGAGTCTGTGCATTCAGGTATCACAGCATCAGTCCTTTCTCTGATGTCTGGCTGGCTAAGACATTACTTAAGCTCCCCAGAAACAAAACAAAAACAAAAAACATAACTGAGAGAAACATTTTCAAATTTTATATATTACTGCCCATCATATTGCATTCATACATGCATGGCAGCCAAGGGGTTAATTTCTGCATTCTTGGTTGCCCACCATAGATAATACAACTGCTCTATCCCACACCTACAATCTTCCTATTTAATAAAATAAAATAGGCCTACAATCTTCCTACAAATGACAACAGATCAGAAAAAGATAAGTTTCTTTCTCATTTTCCATCATTTTTAACTGTTTAACTGTTGTTTAAGTGTTGTTTTGTGTGTCCGTGTCATAATAAATAAGCATTCTTTTGATCCTTTTTGTGTTTGGATCTATTCCACACCATCATAATACATCACACAGTTCTTGCTTGCTTGCTTGCTTGGGATGGGGGTGGGGGGCGGGAATACACATTACAACGCTGAAAACCAAGCGTAAAAAAATCCTGTTGACCTGTTGCAGGAGCTGGATGTTGGCCTTCAAGACGTCGTGCAGTTGGTGTATTGTGGCCATGTGAGTCTGTGACTGTAACGTGTACATGCTGTCCAATGTTTGCTCCCTGCAACGGTCAGTCAACCAATCAATCAATCAACCAGTCAACCAGTCAATCCAAAAGAAAGAAAAATGTAACTGTGTGTTGTCCAGCGTCTGCTCCCTGCAAGGGTCAGTCAACCAACCGATCAATCAATTAACCAGTCAATCAAAAAACTAAAAAATATGACTGTATGTTGTCCAGTTTCTGCTCCCAGCAACAGTCAGTCAACTAGCCACTCAATCAACAACAACAAAAGTGACACAAATTAAAAAAACAGAGAAACATTGCAGCAAATTTCCAGAAGCAAGGGAAACAACTGTAATCGCTTAAGGACAAAGAGGAAGAGAAAGCAGGAGTTTAACCCCTTCACTGCCGGAGCCTGTAAAATTTCCAGACTGAAAGATGCACGAACATGCCTACAAACAGTATATTTTCCGGTCCTACAACTCATCTGCTTTCAATGCTATGCGGTTTGATAAAAATCCTTTCAAATGCCAGTGTAAAAAAGAAAACAAAAGGGCTTAAGGGTTTCAGATTTTGCACTTTTATTGGTCATTTTCAAGTGACATCATGGCAGTGAAGGGGTTAATACCCATAACCATCTGTTGCTTGTATACAAGTAAGCCAGCCTCAGCAAGTGTTCAGCTGTTACCTGTATGCAGATAACCTGACTCCAAAGTGTTACACTCTAAGCAAAACTGGAAAGTATGGAACATTCAGCATTCAGCATCTCAGTACCAAGGCTTTCCTTATATTATGGTGAATACTGAGCAGCCTTGACCTGTTGGCGTTGCCATGGTTACCTGAAGCTTTGCTGCCTGCCTGGTGTCCAGAGGTGACTCATCTCCAATCGCGTCTGCAGGAGAAGAATCTTGTAGGTCAGACCCATCGCCGACAGCAACAAGAACACAACCCTGGTCACAGAAACAACACACCTAATTTACATGGTCCGATTGACTCTATATCCACACCAACATGAAGGTATTTGGAATGCATTATTGCAAAAGATCACAAGCATCAAACGAAGCAAAAGATGCACAGCCAAAAGCTTGAACAACTGGCCCACTTACTGATCTCACCAACATCGGCAAACCTCAGGGTTTGAATCTCACTATAGGCAGATTCTCATTTGTACATGCAGGCCTGTCAAATCAGGTTTTTCCAGAACAGCGCAAACTCTCATCATTGGATCACATCTGTTCTTCTCAATGATCACGTCAATGTTTTGTCCATGACCATGCATGTCCCTTGATACTGCAAGTCCATTCACACCAAGTCTCTCATCAGGGAAACCTTTCACCAGGGGTCTCTCATCTTCCACTGGGGGTCTCTCATCTTTCACCAGGGGTCTATCATCTTCCACTGGGGGTCTGTCATCTTTCACCAGGGGTCTGTCATCTTTCACCAGGGGTCTATCATTTTCCACCAGGGGTCTCTCATCTTCCACTGGGGGTCTCTCATCTTCCACCAGGGGTCTATCACTTCCACTGGGGGTCTCTCATCTTTCACCAGGGGTCTCTCATCTTCCACTGGGGGTCTCTCATCTTTCACCAGGGGTCTGTCATCTTCCACTGGGGGTCTGTCATCTTTCACCAGGGGTCTATCATTTTCCACCAGGGGTCTCTCATCTTCCACTGGGGGTCTCTCATCTTCCACCAGGGGTCTATCATTTCCACTGGGGGTCTCTCATCTTCCACTGGGGGTCTCTCATCTTTCACCAGGGGTCTCTCATCTTCCACTGGGGGTCTCTCATCTTTCACCAGGGGTCTATCATCTTCCACTGGGGGTCTCTCATCTTTCACCAGGGGTCTATCATCTTCTACTGGGGGTCTCTCATCTTTCACCAGGGGTCTCTCATCTTCCACTGGGGGTCTCTCATCTTTCACCAGGGGTCTATCATCTTCCACCGGGGGTTTCTCATCTTTCACCAGGGGTCTATCATCTTCCACCGGGGGTCTCTCATCTTCCACCAGGGGTCTATCATCTTCCACCAGGGGTCTATCATCTTCCACCGGGGGTCTCTCATCTTTCACCAAGGGTCTCTCATCTTCCACCAGGGGTCTATCATCTTCCACCGGGGGACTCTCATCTTTTACCAGGGATCTCTCATCTTTCATCAGGGGTCTGTCATCTTCCACCAGGGGTCTGTCATCTTCCACCAGGGGTCTATCATCTTCCACCGGGGGTCTCTCATCTTTCACCAGGGGTCTATCATCTTCCACCGGGGGTCTCTCATCTTTCACCAAGGGTCTATCATCTTCTACCAGGGGTCTCTCATCATGGAGACCTTTCACCAGGGGTATATCATCAGGGGGACCTTTCACAAGGGGTCTTTCATCAGGGGTATCACACCAGGGAGACCTTTCACAAGGGGTCTCTCATCAAGGAGACCTTTCACTGGGAATCTACTGTACTAGGAAAAAAGCAGGACTCACAATATGCTGCAGACAGCCAGCAGTAAGTTGGTCCTGGGGACTCTGCAGACACAGATAAAAACATAGAATCAACACTCTGCAGACACTGATAAAGACAGGGAATCAACACTCTGCAGACACTGATAAAGACAGGGAATCAACACTCTGCAGACACTGATAAAGACAGGGAATCAACACTCTGCAGACAGAGACAAAGACAGGGAATCAACACTCTGCAGACACAGATAAAGACGGGGAATCAACACTCTGCAGACACTGATAAAGACAGGGAATCAACACTCTGTAGACACTGATAAAGACAGGGAATCAACACTCTGCAGACACAGATAAAGATGGGGAATCAACACTCTGCAGACACTGATAAAGACAGGGGATCAACACTCTGCAGACACAGATAAAGACAGGGAATCAACACTCTGCAGACACTGATAAAGACAGGGAATCAACACTCTGCAGACACTGATAAAGACGGGGAATCAACACTCTGCAGACACTGATAAAGACAGGGAATCAACACTCTGCAGACACTGATAAAGACAGGGAATCAACACTCTGCAGACACTGATAAAGACAGGGAATCAAAACTGCAGACACTGATAAAGACAGGGAATCAACACTCTGCAGACAGAGACAAAGACAGGGAATCAACACTCTGCAGACACTGATAAAGACAGAGAATCAACACTCTGCAGACACTGATAAAGACAGGGAATCAAAACTGCAGACACTGATAAAGACAGGGAATCAACACTCTGCAGACAGAGAAAGAAACATGGAATCAGCATCTGCAGACAGAGAAAGAAACATGGACTCAACATCTGCAGACACAGAAAGAAACATGGACTCAACATCTGCAGACACAGAAAGAAACATGGACTCAACATCTGCAGACACAGAAAGAAACATGGACTCAACATCTGCAGACACAGAAAGAAACATCAACATCTGCAGCCAGAGAAACATGGAATCAACACTCTGCAGACAGAGAAAGAAACACAGAAACAATATCTGCAGGCACAGAAAGAAACACGGATATCAACAGCTGCAGACACAGAAAGAAACACAGAATCAACATCTGCAGACTGACAAATAAAATAAACAACAATAACATGGAATAAACACTACACACATACAAACAAAATGGAGAATGCCAAAATTAATGAAGCCAAATTAACATTTTACAAGACAGTTTGCCAAGTCAAAAGATTAGGCTGAAAACTTAGCTACCGCACACAAGTTAGTATTTTCATGATGCTCTCATATCAAGTGTGTATTCAGAAATGCTTTAAACAATACTGTTATACATCCTCCTACCCACAACACTCACAATTTTTGTCAAAAAACATGTAACTTACTTTTGAAGTTTGACAGCAAATTTTGATAATGCCATGAACATTTTCCTGCAGTCTATACCTGGAAGAAAGAGAAGAAAAAAAAGCATGATTTTATTGCAGTCTACACCAGAAAAATTAAAACACAACCTACCAGCATAATTTTTTTATGGCCTTTAGAAAGTTATACAGAATGAATTACCCCCCCCCTCCCAAAAGGAGAAAATTAAAAACAAATTCTGCGCTTTTTCTGTTTATAGCCTGATGTTCAAACCTAACAACAACAAAATGTTAAACTGAAAATATTCTGAAGTCCCTTCATTAAAATGTGTGACCCCCCCCCCCCTTCCACTAGCGTTCTGTAGCACCATCCACCTCGGTCAGGCATTCATCTGTCCTGGGGTGACCTTCCTTTCCCATCAACAACTAGCCTGGATGGTGGGTGGAGCGGACAGCATTCGCCAAAACGCACTCACATCGTATTGAGAACAAGCCAGGCACTTTGCTGGACTGAGGCTCGCTTTTGGCATCCCCGCCTGCGTCTGTGGTTCGACTGGTGGTGGAGGAGGACTGGGAGGTCTCTGCCAGCAAGACAGGCTCCGGAACCCCGCTCTCGTTGTCTTCCGTTGTGTCCGACTCCCCGCTGACGTCGGCGCTGTGGGTCATGTCATCCTCGCCATGTGGCCCACCAACAAGTGCCAGTCGACTTGCTTTGTTGGCCTGCAGGGACAAAGCAAGCAACTCTGAAGGTAGAATGTGTGTGTGTGTGTGTGTGTATGTGTGTGTGTATGTGTACGTGCATGTGTGTGTGTGTGTGTGTGTGTGTGTGTGTACATGCATGTGTGTGTGTGTGTGTGTGTGTGTGTGTGTGTGTGTGATGTGTGTGTGTGTGTGTGTGTGTGCATGGCCAGCACCCATGTGGGGATCTAAGGGGGCTGCACTGTCAGTCAGGGGCCAGCACCTGACTGTGTGTGTGTGTGTGTGTGTGTGTGTGTGTACACGTGTGTGTGTGTGTGTGTGTGTGTGTGTGTGTGTGTGTGTGTGTGTGTGTGTGTGTTGGGGAAAGGGGGGAGTGGAGGAGTTGACCAAGCCCACACCACAGACTTGAAATTCTAGGACTAAAAGCCATTTCCTGATACTTGTCGAGTAAAATAAAACCACCATTCAAACAGTGCTTAAAACAGTCAAGCTAAGTGACAACTTCTGAATAAGGCAGTGTCAGTCAACCAAGCAGATCAGCTCTTCCATCAGAAACAGGAATTTCATCTGACAACTGTACGAATATATCAGCTGTTCCTTTCATCCATACGGCAGGGCAACTTTCATCCCTGCATGCATGCTCTGAGACACTCTCCGAGCACCCTTTCCGGCACCTTCCTCCAAACTCTGCCAGAACTGGTTACGCCGCTGAAGGGGCACTCGTTATCTCCGCGCAGCTGTCCACCAACGCGGTCAGCACCCTCCGAAAGGTAAGGGTATTGGTAAGAATGTGGAAGCAACACAGCGCGTAAACGTAAACATGAGACATGTCTGCCCCGTTTTTAAAAAAAGTTCCACCTCGATTTAAATGATATGGGTTTTATTTGTGTTGGCGTAAGCAACATAGTCAGTTACGAAAGAAATGCCTGATATAATCTGAATTGTCTGTTACAGACTTACAGCCGCTTGAGCACCAATGAAAAACTGTTTGTTAGCGCTCAGCTTTTTTTAATTGAATTTTTTAAGCCTATGGCGTAATCAACTACGGCAGTGGATGGAGGAAGGATGTCGAAAACCAGTGCTTGGAGTTTGGCCCCTGAGACTGCCTCCAGTCAACAGGCAGCCAAATACCTGTAACAACTTCATTTTTCTGTGACAGAGGACACAAGGGAAAACCATAAGCCCACCCATCTTACCAACAATCACCTGCATACAGGAAGACGTATCCTTGGCTAGACCAGGAAAGCAGAACAGCATACACACAGGTGTGCGGTGCATAAAACTGGACACAATTTTAACACATGATGATGTAAGCTAAATGGCTAACAGATGCAAACACAGGTTAATGTAAGTTTTTACTGAGCTCTAGCATTTATACCCAGTTACACTGTCAGTGTGTGCCCAAACTTCAACTGTCTTGAGGTTACAAACACACAGGCTGACAAGAGACAGGACAAATGTACACAGTCTGACATGCTAACAAGAAACAAGACAAATGTACTGTTTGACATGCCTACAAGAGACAGGACAAATGTACATAGAGGCTTACAATAGACAGGACAAATGTACCCAGTCTGACATGCCAACAAGAGACAGGTCACATGTACCCAATCTCATATGCTGACAAGAGACAGGTCAAATGTACCCCATTTCACATGCCGACAAGAGACAGGTCACATGTACCCAGTCTCACATGCTGACAAGAGACAGGTCAAATGTACCCAATCTCACATGCTGACAAGAGACAGGTCAAATGTACCCAATCTCACATGCTGACTTGAGACAGGTCAAATGTACCCAATCTCACATGCTGACAAGAGACAAGTCAAATGTATCCCATTTCACATGCTGACAAGAGGCAGGTCAAATGTACCCAATCTCACATGCTGACAAGAGACAAGTCAAATGTATCCCATTTCACATGCTGACAAGAGACAAGTCAAATGTACCCAATCTCACATGCTGACTTGAGACAGGTCAAATGTACCCAATCTCACATGCTGACAAGAGACAAGTCAAATGTATCCCATTTCACATGCCAACAAGAGACATGTCAAATGTACCCAATCTCACATGCTGACAAGAGACAAGTCAAATGTACCCCATTTCACATGCCAACAAGAGACATGTCAAATGTACCCAATCTCATATGCTGACAAGAGACAGGTCACATGTACCCAGTCTCACATGCTGACAAGAGACAGGTCAAATGTACCCAATCTCACATGCTGACAAGAGACAGGTCAAATGTACCCCATCTCACATGCTGACAAGAGACAGGTCACATGTACCCAATCTCACATGCTGACAAGAGACAAGTCAAATGTATCCCATTTCACATGCCAACAAGAGACATGTCAAATATACCCAATCTCACATGCTGACAAGAGGCAGGTCAAATGTACCCAATCTCACATGCTGACAAGAGGCAGGTCAAATGTACCCAATCTCACATGCTGACAAGACCAAACACATGCACCCAGCATGACATGCCATCCAGAGACATGACAAATGTATCCAGTCTGACATGCCAACGAGCAACCATAAAAAATGTACACTAGCCTTACATGCTGGTAAGAGACCGAGCACACGTACACAAGTCTATCAAGAGAAAGGACAGATGTATATCAGTGTAACATGCTGACAAGAGACAGGACAAACACACACCAGTCTGACATTAAATGGGACAAATATACACCAATCTGACACGTCAACATGACAAATATATATATACATACCAACATTCTGATAACAGACAGGACAAAGATGTACATCACTGACATGCTGACAAGATACAGGATAAATATGTACATCACTGACATGCTGACAAGACAGGACAAACATGTACATTAGACCGGACAAACATGTACATTGCCAACATGCCAACAAGAGAGAGGACAAACATACCATCAAGAGACAGAACAAACATGTACATCACTGACATGCTGACAAGATACAGGATAAATATGTACATCACTGACATGCTGACAAGAGTCAGGACAAACATGTGAAGAGACAGGACAAACATGTGAAGAGACAGGACAAACATGTGCACCACCGACATGCTGACAAGACAGGACAAATATGTACATTAGACAGGACAAACATGCACACTGCTGACATGCTGACAAGAGAAAGGACAAACATACCATCAAGAGACAGAACAAACATGTACATCACTGACATGCTGACAAGATACAGGATAAATATGTACATCACTGACATGCTGACAAGAGTCAGGACAAACATGTGAAGAGACAGGACAAACATGTGAAGAGACAGGACAAACATGTGCACCACCGACATGCTGACAAGACAGGACAAATATGTACATTAGACAGGACAAACATGCACACTGCTGACATGCTGACAAGAGAAAGGACAAACATACCATCAAGAGACAGAACAAACATGTACACCACTGACATGCTGACAAGATACAGCAGAAACATGTATATCAGATAGAACAAACATATATACATCACTGTCATGCTGAAAGGAGACATGACAAGCATGTACATTTCTGACATGCTGACAGAAGACAGGACAAACACGTGCACCACTTACATGCTGAGAAGAGGCAGGACAAACATGTACATCTGACACAACAAACATGTACATCTGACAGAACAAATAATGTACATCTCTAACATGTTGACTGATAACAGGACAAACACATGTACCACTGGCATGCCGAGAAGAGGCAGGACAAACATGTACATCTGACATGACAAACTGACATGCTCACAAGAGACAGGACAAATGTGTACATTGCTGACATGCTGACAAGAGACTGAACAAACATGTACATCTGACATGACAAACTGACATGCTCACAAGAGACAGGACAAATGTGTACATTGCTGACATGCTGACAACAGACAGGACAAACATGTACATTGCTGACATGCTGACAAGAGACCGGACACACATGTACACTGCTGACATGCTGACAACAGACAGGACAAACATGAACACCAGTCTGCAACGCTGGCAACAGAAGGGACAACTGCAGACCACTCTGCCCTGTTCACAGGACACAGGCCAAACACACTCACAACGATAACACCACCTTCACTGGTGTAACTGTTCCATCACTGCATCCACTATACAGGAGACCCAGATACCAGCCTCCCGCTCCCCATCATCAAAGCTACAAGCATTCTAACCAAGCTTCACTGGCGCAAGAGGATGAGAGGTGATGAGGGTCACCCTCCCTGCGGATACGGCGCCAGTGTATCATGGCTTAAATTTTGTCCAACAAAGCTGTCACATACTCAACACTGTCAGACATAAACTACAGAGAAAATACGCACACAAAGACAACAAGCAGAACTCCGGACCCCACCCAAACAAAACTTGTGCATGTCTATGCTTCATGCCAGGATCGAACCTGGGGCCAACTGCGTGCCATGCAGAAATGCTAACAACCGCACCACTGGTGCCTCTACCATCCTCCCCAACCTCTACTAGAACAGCCATCACATACACGCACATGCACACACACATGCACATGCACACACACTTGCATCCCCCCCCCACACACACACACACACAAACATACAACACAGACACACACACATGCATGCACACACACACTCACACATGCACGTGCACACACACACACACACACACGCACACACTACCACCACCACCAGAAGCTAGTGGAACAAACACAGGACACATGCGAATGCTTTCAACTCTGGGACTGTGCACACGCAATTTTTTGACAGCAGAAAAGCACAAGCTTTTATCTATGGCCTGTAACATGGTCATCTTCAAAGGGAATATTTCAACATGGTCCACATTTCCCCAGCAAAAGGTTACATTATGAAAATAACAAACAACCCCAAAATGGCAGGGCCGCAACGAATCACTGTGTTCTCTGAATTGTTTCAGCTGATTGGCTGACAAAATATCTTAAATGCGATGCAGACAATCTGCAACGCAGGCAACAGCTCAGATGTGAAAGCTCGGGGGGTTCCGGTTAGACCGCACTGCTGTAGTTATCAAAGTCACATGTTTTCCCTGAGCAAAAGTACCCCTCACTTCCTGAGGGAAAATGTTGCACAAAGCCCATTTATTCCTTGATAACCAAGGTGATACCTAAACGTATGAGGACAACAGTCAATGCATAACAGCATGAGATAACTGTCCACCCAGAGAACAGCACGCGAGGAAGCGGCACGGTCGACAGCGAGTGCCACCTGCTTCCAAGTTATGCCATGTTTCCTCTGCACGACAGAGATCATCACGTCGCAGCACAACCCACACATACAGTTCTTTTTTCTGTCAACTTCACTACTTTTATTTCTTGGCCTGTCTTGAATTGATGGTGCATCTCTGGTGAAGTTTAGGTACCTTGTATTTACACACATTCCAGGTGAGTTACCTTGGCATCTCAGGTCTTTGATGTTGTACCTGTGTTACGTATTTCGAGTGCTAATTAACTCCCTTGCGTGTTGATTTTCACCTGTCTTGGTTTGACAAAATGGCACCACCAGAATGCACTCTGAGCTTAGCTCTCCTATGGGTGTCTGAGTACCTTACAAATTGGCAATCAGCACTGTCCCACCATTGATCAGCATCGTCAACATCAAACAGCAGCATGCTCAATCCACAATCCCAACTTAGTGGATAGTGGGGAGATTTCTCAAGTTCCTACAGATTGTGAACTTTAGTCGTAAAATTATGACTAACTGTGGTTCTATGCACAGATGACAGTTTGCGTCTATGATTGGGTGGGTTTTCAAGAATTTACTCACAATTTTCACCTATTTAGTTAGGGCTGTTATTAATAATCAGTCTAAATGATAGTAAGCTTGAAAGACCAGAAGGAAAGTCTATCCCTTCTTAATCTTATGCCATCCCACGAATGTATCTTGTGAACTCTCTCCTGAAACATCAAATTTAGATAAACGCAGAGTCCAAGTAACAGCAAGCTTTTCCTTGTCCCATGGTCTACTCTCATGCAGTGAGCATTTGGCATTCAGTTATTTATGAACCAGATACATATTTGTGTTAAAAAATAAAATCAATAAAAAGCGAGGTAAATATAACTAAAATTTATGAATAAATATAATCAACGACAAAATACACAATTTCTTCATGTATTAGGAATAGTCTTGGATACAAAACCCAAAAAACTAAACGAAAAACAAACAAAACAAACATTTAAAAAATCTAACATCCCCCAGCGTATGTTTTTCTGCGACTGTTTACAGTGCATGCTGTTATTAAAAGACAAGAGGTCATGCAAGAGAACAAAAAACAGCACAGCGGAGACAGTGGTCTAAAACAACAGTTGCTGGGGCGGCCACTAGATGCACACACTACAGCGATGCAGCAGGCAAAGTACTCCAATTAACACTTACAAAATCTTCATAGCAGGACAGTTCATTTTCTTTTGTATTGGTCGAGTCGGTCTGATGACAAGAGAAGGCAAAGAGAATGAAGAGAGACAATGAACATGGCTAAGGCAGAGAAAACACACTCACTCACAGGATCGGACAGCGTACAAGTTAAACTTGCCCCCACTGTCGCTACATGAAATTTCTTTGCCAAAGAATCAGCGACAGCAGTCAGTTTTGCACTGTAATTAAAACAGAACAGTCCCACCGCTGTCTTTTGCACCAAACAGATCAATATTTCTTCATCAATTTACACCACAGCATCCCCCAAAAACAGACCCATTGGTAATGTTACAGAATGCAATACAGCAGAATCTCTGATAAGACCACACTAATGAAAAACCTCGCCCCTTTTAGACAATTTCCCCCCTAAAATCTTTCACCTCATATTTTCAATCTTTCCATTCATATAATTATAAATATATCCCTGTAAAAAATATATCCCTGTAAATGAACCCCTAACATGCACATACCCCCCCACCCCCAACCACCACCCCCACACTTAATTTTAGGGGTTCTCTTAAGAGGGCTGCCGTTGTACTGCCTCATTTTAGCCTAGCAAGGTCAGTCTGCCAAGAGGCGGTGCATGGTGATGGTGCTGGATACTTAACCCACCCAGTGAAAAGACAGAGACTGCCTGGTCTGACTGAGTAAACTAAGCTTCTGTCAGTCCTTGTTAACTGTCCACCGCTTTTTACTTTCAGACCAAGAGTTAGAAGAGCGCTTGTGTGGGCAACTTTAGCGAGAGAGCAAGAGAGATGTAGATCAAAGTCAAAGCAATCAAAACAATAACAAAGATAATGTACATCGTGAGCAAAGGCTTTCGAGAAACAGACAGATATAGGGTGAAGAGGTGAAGTTTCCATGCCAATATGCTGAAAGCGCTTTTTCCCTTTCTGTCGGCAATAGTATCTATCGCTGACTTCCTATCAGTAGGCAAATAGTACCTATATCAACTTGATCAAGTTCCTTTCAGTTTCAGTAGACAATAGTTTCTATCATCAAGTTCCCATCAGCAGGCAATAGTTCCAAAGAAAGCATGAAAAAAAACCGGAAAAAACAACAACCTCTTTCTCTCCTTGTTTTGTTCTTTGAAACTTTTTTCCTTAATTTTTTTTATGATAATCTACTTCTGAGCATGTGGCTGTAAACATCCACTATACCTTGCCTGTTGAAAACTGCCCCCCCCCCTCCCTCTTTTTATTTTTTAACACTGTACACAATACTTCAATGACACAGTCTGATTCATAAAACAGCAGAAAAGCAGTAACAAGCTGGAAGTTTATCTTATCAGAAAAGAGAGTGAAAAACACTGCAGGCAAAGAAAAACACAAGAATTACAACAATACTGTACACATCTGAAGTCTGAAAGTGAAACAGAATGAGACTGAATCCTCTTCAGTCTCATTCTGTTTCACTTTCAGACTTCTGCGAAATCAACAGCCAGAGAGAACTGGCAGTGCTCAACATGATGCCCCATGTGTAACATGGGACACAAAAGCAAAGATGTGAACTGTCTGCAACTCTTGACTGGCATCCAAGCAATGCAATAAAGCTCAATTCCACCACTTTTTATTTGTTGAAGCAGCTTCATGGTCAGAGGACTGTGGTCTCGCGTGAAAATGATGTGGCATACGCCACACTGCCTGTGTGAGCTGGTTGGGCCTAGCAGTGCAATACACAGCCAGTACGCAGACAGTCCCAAAACCAAGTTTCGCTTCTGAAGTTTCCCCCACTTCAAAAACAGTGGTTTATGGACGTCGTCTCATGACTCTGCCCCCTCTGCCCACCTTGAAGCAAAATCACTCCTGAGGTGACATTGTAGTGTCAGGTGCAATGCCCTTGTGACCCTCTGGGATTTCAGCACCCAAGCCTACAGGCCAACCTGCCAAGCCCGACACCCTGAACCTTACAGTACGATCAATACTGCCGATCCCTGAACGCGCACCAAACGGTGAGTGGACATGTTACTAAGGAGCATTCTCTTCCAGGACGTGACCAGGGTGGCTTTCATCCACCTTGCGCTGCTCGCATGCCAGGCAAATGTTGCTATGTAAATGGTTCAGGCCTTTGTCTGCGTGCCCCTTGCTAAGGGAATGATGTTGGTGGAGCATCATGTACCAACCCCCTTTGCTTCCTGGTTTACAAAATGAGAGCACCTGATGAGCACTGTATGTGATACTTCCAGCTCTACGTTATAGGGGTGGGGGCAGGTTTGTTTGTGCGGCTTACCGAGTCCTGAGAGTGCTTCCACAAGGTGACCAGCAGCTTGTAGGTGTTGTCTCTGGACATGAACGACCCAAATACATACTGCACACACACACACACACATAGCAAGTCATTGTACATGATGCATGTTAATGTTTCTGCATGGACATGAATGACCAAACACACACACACACACACACACACACACACAGATTCTCTCTCGGAAAAATTTACACATGTGCTGCACATAAACATACAACTCACTTTACAAATGCTGTCTCGAGGAACAATCTGTACGTCTCCAGGAACAATCTAGAGATGTATACTGTACACAAACATACATACACACCCACACCCACACCAGTGCACACCATAGATGTGTTTCTCTCTAGGAACAATTTACACATCTATACTACACACCTTCTGGTCAGCGATCTGGATGCCGGTGGCATTGTGTATTTGACAGTAAGGAAAACCTAAACACTACAGTACATACACACCTTCTGGTCCGCGATCTGGATGCCAATTGCACTGTGCATTTGACAGTAAGGAGAACCTCAACACTACACTAAATACACACCTTTTGGTCAGCGATCTGGATGCCAATGGCATTCGGAATGATGAGGGCCAACTTCTCACGAGTAATACTGATCACTTTCTCCAATGGAATTTCCAGCTGCACACACAAAATATTTCTTCCTTCTAAAGACAATTGCTGCATGCATCATACACAACAAAAACAGACTGTATAGTGCTTTGAGCCTCACGCAGGTATCATAGAGGGACTCAGCACATTATAAACACGAAAGGGGTCAAATGAAAGTGTGACGGATTTTACTTGATTTGCAAGCACTTTTTCACCCATCAACAAACTGGCCACATTAAATGGGACCCAAGCACTAAGAAGCACCAAAGGCCCTTTCAAAAATACACCTGCACCTAGTCTGTTAAAAATTCATGCTTGAAAGTTGTGAAAATGCAGCTGTGAGCACTGCCCTTTCGTGCTTGGCATTCTGTGCCCATAACATCATAAGAAAGTCTGGAAGGTGTGCCAGAAGTGTACACTACATCATGAACCAACCTCCGCTCTTCGGTTGTGTAAAGAATGAGCCAACATGGCTGCATTAAGTGAAGCTCAAATTCAAAGCAAAACAGTACTTCTGTTGTAAACATTTTGACAGGACCACCATACAAGTCTGCCAATGGAAACAGTTGCACACTTTCTATATTTTCAGGCCCACTAGTGTATTTCCCTGGGGTCCACTTTAACAGCTGCACACTTTCTACAGTCTCAGGCCCACCTGTCTTTCCCTGGGGTCCCCTTTAACAAAGAAATATCACACTGTGCCGTTCCTTCATTGCGCTGTTCATCCTTAGCTGACCCTGTGTGGCTGACAGGATGTTAAAATCCAACTAACTGCCGTCCTTGTGCTGTAAGCTAAAGGTTAAGGGGTGTGCAGAGAGGACTACTAACCAGTCTTCCGCGGGCCCTGATTTTAGAGTAGAAGCAGATCCAGTTCTGTGACACATACATCATGCCTTGGAGTAGGATGTCCCCTTTGAACGCACACGAGTAAGCTGAAACATAAAGTCACCCCCCTCTGAATGCACATGAGAGAGCTGCAATGGAAATCACAATGCATAATCAATGGGTCTTCCTCAAAATTAGTCAATGATTCTTCCCCAACAATACAGAGTGCATGGGTCTTGACAATACAGCAGGCTCCCGGAACTCCCAATCTGTGTGTATTCATGTACTAGGACCTCAGATTCACCCTTTAAACATTCACTACAAAAACAATACACTCAACTTAGTCAAATGGTATTCCTCAACACTACACGTAACTCACAGTCAGTGGGTACTCCATAACAATACACGTAACTCACAGTCAATGGCCCTTCCCCAACAATACACACAACTCACAGTCAATGGCCCTTCCCCAACAATACACACAACTCAGTCAATGGCCCTTCCCCAACAATACACACAACTCACAGTCAAAGGGGTAAGTCTTTATAATAAGCACAGCTCACACTCAATGGGTCTCCCTCAACAAGACACACAACTCACAGTCAGTAGGGTATCTTCTACCATATAATACATGTATGTATACACAACTCACAGTCAATGGGGTAAGTCTTTATAATAAACACAGCTCACACTCAATGGGTCTCCCTCAACAAGACACGCAACTCACAGTCAGTAGGATATCTTCTGCCGTAATACATGTATACACAACTCACAGTCAATGGGGTAAGTCTTCACACTAAACACAGCTCACACCGAATGGGTCATCTTGACAACACACACAATTCACAATCAGTAGGGTATCTTCCTCTATAATACACACACCTCACACTCTATGTGTTTTCCACAACAACACACACAACTCACAGTCAATGGGGTACTCTTCCACAGGCACATTCTTGAACAGCTTGTGGAATTTGGCATTCTTGGACTTGCTTACATGAGGAGGTAGATCCTGAAAATTGCAGAAGCAGCAGTCTGAGCACAAAACTCCGCATGAGCTCATTTCTTCTTCTTTTTCTTCTTCTAACCCCCCTCCCACCCACGCCCTTCCCCCCACCCCCCAATCTTTTTTTCTTTCTTCCCGTCTTCTTTTTCCACGTCTTCTTCTTCTTCTTTTTGTTTTGTTTTTGTTTTTTTGTGTGTGTGTGTGTGTGTGTGCGTACGTGCGTGCGTGCATGCGCAAAAGCTTTTATAATCTGGTGACCGTACAATGAACATATTCACTGGATCATACTGGAAATATCATCATCATCAATACAACCACCAATACCAAAACTGTCAGTAACTGTGGATCGCTTCATAGAACAAATTCCTCACTGGTGATATTCTGCTAAATTGACAAAAGGAACAAAGGGTTCCACGCTGAGTATTCATTACACCCTGCCTCTTTCCCAACATGCTTTGACTGGACTTAACGACCATGCACTGACTGCCGGAATGCATGGGGATTTAAACTCTGACTCAGCGTTTAAATAAATGTCTTGCCTCATTTGACTGAAGCTGATACTTGTCATTGTCAGTGAATGTGTGCCGTTACTTGTTTTGAAAGTTTTGTTCACAAACAATCGGTTTCTTGCTCTGTTGCTAGGCTTTTAGCTTGTGAGGAAACTATGGCAGCCATTCCTGTGTTTTTGTTGTGTGTCCTTTTCATGCAGAGTGTTAATTTAGATCATCTAATTGGCTACTGGGCGCCAAAGACCAATTTTCCCCGTCTTTCTTGCTAACTGGATGATGTGCTCTGCTGACTGGCAGTCCAGAATCTTTGTTGTACTCATCCCCTGTATTTTAGTTCTTTCAACAACAAAACATTCCGCTTGGAAAAAGTCATTTTGATGGTTTCAGCTGTCTTACCTCCTACCAGTTTACCCCACTTACATTTGCAACTAAAACAGTAAAAGTATGAACCATATGTACTTACACTTACAAATTATTTACATCATCATAAATGATATATTTTGGCAGATTTTCAGTTACTGGGGAAAAAAAAAAGATTTTTATTTTTATTTTGGCTGCTGAATGCCATTTCTAACAAGCCATGCCAGTTTCAATCAACTAGTAATTCCTATATCATTACTAGTAACACTACTGTCGGAGAGAGAGAGAGAGAGAGAGAGAGAGAGAGACAGACAGAGAGACAGACAGAGAGTCAGACAGACACTTAGAGACAAGCAGACAGGCAGAGATAGAGACAATGAGACAGGCAGTGAGAGACACACAGAGAGACAGTGAGAGAGAGAGAGACACACACAGAGACAGTGAGAGAGACCAAGAGAGAGAGAGACACACACACACACACATACACACACAGAGGCTAGGTGTGGAATGAGGGACCACATTTTGTCACAAACTGGTGAGAAAGTTTCCACACTGGCTTAAGTTAATTCCTGGTAGTGAGCTGCTCTTGCTGTTGTCAGTTGCCATGACAACCAGTACAAAATGGACAAATCAATCTAATTTGCACCATTAAAAGTTTGTTAACCTTCAGGATATCTGTACAACTCCCTGGAATTCAAAAAAAAAAAAAATTGCTGACTAATCACTGTCATTTTTTAGTTACTTTGATGTCCAGTTTGTGTGTATGTGGTGGTGGGTGGTGGGGGGGGGGGGGGGGGAGAGATACTTTCAGATTTTTTAAATTTATTTTTTAACAAAACTTTCAGTGAGTGAAGTGGCGTTTCGTTCGCATTCTAAATTTTTATATGAATCAATTGTGTGCAATGAGTTAATTCCTCTGTTGGTTTTTACCAAACAGACCAAACGCTTTACACTCTTTTTTTCAACTTTGGACCCAAGATCTTCCTTCGCTGTTTCTGACGTTTGCATAAATAGATCAGCTTCAGCAGGGCTGTAGGAGTCCCCCGATTGCACTGCTATTAGGTGAAGTATAGGTACAGGTATATAAAATATATAGGTACTGCAAGTAGTAAGGGCATCACTAAGCAGATCGTAATATGTACATTCTTTTACTATCATTATCAATATTGGTGATCATACTGACAATACAGACAACCCCTTTACAATAGACCGTCTCCAACGTTCAACAGTCCTAATGACCAAAACACACACACACACACACACACACACACATTTGCAGACATACAGGTCCTATACATAATTATATATAAAACAAACAACTGGCATTGCCACTGACAAACTACATGCCCTCTCACATGCATGCAGGCAGTCAAGCAGAATGATGCTAATTAAGGAAAAGGGACAGAAACAGTGCAAAGGCAGTACAATTTACATAACCAAGCACAGAAAGACAAACAAACAAAAATACAGTATGTAAACAGACCAGCTGCAAGCTAGACAGAACAGGTGTGTTTTCAGATGAGGTCTAAAGCAGGCAAGTCGGAAGCATTTCTCAGATCATCAGGCAGGGAGTTCCAGATACTAGGATGCCAAGAATGTAAATGAGTGCTGACTAAAAAAATTGAGACTGGTTTTGTGGATTTCTAGCTTTTCATGAGAGGATTGCAGAGAGCAAGATGGCTGATAGGTACTAAGAGACGCCAGCAGATATGGAGGGAGCGATCCTTCAAAGTGGCAGAATACGAAGGTGGCCTTGTACTGAATTTGGAATTTCACCAGAAGCTAGTGCAATTCCCCGAGCAACAGTGTAGCATGCTCTTGTTTTGATTTTTGCATGACAAGTCTAGCAGTGCCATTCTGGAGACTCTTGGAAATGTATGCATAAGCAGCACAAATGTGCAACGAAAAGGTTAAATTGTGCAACATACATGTGCATCTACCTTCCCACGCAATTACATACATGTATCTAGTAAGCATTGCCCAAAATAGCCGCATTTAGACTGACTTCATGGATGCAGGTTTTGTGAATTAACCTTTTTGCTGCCTTCCCACGTTTGTGAATTAACCTTTTGCTGCCTTCCCCACATGTTTGTGAATTAACCTTTTTGCTGCCCTCCCACATGTTTGTGAATTAACCTTTTGCTGCCCTCCCACATGTACCAGTGCCACCTTTACAAATGGACCTGGCCACTTCAGAATATATACACCGAACAATTGATTTCATATACTGTGCGAGTTTACCACCACTCTAGCATGCTGTCCCTAATACGATGTACCACTCCTTCTTTTTAATGACAGACGCACAATGGGGCACAGGCGTGACTTGTGTGTGAATTGTATTTGGGTGCAACTGCGATCATTTACGGTATCAATTAATCAACAGAGCTTGTACACAGTCTACAGTGTATATAATATATATATTACCATGCTCAATATTCTTTGCAGGTGGCTGCAGTATTAGAACTTTTCCCCAGTGAAACAACAAAGCATCGTGTGCTGCATCATTGTATAGTGCTGTGTACTAATCCAACAATTTGCATATATATATATATATATATATATATATGTAATATAATTATCATTCTTGCTGCTTTACAAAATCATATGGAGACAGCAGACAGTTTGTTTTTAAAATGTGGTGCATGATATGTGTGTGTGTGCACGCGCATGTGTGTGTGTGCATGATACGCATGTATGCATGTGCATGTGTTTGAGAATGTATTGCGGCACGGTGCAAATTAATATTATATGTCTTTACAACAATCATGCTTTGAGTTTTAAAAAAAAGCAATGTGTGCTGATGTGGTATATGTTTAGCCACACATTTTATTTTTCTGGTGAGATAATAAAGTAACCTTTAATCTAGAACAGAGAGATCAAGAAAACAGGGGGGGCAAGAGGGATACGACAGGCAGAGACAGAAATCTATAGATATTATATTAACAGGCAGAGAGAAAAAGGCGGGGGGGCAAGAGGGATAAGACAGGCAGAGACGAATGGCAGAGATTTATAGGTATTATATTGACAGGCAGAGAGAAAGGAGGGGGGGGGGGCAAGAGGGATAAGACAGGAGAGACGAATGGAGAGATCAGATATTATATTGGCAGGAGAAGGGGCAAGAGGGATAAGACAGGCAGAGACAGAATGGCAGAGATCTATAGGTATTATATTAACAGGCAGAGAGAAAAGGGGAGAGGATGACAGGCGAGACGAATGGGATCTATAGGTTATTGACAGAGAGAGAAAGGAGGGGGGGCAAGAGGGATAAGACAGGCAGAGACAGAATGGCAGAGATCTATAGATATTATATTAACAGGCAGAGAGAAAGGGGGCAAGAGGGATAAGACAGGCAGAGACAGAATGGCAGAGATTATAGGTATTATATTGACAGGCAGAGAGAAAGGAGGGGGAGGGGGCAAGAGGGATAAGACAGGCAGAGACAGAATGGCAGAGATCTATAGATATTATATTAACAGAGAGAGAAAGGGGGGGCAAGAGGGATAAGACAGGCAGAGACAGAATGGCAGGGGATCTATAGATATTATATTAACAGGCAGAGAGAAAGGGGGGGGGGGATAAGACAGGCAGAGACAGTGGCGAGACTAAGATATTATATTGACAGGCAGAGGAAAGGGGGCGAGGGCAGAGACAGAATGGCAGAGATCTATAGATATTATATTGACAGGCGAGAGAAAGGAGGGGCAAAAGGGATAAGACAGGCAGAGACAGAATGGCAGAGATCTACAGATAATATATTAACAGGCAGAGAGAAAAGGGGGGGAGGGGGAGATGAATAAACAATGACAGAGATGAGGAAAGTCTGAATAGGTTCATCCTTTTCTTACGTTATATTCAGCAATTTTTTTCATATCTGGTGATGGCAGCTTGGGACTACTGCAAAAAGAAAACAAGAAAACTCATGTCATCACGGGGTCCTTACATGTGAAGTTCTACAACAGCAACAGAGAACAATGTGTAGCAAAGCTGTCTTTTCACATACATATGTGCATCAAGATTGCAGCTTATAATGCATCAACACTTCATAAACCCCTACTGCATAGAGAGAGGTACAGATCTGGACAGTTATATCCTTATTATACACAGCTCATTGGCATGATAGCTTTCAGTTGATTATTATCAAGAAATCATTGTTGTGTGAAGGTTTTGCTACAGCTGGTTTGTGGAGCTTAACTGGCTACATAAAAATATGGAAACAATGCACACTTCATCTTATGAGGGAATTCAGAAAAGAAAATTTTACAACTGCATATTATGCTGCTGATTACACGCACATCATGTATAGATTAATGATTAGCTTACAAAGAACTGATTTGGAAGACAAATTCTGAATCAAACACAAAAACGTTTATTCCTTTTTGAGTGTGGACTTTCTATCTTTCAGCTGAATCTGTGCATTAAAAATAAAGTGCCCTGTGACTGCTGAAATGAAGCTTAAATTGAATACAAGACTATTACCAGCATTTGAGTAAGTTCAGTAACTATCATTTTCACCGTTTTATACCTTCTGAGTGGTAAGTTTAGCAAAGGAGCAACAAACAACAGTCACAATACCTGTTGAGCAAAAGATAACCCAACACGAGAGTGAAAGTATGACTTCCCCTTTTTCATTACTTTCTGGACTCTGGACTCCCCCCAAACCCGTCAACCTAAAAAAAAGCACTGCAGAGTACAATACAGCGTGATAATCCCCCTCCCAATAATTTATCACACACACACACACACACACACACGCATGCGTGCGCACACACCTATTTTCAAAGTGTGTAGTAATGACTTCTCCGCCATTGGAACCCGATGTGCTGGCACCAGAGCCACCTGATTTGCGCGATTCTCTCTGGCTCTCCAAAGGCTCTGTGTTTTGGTCTGGTTCATGTTCCACTTGCTGCTCAAAGGCCACGGACAGTGAGGGCATGGACTTCCTGCCAGACAAAGGAGACAAAACTCAGCTTAACTGGAAGTGAGAGAGAAAAAATCCAAAAATTTTTATTTAAAAAAGAAGAAGATTATATGCACTTAAAAAAAAAAAAAAATCAAAGCAGAATGCAGTTGAAAGTGAGTCACATGCAAAAACTGACTCATTCTGTTTCACACAAACTGCTTTCTTGTGACAGGCGGCTCAGGTGTTCACTGATAAGCAAAGGAAGTTTGCCCTGTTCTTGCCAACTGAACAACTCTAACCCTCCGCTGCTATAGCTAGCTACTAGTACTACGCACAACCTGGGGTAAACACTCTGCTACCCCTTTGAATAGTCCACGCATCATTTTCAATTTTTAAGATCAGACAGACCTGTCCGGACAGAACACCCCCAGCCTCCAAACAAAAAAACTGGGTGTGACCCTTGCCAATTTTTAAGATCAGACTACCTGTTTTGATTGATTGATGATCACTTATATAGCACTATTCTCCGCTCTCTTGAGCAGACTCACTGTGCTCGCATGTGGTTCTACATGAGTGACTAGCTTTTTATAGCGCGTTTTTTTGAATATCCACTGAAGTGGTGTACTTACTGAGCTGGCATGGCCAGCGCCACATGAAACTGCAGCCGTCTTGGCACAAATTTTCTGTGTACACCATACAACCATTCACCATGTCACTTCATGCAAAAGTGAGTCACCTGCAAAAACTGACTCATTCTGTTTCACACAAACTGCTTTCTTGTGACAGGCGGCTCAGCCACATAGGTAAGGTGTATGCGTGTTTAGCTGTAACCTGCCACCTGCACTTTTGGCAGAATGACCGGGGTCTTTTACGTGCTACTGCAGTAACACGGGGATGGAAGGATACTGAAATACAAGTCAGCACTGAAAGTTGACCCTGGATTTTTTTTTATCCCACTGCTCCTGCAGGGTTCAGACCCATGACCTTTCAGTCATGAATACATCGCTCTAACCACTGAGCTATCCCCGCCCCACCTGTGTGGACAGAACCCCCAAACAAACAAAGAACTGGGTGTGACCCTTGCCAGTTTTAAGATCAGACTGACCTGTGTGGACAGACCCCCATCCCCCATCCCCAGACAAAAAAACTGGGTGTGACCCATGCCAATTTTAAGATCAGACTGACCGTGTGGCAGAACCCACAAAAAAACTGGGTGTGACCCATGCCAATTTTTAAGATCAGACTGACCTGTGTGGTCAGAACACCCCTCACCCCCAAACAAAAAGAACTGGGTGTGAGCCTTGCCAGTGTAGTGCTGGGGTGCTGGGGTTGGAATCTACAGTGCAATGCAGTATGGACAGACATGTATCAGAAATGACAATATTTTCTAGATCTAGAAGATAAACTGAAACAGACACAAATCATGGGAAGGCAAATGTGTGTGTGTGTGTGTGTGTGTGTGTGTGTGTGTGTGTGTGTGTGTGTGTGTATTTCAAATATTTATTTCAGTATTTTTTTTTTAATGTCTCAGATTTGACACAGAACCATTCAGAAGTGTCAAACAGTACTAGTAGAGTACTGATGAACTAGAGTAGCTGGCATGGGGATGTGATGACTGGAAACAGTCCAACATCGCCCAAATCAGATTAAAGGAACTAGCCCCCTCAAACCCAGGTTCATCAAATCAGTAGAACTATGACTATGAGACCAAAATAAAAACTTGAAGGCTTTTGTTTTCACAATGCTCCCTTTCGTTTGGGATGCATAATGAGACTGGCTGCACGAAACAAGCTTTCTAGTTTCCCCATGTTGCACGTGCACTGAGTCTTTGATATATCAGACACCAGATGTCAGTGTTTGCCTCACATGAGGAACAAGATCAAAGAGGCTATAGGTGGCTGTTAGACCAGCACAGGCAGCTGCGACAGCTGAATTGTTTCTCAAAAGTTGAATCCCTAATGCAAGAGGATTTTGAAGTGAGAATAAAATCAATGGGGTACTGTAAATTGTAATACAAATGTTTGATTCTAAGTTTTTGTTATTGATCTCTTTTTACCAGTTGAAGAACGGCCAGCCTTGATGGGCAAAACATATTTTGAGAAGGCAAGTTCCTTTTAAACACACCACACAACTAAAAGCATGTTAACTGGTAAGTTGCCCCACACTCCAAGTATGAATTAGAAGTTGTAGCATAATATATATATATATATATATATATATATCCATTTCAAATGACTGTCCACAGAAATTTCATCCTTGTAAGTGAAACAGAAATTAAAATAGCTCATCAATCTTGTGAAAAATCACACAGCACCATGCCTGGTTAGCATTTAACCCCCCAAAAACTTGGTCAAATTTCAGTGTGTACTATATAATATATTAAATTAAAACTGGTTGGCTAATAAAGTATGGTGTCAAAGCAATGATTATGATACGCTACAACACACAAACGCATGTTTACCGTGCTAGACAAGGTTTGCATGTTAAAACTAATATCATGATCATGTAGACATTTTTCAAACCTGTGTGACATCTGTTTTACAAGGTAGTAAAAGTGGTTCACAGAAACCAGTCAGATATATGGACATAGACAGATCTATACTACTACTTCAGCTCTAATAGCAAACATCACATTCCCTTCCAGTCTAGAACACACACACACACCACACTCCCCTCCCAGTCGGACAGTGTGCTTACTGAGAGTAGACAAGGTTTGTTAACACATGTATGCACATCAGTTTACAAGACTAATATTATCAACAGAGAGACAGACAGACGGAGCGGACATAAATCAATAACAGTATCACCTGGTCAACTTTGTATGATCATATAATACATATTATCCATTAATCAAAGTGTAAAACACAAGTCACCAACGAGTCACACACTGCACAAGTCTGATTCAGTGTTCATCTTCATGACACAAATCACCTTCAACGTAAATGGAAAAGCAAAGGAAGGAAAAAAAAAAAAAAAAATAGCACATGTTCTGTGTTGTGTCTAATTGCAATTAGCATTCCTTCTCTCTCTGCCCCCCTTTAAAAAAAATTAAAAAATGTGTATTTTGATCCTAAATGGAAAAGAAGTGGGAAGGGTGGAGAAGGAGTGGGAAGGGCTGAGGCTGAAATGAAGACGGAAAGTGAAATTAGAACAAGGAAGGTGAAATTAGAACTCCGGCATAACCCCTACTCCCAGCACGGTCAGCAGTGTTAAAAATCACCAGATAACACGTTGCTGAAGTACATGTATCTAAGTGATGCAAAAGTGTGTTGTGACAATGATAACTCTAGAACACATACACGCGCACACATGCATGCATGCACACACACACCACTGATAAATTAAAATATGAAGAAAAAAGAAGAAAACACACACACACACACACACCAAGAAAAAGAGGAGAGAAAAAAGAAGAAAGATAAGGGAAAAAAACCAGTGGCTTGCAAGGAGAAGCTGTAACATTACCAGAGAAAATGTGGAAGCAGGTGAGAGCTATTTTGTATTGAATCTGGATGCTGGCCAGTGGAAATCAAAGAGTAAAGGAGTGACGTGTCGGGCAGATTTAGCTTTGCAGATGAGGTGGCTGCGCAGTTGATCCCTCCTGAATTCTGTCAAGGAGAACTTATTCCTCCTGCTATGTTGACTGAGCTACGGCCTATAGGTCTGTGGTTAACTTTAAGCACTGTGCTGGTGATCCAGTGAATGTAGCTGTTGTGGGTTTGACTACTGGTTGAGACCTCAACCAATCAAAGATGGTTTTTCTTCAGTTCCTGCTGGTCAACACTATAGGCTCATCTGATTCAGAGCCTGTTGTGTGCACAGCAAGCCCTATGATATACATGTCCGACATTAATTTATAAAGACCCTATGTCTACTTTTAGATAAGGAAGACCTAACGTCTGTCCAGAGGCACGTAGGTAACACACAATACTTAGTAATAAAATTTAGTTCATCAGTAGCAGAATAATCAAAATGACTGTTGTTGTTACTCAAACAAAAAACATTCCAAGAGCTTTATCACTCAGTCTATGATAAAACTATCAGAGCATTAGTGTATCCCTTTCTCACTAACTTTACCTTCCTAAAGACACTGTGATACCAGCAGACACATTCAGGAGTTCCACCAGAAACTGCAAAGTGTGCAATACCTGCTGTGGAAAGTCACTTCTGCTAGTCCCAAGATACTGTGAGTGTAATACGAGCACAGTCACATTCTACAGAACCTACAGAACCCACTGCAACACCAGCAGACAGATTACAAAGCCCCAACAGACACTGCAAAACCAAGTCACAGTGTCAGACTGTGTAGGACTAGGACTCCCCAGGACTTTTTATATATATTTTTTTTATAATACTTTATGTAAATCGTTTTGGTAGGACTATGCTCTACATGTGTATAGAATATCATATTTAGGTTAATACATGTATCATGTGAGCGCTCAGGGCGTTGATGAGCGCATGATAAATGTAAATTATTATTATTATTATTATTATTATCAGCAGATAGTCACATTCTGAAGTCTTCCACTTCCAGTGTGTGGCCACAATCAACCAGCTGATTAAATTCTGCCAAGGTGCTAGTATCAGTATAAACTTACACTAGTTAAAGTCCCCAAAGACACTGCATACAAGCAGACAGTCACATATAATGATATATAATATATATTCCCCCATATGAAACTACAATTCTGGCACCAACAGTCAGCCATGGTCAGCAGCTCTATATCCCCAAAGACTAAAGTTTAATAAAATTCGGCACTGACACAACTGATACTTGTCTTGATGTAATCTAAAGACCTCGCCAAACTGGCATACAGTCAGAATTTGATAATGGCAGACTCAGATTTGATACTGGCTGAGTACAGCCGACTCTCCAAAATTTATCTCTGACCAGGTATCACCTTTTTGGTACACAATCAAGCCATACTACACATAACTACACCAAACCATGCACAACCACACACAAACAAGCCAAACCACCCTGTGCCTGTGGTGCATGGCTTATTAGTACTAAATAGTAGCTGGGGTTAAGTAATGCTTATTACTATTTTGGTTATTTCCTACTCCTAATGTTGCATTCAGAATACTGATCGAGTGATTCTGTGATTGTTTCCCACAGTGATCATTGGCAGAATAAAATCCTCTTCACATCATGTTCAGTAAACGTCCCAAGTTGTCCTGCTAGGAAGAACACCATAATCAATAATGGCACACAACATCCAGCTGATTCATTGTCGTTCTTTTCCATGATGTCCTGTGGAAATCCCTATGGTTGGGGCAAGCATCCTCTATGGATGACCAGTGCACACTTTATCCCTACATTCAAATTCCTTGAACAATTGCGGTTAAAAACAAAACGAAAACACTGCTTATTTTCAGGTCAGTTTCAAGACTGATGATTGATCTGTTCTATAACTTCTAACTTCCACTGCATAAACAGGCTGCTGTGTCCACATTTACAGGGATAAGCTGTATGTATCTTAGTATATTGTGTAGATGCTAATATTACTGGATGAACAGTTGTTATGCAATAACCTTTTTTACTGGACTAATTGGTGTTTGGAGTAACTGAAGTTTTATGCCAATTAAGTTTGAACTTTTAACGTTTTATGGATTTTGAAATGGTGTATTACTACTACTACTACTACCCACAAGAAACATAGACTGAATCAGTGAATGATGGCACCTATAGTTTATTATAACTGTAGGTCGTGCGCCGTTGCTGATACTGTCCTTTCCTGATGACAGCAAGAGATTATATACCGCTCCGGCAAAACACTGGCCCGAGTGCCGGCTGGCGTACGTACGACTACGAGCACGTCCTCTTGGGCTCAATCCACCAAATTCCTTTAAAATTCCACGAAAAAATCAACAAGCACAAAACGGATTCACAAGCATACCGTACAAGGCTGTGACTGCGGGCACCTGATAATTAAAGCTACAAAAAACACTGGACCTAAAAACAATCACGCCTATTTGACGCAACAACAAAAATAATGAGCCGACTGCTGCTGTGGCATTGAAGCGTTGAGCACAGTCGGTTGTTTCTCACCTCAGTTCCTCCGGCTCTTCGGCCATTGGAATGTTTGCCATTGTTGAGGAAGGAGGAAGCGGTATCAGAGACGACAAGAAGATAGAAGAAAGGCAGATTTTCCCTGATCGTTTCGCTGCATTTCCGATTTCGTTGGCTACTTCTGCTGCCCGACTGGCAATGTTTGGCCTTGAGAGGCCGCACTGATCACAACGAGGCTTGCTTCCGCCTTGACACCCAGAGATCGAGCGCGCGCGGCGTATCTTTGCCGTTGCGGCATAGTTGGCTTGTCCAGCAGCACGGAGCATGCGAGCTCGTCCGACGCAGAGTTTGCGACTGACGGCATGAGATGAGCGCCGTAGGCGTAACTGACTATCGAACCCGTGTAGGTTGTAATATTAACAAGCTGAAATTCCGGCAGTATCAATGAACTGATTTTTTTAAATCACAAATTTACACCGGTTCGGTGACTGACTGACTTAACCGGCAATGACTAGCCTAAAAAATAAAATAAAAGTTCACGGCGGCCGCTCCACCAGTCACACAAAAACAAAACAAAAACACAAACAAACAAAACTGCGAGGAAGCACGGCCAAAGAAAGAACTGAGACATGACACTCAGCGGTGAGACATAAAGACTGAAAAGAAAGAACTGAGAAAAACGACAGCAAATACTACTGATGAAATAAACTACGCAGACCCGGCCGAATATCGTGACTTGAAACCGGACTGATGCGGCGGAGACGATCTGATTCAAATTGCGCTGACACTGAGAGTGCCAGGCAACGGCAGACTGAACTCAAAACCGCTGGACTGATGGCTGATGATCATGTTCCCGCGACACAATTTGACTGACTCGACTAAACCCGCAAATACTGCCATCATCAATACTGACTCGGTTGTGTAAAGCTCATTTTATCAGTCGGCTTTGAGCCAATGTGTCGCCGGAGGCCGGAGGTCCGGCATGGCCGCGTCCGTTTGGCGACTCAGTGACTGCGGCCGACGTGACCATGTAGGTCCTACACTGATAAAGTAAATATGGTGCTTAACGTCCACAGAAACCATAACTTGGGGCTTGTTACTGATATCATAGTAGGCCTAGTGTATGCTGCGCGGCCCCTAACAGTGACAAAATCTTCAAGTGATAAAGGAGGTAACTCGATCTACGGAACTTGAGAAGAAGGTGTAGGTCAGTCCACTCAGTGATGCGGACGTGACTCAGTGACTGAGAGGCCGCTTCCCGTTCCGTCAAGTAGCGGTCACTGACTGAGTCGAGTTAGCCTGGTCAGTCACTGGGGGGTGGAGCGGCGGTTCAGCTGCCGGGACTGAGGTGCAACCGGTCATTGCCTATGCGGCCTCTCTCTCTCTCTCTCTCTCTCTCTCTCTCTCTCTCTCTCTCTCTCTCTCTCTCTCACACACACACACACACACACACACACACACACACACACACACCACTGACACACACACACACACGGCACTCCCTCTTCCCCCCTCCGCCCCCAACATACACAATGACACGCCGGTACTGACACACACACACACACACAAACACGCACACCCCTCCCTCCCCCCCCCCACTCCCACATACACAGTCACACACACACACACACACGTGACCACACACACACACACACACACACACTCCAGTATCCTTCGCGTAACTGGTACTTCAGTATATATATATATATATATATATATATATATATATATATATATATATCAGGACTCAGCCATCCAATTAGTCACGGACCACTGACAACGGACCAAATGAAGTACGGCAAACAAATTGAACCGCCGGCAAAGCGTAATAACTCTCAGTCAAGTTTTTGCCGTTTCTCTTAACCCTGTGATTGGAAAAAATGAGTAAGCCCCCTCGCCCCCACAAGCCCCCCACTCCCTCCTCTCTGAGAACATGTGGCTGTAGGTGCAATGTTTTGTTATATAATACGTTATACGGCAGACCATGTAATGTCCGCAATGGATGAATGAAGCTGTCTTGTATCTTGACTACCCACCCCGACGCCGGGCAGAACTCAGTATTAACGTTCTCTCAGGGTAGAGCCTGGAGAAGTTCAGAATATAGCCGCGCATGCTTGACCTATTGCCAAGAACTCCGCTGCGGCCTTTCTGACGTCTGCCTTTTTTCTTTTCTTTTTGCGGTTCTTAGTCGGCCTAGAGCTGCCAACAGTTATGTATGTTGTTGTTTCCTTCCAAGAACACCCGGCCCGAGACAAAAGTCAAGCTGACCAACAGTTTTACATGTTGATGCCGTTTCCTTCCAGGAACACACTCGAGAATAGGTTTCGACTTGATATAAGCGCAGTGGCCGACTAGGCGTAAATTGTTTTTTGTTTTTAAAAATACTTAGTTTTGTTTAAAAAAAATACTTAGTTACTTACTCCGGACAAGGTAAAGCTGACCCCAGTTGCTTGTTTTTCGTGACAACGCGTGACTCAGACGCTAGAGTTCAAGCAGGGACGGACCCAGCATCCTATAAGCAGTCAAGGACATGACACCAAGCGGGCCCAAAGGGCAGGGAAAGGGTTAAATCAGCTTTCCCCCTCCTTCCCTACCACCCCCCCCTACCCCGCCTCTCTCTCTCTCTCTCTCTCTCTCTCTTAATCTACCTGTCTGTCTCTGTCTCTCTTTCTCTCACTCTCTCTCCTTTTTCTTTTTTCTCTCGCTCTCAGGTATTGACTGAACCTAAATCAGCCTACAATCCTTGTAAAATCGTTTTCCAGTTTGAGTTTCTCTCTCTCTCTCTCTCTCTCTCTCTCTCTCTCTCTCTCTCCTCTCTCTCTCTCTCTCTCTGTCTCTGTCTGTCTGTCTTGTCTGTCTGTCTTCTGTCTGTCTGTCTGTCTGTCTCTCTCTCTCTCGTCTCTCTCTCTCACCACCTCACCCACCACCCCCCTCACACACCACACACACACACACACACACACACACACACACACACACAAAAAACAGCGAATTAGACTTACGGCACTTGTGATCTAATGACTTGTGTTTCGCCCTCATATGACCTTCGCCCCAGACGGAGACTGAGTGTTAAAGGAGACCTGAGCTGAAGAAGCATCGTTAGCCCCTATATTTTACATAGAAAAAAAATTCATATAGCCGAACGGCAATTTCAGCCGGGGTTCGGTCGAGTTTACGGCGTTGTCGTTTGTTAAACATCCACGTTTGAAAGTCAGACTGACAAACACTGGCTGACCTGAATTCTTCCTTAAGCTGAAAATCCGTATGATCCGAAAACCAACACAACGCCGACACGACACCGGCACGAAAAAGCCGGTATCGGAAAACCAC
>JABMCL010002123.1:202500-207500 GCA_018857735.1 Alviniconcha marisindica
TCTGAAAAAGTCTCAGATATGAACCGTGTTTAGATATGGGTGTCGGCCCAGTTTTGTTACCCCCCCCCACCCCCCCACCCCGCACCACACACCACACACACACACACCACACACACGCACACACACACACACACACACACCACACACACACACCACAGCACACAGCACACACGCACCACGCACACACACACACACACAACGCACACGCACCACACCACACACACACACACACACCAACACACAACACACACACACACACACACACACACACACGCACGCACGCACACACGCACACCACGCCAAAACGCACAGCACGCACGCACACACACGACACACACACACACACACACACACACACACACACACACACACACACACACACGCACACACGCACACACACACACCCACACCACACCACCACACACACACACGTTTAACACAGCAGTACCACGACACACCACACACAACACAGCACACACACACACACACACACACACACACACACACACACACACGCACGCAACGCCCCACGCACACACGCACACACACACACACATACACAAGTGCGCGCGCGCACACACCACACACACACACACACACACACACACACACACACACACACAAAACACACACACACACACACACACACACAACACACACAACACACACACACACACACACACAACACACACACACACACACACACACACACACACACACACACACACACACCCACACACACACACACACACGCTTCTTCCTTTCACCAACTCCCACTCTCCTATTCCATGGTCGAAGTTAGCCTTGGGGTGTGTGGTAATGGTGGTCAAAGAACAGTGGTGGGAATCCACTTTCTGATCGGAGCGCCCTGCAGCCAGAAACGAGAGAGAGCCGATGTGAACAGGGGCATGGCTGGTGCGGCGGAACAAACTGACCCGTGGTTTGAGCCGTGTACGTAATCGAGTAGGTGGCTGTCGCAATGCCGGTATGAATGAGTTAATCCTGCCCACGACGACTCTCTCTCTCTCTCTCTCTCTCTCTCTCTCTCTCTCTCTCTCTCTCTCTCTCTCCCTCTCTCTCAGATTTTGATGTTTTTGTGTTTGTTTTTTACTTATTTGTTACACTGCTTTAAAAAAAAGAAAAAGATCTTGTACCATTTAACAAAAATCCATTCCTCGTTTAATCAGTGGTTTAGCAATGACTAGTTGTTAGACAGATCGTAATGAATTTAAACTTCAATCCTTGAAAAATAACGTTTTTGAGTTGGTTGTCTCTCTCTCTCTCTCTCTCTCTCTCTCTCTCCTCTCTCTCTCTCTCTCTCTCTCTCTCTGCTGAAGTGTTGCTGGTGGGGATTAGAACTGCACACACCAGCATTACTGGGCTCTTGTCCCACTTGATACAACGACCCCCCCCCCCCCCCCCCAACACACACACATACCCCTCCCCCCGACACAAGCAAATACTAACTAATCAATTGCAGTCAATGAGCTGGCAAATGTTGCTGATTGATATTTTAACGTATTGATTGTCGTCATACGGTCACGTCCTTTCCATCGAGGTCATGTCAGACTGACCCAAATAGTCAAATAATGGTCCGATGATGAAGTCACTAGGGGTTGGTTAATTGACATGTAGGCATAGGGTGAGGGTTATTGATTGACATGTAGGATTAGGGTGAGGGTTGGTTGACTGGTAGGTAGGCATAGGGAGAAGGTTGGCTGATTGGCAGGTAGGCATAGGATGAGGGTTGGCTGATTGGTAGGTAGGCATAGGGTGAGAATTGGTTGATTGACATGTAGGCATAGGATGAGGGTTGGTTGATTGGTAGGTAGGCATAGGATGAGTTGGTTGATTGGTAGGTAGGCATAGGATGAGAGTTGGTTGATTAGTAGGTAGGCATAGGGTGAGGGTTGGTTGATTGGTAGGTAGGCATAGGATGAGTTGGTTGATTGGTAGGTAGGCATAGGATGAGTTGGTTGATTGACATGTAGGCATAGGGTGAGGGTTGGTTGATTGGTAGGTAGGCATAGGGTGAGGGTTGGTTGATTGGTGGGTAGGCATAGGGTGAGTATTGTTGATTGACATGTAGGTATAGGGTGAGTGTTGTTGATTGACATGTAGGTATAGGGTGAGTGTTGTTGATTGACATGCAGACATAGGGTGAGTGTTGTTGATTGACATGTAGTTACAGGATGAGGGTCGATGGTTGGCATGTAGACAAAGGGTGAGGGTTGGTTGATTAGTAGGTAGGCATAGGGTGAGGGTTGGTGAGGGTTACTGATTGACAGGTAGACACGGGATGAGGGTCGTTGACTGACACGTAGACAAAAGGTGAGGGTCGTTGACTGACATGTAGACAAAAGGTGAGGGTCGTTGACTGACACGTAGACAAAAGGTGAGGGTCGTTGATTGGTAGGTAGGCATAGGGTGAGGGTTGGTGGGGTTACTGATTGACAGGTAGACCCAGGATGAGGGTCGTTGACTGACACGTAGACAAAAGGTGAGCGTCGTTGATTGGTAGGCAGGCATAGGGTGAGGGTTGGTTGGTTGACACGTACGACGCATAGGGGTGGAGATGAGTAGACCCTGTGCCCTACCACCACCCAACTCTTACGTCTGGCTCCAACAAGTGCCCCCCGCCCCTCGGAACCGTCTCAGCTGACGTTGTTCACAACGGTGAGGGCGTGGTGTTAACAACGGCATCATTCGGGATGAGTAATTTAAAAAAAAACAAAAAAAACAAAACGTCGGCATATTGCTGTTGTGTTTCCTGTACTTATTCGTTGAACTTATGATTACGATGAAGGAATCAAATTTTGTTTAAAACCAACATCAGCCCGGGCGGAGGGGTTCCGGCGACGAAAAACTCAACAGCCACTGTGCTCGGATTACCCCCCTGTTCCCCTATTGCGTGCGGTTCGGCTGTCCGTCTGCTCAGCAAAACCGGGGTGACAGTGGCTGTGCCCACCGGGTGTAAGTGCGGGAGCCCATAAAGGAAAACACAAGCACACACGCAATGAAGAAAAGGGGAGAGAAAAAGGATTATGCCTCGAAGGTGATCTCCCTTTTATTGTCACAGCACACGTTGTGACACCCCTACTGGGAAATAGGACAATCTGTTAAACGTTTCCCTGAACTCATGAATATCCTATTAAACAGGCCAAAGGACCGGGGGTAAACAAACCGGTCGTAATAAGACATGAATTAGACCGGGTTACCCTATCCACATTTTGAGATTAATTAGACCGTACGTGTGTTTTTTAAAAGACACGCGAAAAGTTTTGTTTTGGTTTTTGCATGACTGTGCAAACACACACACACACACACACACACACACACACACACACACACACACACACACACACACACACACACACACACACACACACACACACACACACACACACATGCCTACACACCACATACACACACATACAACACACCACACACACACAACACACACACACACACACACACACACACACACACACACACACACACACACACACACACATGCCTCACACTCACACACACATACATAAACACACACATATATACACACACACACACACACACACACACACACACACACACACACACACACACACACACACACACACACACACACACACACACACACACACACATGCCTACACACTCACATACACACATACATAAACACACACATATATAAACAAACACACACACACACAACACACACACACACACACACACACACACACACACACACACACACACACACACACACACACACACACACACACACACACACACACACACACACACACACACACTGAATAGTATCGAGCAAATGACAAATATACCGCAAATACCTTGCATTTTGGTGCAAATTCTTCATTTGATGCTAATCGGAAGAAAAGAAGAACGAAAAATAAACTTAAGGGTTTAATTAATATGTCGCATTTCACTCCTCATCACGCATAATTGTAATAATGGCAGAAACAAAAGTTAGAAGTTTTCGGACATAACCAGCAAATAAAGGGGCATCCATCACAGTGGGGGAAAATGTAGCCAGCAACACCCGCTGTCTCAAACACGGATAAAGAGCGCTAGTGTTCATTCCTTCTTCTTCTTCAGAAAAGTGGAACCTAACAAATTCGATTAACCTCGGTCAGACCTGGAACAAGCAGAGAGGTTAGCCAGGTAGGTAAGTAAATAAGTAACTTAGTGCCTTACGCCCAGTCAGCCATGACGGTTATATCCGAGCGAGCCCAGATAGGTAAAATGGTTCACTCGCATACTATGTTCAACAGAAAGACTACATGTGTAGATATTTGACTCAGACACTCCACCGCTCTGATTCCGCCTCAAGACGCATCTGTTCGATAATTATTTCTAAACTCTTCTTTTCACAGCCATGTCTATCCCCTCCGACGTGTGTGTGTGTATGTGTATGTGTGTGTGCGTGCGTGCGTGCGTGCGTGCGTGCGTGCGTGCGTGCGTGTGCGTGTGCGTGTGTGTGTGTGTGTGTGTGTGTGTGTGTGTGTGTGTGTGTGCGTGATTGCGTGCGTGATTGCGTGCGTGCGTGCGTGCGTGCGTGCGTGCGTGTGTGTGTGTGTGTGTGTGTGTGTGTGTGCGTGCGTGCGTGCGTGCGTGCGTGCGTGCGTGCGTGCGTGCGTGCGTGTGTGTGTGCGTGTGTGTGCGGCAAATGGGCACTCTAGAAATCCTCTTTCTTTCTTTCTTTCTTTTTCCAAGCCGTCAATTCACCTCCACCAACGCAGTGTCAGAACATCGACCACTGTGTGGGTTTCGCTTGCTGGACTCAGTTCAAAACACCTGTGGCCAGACTGACCACTTGCCTGCTGTATGCCACTGACTGACCGGGTGATCACCGGACCCCAAGAACCGTGGCTGACGTGGGAAGGGCACACAGGCAAAGGTCAACAAAGTCAATAATTAGATCTACCCATAGGTACGCCTACAGAAAACCACGAACACGCCGTTACAATCGGGAGGTA
>JABMCL010002123.1:212500-215000 GCA_018857735.1 Alviniconcha marisindica
ACGGTCCCCATAAGCACAAGACTGACTCAAGGTCGTCACTCCAAGGCCACCAGACGATCATATAACGGTCCCCATAAGCACAAGACTGACTCAAGGTCGTCACTCCAAGGCCGCTAGACGATCATATAACGGTCCCCATAAGCACAAGACTGACTCAAGGTCGTCACTCCAAGGCCGCTAGACGATCATATAACGGTCCCCATAAGCACAAGTCTGACTCAAGGTCGTCACTCCAAGGCCGCTAGACGATCCACTCGCGCCTGTCGGGCTTGGCGAGAATCTGAGACAGAAAAGCAGTCCGGGGAGTTCCGAGGTGTTGAAGTAACCGAACTGGACGAGAGCCAAGGTATGAAGTGACCAGGTGAAGAACTAGACGCTGGAGATATACGGTATGAAGTGACCAGGTGAAGAACTAGACGAGATCCGAGGTGTCAAGTGACTCGGTGGAGAACTAGACGAAATCCGAGGTGTCAAGTGACTCGGTGGAGAACTAGACGAAATCCGAGGTGTGAAGCGATCAGGTGGAGAACTATTGAGACGAGTTCCGAGGTCACACCTGAACAAGAACTAGACGAGTGAAGAACTAGACGAGATCCGAGGGCTGAAGAGACCGTCTCATTAAATAAGACGAGATAATCCGAGGTCTGAAATAGTGACCAGGCGGAGAACTAGACGAGATCCGAGGGCTGAAGAGACCTTCTCGTTAACTAAGACGAGATAATCCGAGGTCTGAAATAGTGACCAGGCGGAGAACTAGACGAGATCCGAGGGCTGAAGAGACCTTCTCATTAACATAAGACGAGTTAATCCGAGGTCTGAAATAGCGACCAGGTGGAGAACCAGGCGACTGAGTGGCCGGGTAATACAATGCCGGTTACTGTTAACTCGAACCGGCCACACTTATGACCCTAACCTCCTGTCCGGAAGTTAAAGTGACCAGGCGTGTGGGCGTACAATGCCCTGTCCGGCAGACGATGGGACGAGAGTGACCACCAGACCCCAAGTATCCGTTCACGGCATCCTTCCTCCAACCACTGCCACAGCTGACTGGTCTACTTGTCTAAGTGTCAGCTATCTGACAGTTTGTCGTCGGTGCTCGAATGGCAGTAACTTTGTAACCACACACACACACACACACAACTCAGTTAATTGTAAGAGGTGTGCTTCTCTTATTACCGTTTATAATGCTTACCGCAAGCAAAAATAAACTCTACATCGTCAGTTCCAGTCGAGAGGGAACTAATTAAAAACAGTTATTTTTTAATGATTTTAGCCGGGGCGGAGTTCGCAAATTTGACAGACAGATGCACGGAGGTAAGGCGTGCCCCTTCAGTGGCCTAACCGATTACGGCAGGTCTTGGCGGAAGGCTGCCGGAAAGCGAGTCTTAGAGTGGGGATGACCTCACCTGGTCCTAGTGTCCTGTCCGGCAATCAGGAAGCGACAGGGAAGTTACCACATCCTTTTTTTTTTCGCCGCACGACAAGGCAGAGCGGGCTCAGGTCGTGAGGGAATCAGGCGACTCTAACATCTGCTGCCGTATCGTCAGGCAGGCGCATCTCTCAGTCAATTAAACCACGCGGAGAGACAGGAGCAGGTACAGGTAGGCTACCTGTGATACCTAAGTGATTGCCGAGTCGAGCACGGCACCCACGTCGCGGCGAGAGAAGCACTGGGTAACTGATACCTGTTGCAGCCGCAGCAGCGCCGGATGAAGGGGGAATCACCACACCACACCTGTGCACGCAGGAGAGGGGGGGAAATTCAAGGGGCGACTGACGCAGCTCCTGTCTGGCACCACACCTGTGTCCGGCCGTTGCTGCCACGGTTCGGGCGTTCCTGCGGCTGTCCTGCAATGACTGCGGCCGGCGACGGAGGTCAGGGCTGCGAGACCGCGGCCTTGCTCCGGTCTGAGTGACTTTGGAGTGCGGAGCGAACGAACAACGCCAGCCAGTCGATTGCTGGCCTATAGTCTTGCCTCTTGTGTTTGTCCACTTCACCGCCACAGAGCGCCGGTCCGCCCCGCCGGGCCATTAGCGCGAGGAACAGTAGGCACCGGCAATTGTGCTGGTGGGGGTTGAGTTCGGGTAGGGGAGGGTAGGGTAGGGGAGGGGAGGGGACCTATCCCGCTTTTTCTCTCGGCTCCTTATGTCTTTCTTTGTCTCTTTTCTGGGTCTCGGTAACTCTGCAGTGTCAGTGTCAGTGTGTGTGTGTGTTGTGTGTGGTGTGTGTGTGTGTGTGTGTGTGTGTGTGTGTGTGTGTGTGTGTGGTGTGTGCGTGCGTGCGTGCGTGCGTGCGCGTGGTGCGCTCTCTCTCTCTCTCTCTCTCTCTCTCTCTCTCCTCTCTCTCTCTCTCTCTCTCTCTCTCTCTCTCTCTCAGTCAACTTTGACATTTAACAGCCGCTCAGTCTCCGCCGTGTGTCTCAGTTTCTTCAATACATCTTGGCTTTTGTGCAGTGCAACTTGATACCTAACCGCAAGTCTGCATTACGACTTAGTATAC
>JABMCL010002123.1:217500-222500 GCA_018857735.1 Alviniconcha marisindica
ATCCTTGTAAAATAAGATTTTCGAGTTCGAGTTCTCTCCCCCTCTCTCTCTTTCTAGATATATCTTTCTTTTTCTCTCTCCCTCCCCACCCTCGTATCTCTGTGTATATGTCTCTGTCTCTCTGTTTCTCTCTCTCTCTGCGTCTCTGTCTCGCGCGCATGCGCGCGGCGCATGCGCGCGCTCGTTTCTGGCGCGCTCATTTCGGAGGGCTGGTTTTTACTCCGGTTATAATTGTGCGTGTACACACTCTATCGATCGCCTGAAGCAGTCTAAACGTTGAGCATGCCTCTTCCTCAAACAGTATCAGTGGTAGGAATCAATACAAAAACAATCAGGCGAAAGTCTAGGGACACTATCTGACGTGTACCAGGCACTGGGCTAGAACAGTGGTCCCAGGTCAGTCTGTGCCACGCGTGTGTCCAGCCAGTCAGTTCTTCCTCTCTTACCCCCCCCCCCCCCCCCCCCCCCCCCCCCCCCCCCCCCCCCCCCCCCCATCGCCCCAGGATCGCGTTTCGGTCCAAGGGAATCCGATGTGTGGAAAATATAGTTTCGACCCAAAGGAATTTCAGTCTCCAAGAATCAGATGTCTGAATTTCGACCCGAAGGAATTTTTGTCCAAGAGAATCTGATGCTTACATGTGGATCTAATATAATAATAATAATAATAATAATAATAATAATAATAATAATAATAATAATAATAATAATGTACATTAATTATCATGCGCTCATCAACGCCCTGAGCGCTCCCATGATACATATTAACCTAAATATGATATTCTGTACACACGTAGAGCACAGTCCTACCGAAACAAGACTCTGGACGTTTAAATTTCGATCGGGAGACACTCGGCAAGTGAGTGAAGCTTGCAGCTGAAAACACTTGCACGCTTTCTGCGCTTTCTGCTTCGCTTCCCTTTCCAGTCAGGTCGGAAAACGGAGATGGTTGGTAGTTAGAACTGCAGGTCAACTCGACCAGCCTTTTATTGGGCAACGCCGGAGAAACGCATCACTTCAGATCTTCCGAGACGCAATTAAGCCACTCCTGATCGTCGCTTTGTTCGCCAGTCTGTGTGCTCTGCCATTGCCCTTCACTCCGGCATGTCCAGGGCAGTGCACCCACAGGAGTTTCCGAAGGTGGATGTCGACCACTGACACGTGCCAGTCTGGGTTTCCCGTTGAGCCAAAGCAAGCTCCATTCCATTTTTCACAGCGAGCTCCATTCCATTTTTCACAGCAACTTCCATTCCACTTTTTACAGCAAGCTCCATTCCACTTTTTACAGCAAGCTCCATTTCATTTTCACAGCAAGCTCCATTCCACTTTTCACAGCAAGCTCCATTCCACTTTTTACAGCAAGCTCCATTCCACTTTTTACAGCAAGCTCCATTCCACTTTTCACAGCAAGCTCCATTCCACGTTTTACAGCAAGCTCCATTCCACTTTTCACAGCAAGCTCCATTCCACGTTTTACAAAAAGCTCCATTCCACTTTTTACAGCAAGCTCCATTCCACTTTTCACAGCAAGCTCCATTCCACGTTTTACAGCAAGCTCCATTCCACTTTTCACAGCAAGCTCCATTCCACGTTTTACAAAAAGCTCCATTCCACTTTTCACAGCAAGCTCATTGAATCTGTGAGGATGATGGCAAGTGTGGTCCGACTGTTACTTCTTGAAGCAACCCAATGGAGAGCATGGGTGACTGCTTCTACCTCCATTGCTAGCTGGAGGTTGATACTACATAGGCTACACTAGTTGCCTTCACTACGGATGATGGTCTCACCTAGCTTGGAGGTGAAACCCCATGCTGGTTGGCCTTTGGTGACTGAGCCATCAGTGAACGCTAGGAAATACAGTAAGTTGTAAATAAGCTTTCAGTGGAATGTAAATGAGGCATAAATCCACTTCGTCACAAACAACTGCAGAAAGCGATTACTCTCCAGTGCAATCAGAGCATCAGAAAGTATCTCACCGATGCAATATTTCCAACCATAGCAGCGACAGCCATACCCCATTGCAGAGACAGTGGAGTCATACCCCATTGCAGAGACAGCCATACCCCATTGCAGAGACAGCCATACCCCATTGCAGAGACAGTGGAGTCATACCCCATTGCAGAGACAGCCATACCCCATTGCAGAGACAGCCATACCCCATTGCAGAGACAGTGGAGTCATACCCCATTGCAGAGACAGCCATACCCCATTGCAGAGACAGTGGAGTCATACCCCATTGCAGATACAGGGTCATACCCCCTTGCAGAGACAGGGTCATACCCCATTGCAGAAACAGGGCCATACCCCCTTGCAGAGACAGGGTCATACCCCCTTGCAGAGACAGGGTCATACCCCATTGCAGAAACAGTGTCATACCCCATTGCAGGAGGAAGTAATCTACTAACGCATTCACTACACCAGAAGGCAATTCTCCGATATATTCACCGCGGCACAAAGAAATTCCCCAATACATGCACTTACCACAGAAGGCAACTTGCTGATGAATTCACTGCAACCCAGAGATGTATTCACATCAGAAAGTGTTCACCGTTGCACAAACTGCAGCGGGAAGTGATTCATGACGGTGACACTGCAGTTCGGGAAGTGATTCACCAATATATTTATTGCAGCAGTAAATACGAGAAAAGAAAAGAACACAAACAAACAAAAAACAGCAATGAAAAAAAATAAAAAAATAAAAAAATCAACAACAAAATCAATACACTACTTACTATGAAACCCACCGAAGGACAGCAGTTTACTAAAAACATTTGACTACAGTGGGAATCAGTAATTCACCGATACACTCACTATGGCACCACCAAAAGCGGGAAATAATTCACAGGAGCAACTGTAGAAAGCAAATCAGTCGCCAACAAATTGATTACGTAAGAGATTCAGCAAAACTGAAAACCCACAGCAGGAGAAATCAAGTAGTGCATTAATACACAGCCCTAAAAAAGTCGCATTTTTTTTACCCTCACACTAGCTCTGATGCGCTTCAGTAGAACATTCACCGCTGAAAGACTGGTTGCAAAATTACTGCCGGCACACATCGCATTATCCGATTCAATAACACACTAGCGACTAAGTGATGAGCGACGAGGGCTAGGAAGAGACAGAGAGGGAGGGGGTAAGGGGAGGGGGGGGGGGACGACGAATAACTGTCCAATCCAATTGACCAATGCACTACTGCAGAATGCCCAAGCGGCAAGGCAACACAGTGTATTGAAAAAGGAGTAAGGGCAATGGGAGAAAGAAGTGCTGTGTGCGGTAGGTGCCAGCTGCCGGCTCGAGGGAGTCACGTTGGTGCGCTCAGCACTCCAGCGGCTCTGTCTGGTGGTCAGGGCCTGGTACTGACCCGCCCTTCACTTTCTCATCCACTGCAAGGACCATTGATTCCTCTCACCCACTCACACTCACACACACACACACACACACACACACACACACAGAAACACACACACAGAAACACACACACAAAACACACACACACACACACACACACACACACACACACACACACACACACACACACACACACACACACACACACACACACACACACACACACACACACACACACACACACACACACACACACACACACACACAACACACACACACACACACACACACACAGAGAACACACACACACACACACACACACACACACAACACACACACACACACACACACAAACACACCACACACACACACACACACACACACACACACACACACACACACAACACACACACACACACACACACACACACACACACAACACACACACACACACACACACACACACACACACACACAACACACACACACACACACACACACACACACACACACAGAAAACACACACACACAACACACACAACACACACACGAACACACACACACACACACACACACACACACACACACACACACAACACACACACACACACACACACACACAGTCACACACACACACGCACGACACACACACATGGCACACTCTTGGTGATCTTACAACATCATGAGTGGACACGTCTGGGTGTCTTACAACATCACTGAGTGGACACGTCTGGGTGTCTTACAACATCATGAGTGGACACGTCTGGGTGTCTTACAACATCTGAGTGGACACGTCTGGGTGTCTTACAACATCATGAGTGGACACGTCTGGGTGTCTTACAACATCATGAGTGGACACGTCTGGGTGTCTTACAACATCCTGAGTGGACACGTCTGGGTGTCTTACAACATCATGAGTGGACACGTCTGGGTGTCTTACAACATCATGAGTGGACACGTCTGGGTGTCTTACAACATCATGAGTGGACACGTCTGGGTGTCTTACAACATCATGAGTGGACACGTCTGGGTGTCTTACAACATCATGAGTGGACACGTCTGGGTGTCTTACAACATCATGAGTGGACACGTCTGGGTGTCTTACAACATCATGAGTGGACACGTCTGGGTGTCTTACAACTTCTGAGTGGACACGTCTTGGTGTCTTACAACATCATGAGTGGACACATCTGGGTGTCTTACAAACCTTCGAGTGGACACATCTTGGTGTTTTACAAACTCGTAAGAGCACTCGTCTTACACCATCCGGAGTGGACACGTCTTGGATCTTACAAGTTCCTGAGTGGACGCGTCTTGGTAACTTACAACTTCCCGAGTGGACACGTCTTGGTAACTTACAACTTCCCGAGTGGACACGTCTTGGTAACTTACAACTTCCCGAGTGGACACGTCTTGGTAACTTACAACTTCCCGAGTGGACACGTCTTGATAACTTACAACTTCCCGAGTGGACACGTCTTGGTAACTTACAACTTCCCGAGTGGACTTCCAGAGTGGACTTCCCGAGTGGACACGTCTTGGTAACTTACAGCTTCCCGAGTGGACACGTCTTGGTAACTTACAACTTCCTGAGTGGACACGACTTGGTAACTTACAACTTCCTGAGTGGACACGACTGGGTGCTTTACATCATG
>JABMCL010002123.1:227500-237500 GCA_018857735.1 Alviniconcha marisindica
GCCGCGCGCACACACGCGCACCCCTACACCCCACACGCGGCACACACACGCGCGCGCAGCACGACACACACACAACACACACACACACACACACACACACACACACACACACACACACACACACACACACACACACACACACACACACACACACACACACACACACACACGTACACAACTCACTATCCTCAATGCAAAATTTCTGCTCGGCGTCTATGTCCCCGTTCCTCCGGTCGTCTCACGCCCTGTACCGCCCCCCCTCCCCCCCCCCCCCCACTGCTCCCCCCCCTCCTCCATCAGCTTCTTCTTGATAAATTCACATCCCCATACGTCCAAACAGGATCCAGTACAGCCTGGAGCAAAGAACAAGGACGCCAGATAGGGCATGGTTTTCGTCTGTCTCTTCCCCAGTCTTCCTCGTCCGAATGTGTACCTACTCAGTCCATTCACCTTCATTTTGTCCAAATCCTCTCCCTTCTTTTCATTCAGCTGCGTTAGTCTTGGCAACCGCAGTTCTCGTGACGATCCGCGGAATGAAATAGGCCATCCTGCTCATAGTCACAAGCGATGTAGGCATGTTCGCGTGGTTCATAGTGCCTGCGAAATATGAACAGGCACCAAAGCATGTGTTACTGTGCATCGTGAGAGTCAGAAATACTTATCGTTAATTTCATGAACTGCGCTTTAATTTTGTGCTTAATACGTCTCAGAGAATCTAGCTGTAAGCATCTTTCTCAGTTATAAGTAAATGAAATGCTAATACTGAGATCTGCTGCTTACTGACTGATTAAATGGCTTCGTTGTATTTGCTAGTGATTTGGTTGTGTACTGAAGACGTCTCAGATAATCTGCGTGGAAGTATCGTTCTCAGCTGTATGGAAATGAAATGCAAATACTGAGACCTGCTGATTACTGACTGATTAAATGGCTTCGTTGTATTTGCTAGTGATTTGGTTGTGTACTGAAGACGTCTCAGATAATCTGCGTGGAAGTATCGTTCTCAGCTGTATGGAAATGAAATGCAAATACTGAGATCTGCTAATTACTGACTGATTAAATGGCTTGGTTGTATTTGCGAATGATTGCGTCGTGTGTAGAAGTGTGCCACCATTTTACTTTTTTTTGGTGACCTGCATCTCCACCTGGTACGGAAAGTAAGTAGCTTGGTGTTTGACGCCCAATTAACCACTACGGTTGTATCAGGACTGAGACCTGGTACAGATTAACTGTGAACGTGTGGTTCGTGACCTGGGGTGACCCTGTGCGGTTTGACGTGACCCCCTCCCCCCCCCCCAAAAAAAAAAAAAAAAAAAAAAACGTCCTAGAACTAACTAACGGTGCGGAAACAATGAAACAATGCAGGAGTCATTCTGGTGGTGACAGTGTAGCGATAGGTATAATAGTCTCCCTCCTCCCCCACCTCCATAACCCCTTCCCCCCTTCTCCCCGTCCCTAATAAGCCGTACGGTTTCTGTGGACGTTAAGCACCATGTTCACTCAAACAATACAGACTAGCAGAAGTGACCCAGTGTGGCGTGATCCCACGTTGCTGGGATCACTCCAATAAGCCGTGGGGGTCAGTGATTGGTCGGTATGTGTAACGAGGTGAGAACCCAGGTGAGAAAGAACCCAGAAAGGACAAACTGCCAAGGTGTCGAGTACATGGGTCTACCGTTCTACGGCTACCGGGAAAATACGAACTTCTCTATCCCTTGAACACACGATATACGAGTCACAGCCACTCCGGCTAGGCCTGAGAGTGCTTCCCCTTGATTGGCTACGTTTGCACAACGTATTTGCGCAGGTGTGGCATAGTTTGCATTTTATCCCGCACGTGTTTTGGGAAGGGGTGGGGTTGGAGGGGAGGGAGAAAGAGAGAAGCCATGCCATGTATGATACTGCTGTACACATCTGAAGGTGCATAATAGTCTTCCAACACCCCCCCCCCCCCACAACCTTTTCACGTGCTCTTTCCGTTTCCCTTCCGGCCAGAAACTAGTTCTGTCGGCTTCCTCCCTGTTTCACTTATTTTCAGGCCTCTCCACCTTGTGCATTTGTGTGTACTGTACGCATTGAAACCGAAAACAACGTAGTGAACGACTTTCGGGACAGCATGGGCCAGCACATTCAAATCGAAACTCACGCGTTCGACTACGCGTTACACTGAGACATCATGCGCATCCGACACCACTATTGTTGTATCTTAATCGACACCACTATTGTTGTGTCTTAATCGACACCACTATTGTTGTGTCTTAATCGACACCACTGTTAATGTATCTTAATCGACACCACTATTGTTGTATCTTAATCGACACCACTATTGTTGTGTCTTAATCGACACCACTGTTGTTGTATCTTAATCGACACCACTGTTAATGTATCTTAATCGACACCACTATTGTTGTGTCTTAATCGACACCACTATTGTTGTATCTTAATCGACACCACTGTTGTTGTATCTTAATCGACACCACTGTTAATGTATCTTAATCGACACCACTATTGTTGTATGTTAATCGACACCATTGTTAATGTATCTTAATCGACACCGCTATTGTTGTATCTTAATCGACACCACTATTGTTGTATCTTAATCGACACCATTGTTAATGTATCTTAATCGACACCGCTATTGTTGTATCTTAATCGACACCACTATTGTTGTATCTTAATCGACACCACTGTTAATGTATCTTAATCGACACCGCTATTGTTGTATCTTAATCGACACCGCTATTGTTGTATCTTAATCGACACCATTGTTAATGTATCTTAATCGACACCGCTATTGTTGTATCTTAATCGACACACATTGTTGTATCTTAATCGACACCACTGTTAATGTATCTTAATCGACACCCTATTGTTGTATCTTAATCGACACCACTATTGTTGTATGTTAATCGACACCATTGTTTGATCTTAATCGACACCACTATTGTTGTATCTTAATCGACACCACTATTGTTGTATGTTAATCGACACCATTGTTAATGTATCTTAATCGACACCACTATTGTTGTATCTTAATCGACACCACTATTGTTGTATCTTAATCGACACCATTGTTAATGTATCTTAATCGACACCACTATTGTTGTATCTTAATCGACACCGCTATTGTTGTATCTTAATCGACACCACTATTGTTGTATCTTAATCGACACCGCTATTGTTGTATCTTAATCGACACCACTATTGTTGTATCTTAATCGACACCACTATTGTTGTATCTTAATCGACACCACTATTGTTGTATCTTAATCGACACCACTATTGTTGTATCTTAATCGACACCACTATTGTTGTATCTTAATCGACACCATTGTTAATGTATCTTAATCGACACCACTATTGTTGTATCTTAATCGACACCGCTATTGTTGTATCTTAATCGACACCACTATTGTTGTATCTTAATCGACACCGCTATTGTTGTATCTTAATCGACACCACTATTGTTGTATCTTAATCGACACCACTGTTAATGGATCTTAGTCAGCGAGATGTCACAGCAGCCATGTAGACGAAGACGTACATTCAGACACATCAGGACCGAAAAGTTGAAAGTTAAATCCACTTGAATCACTCTGGTGTTGTCCGTCACATCGTCTGGTGTTGTCCGTCACATCGTCTGGTGTTGTCCGTCACATCGTCTGGTGTTGTCCGTCACATCGTCTGGTGTTGTCCGTCACATCGTCTGGTGTTGTCCGTCACATCGTCTGGTGTTGTCCGTCACATCGTCTGGTGTTGTCCGTCACATCGTCTGGTGTTGTCCGTCACATCGTCTGGTGTTGTCCGTCACATCGTCTGGTGTTGTCCGTCACATCGTCTGGTGTTGTCCGTCACATCGTCTGGTGTTGTCCGTCACATCGTCTGGTGTTGTCCGTCACATCGTCTGGTGTTGTCCGTCACATCGTCTGGTGTTGTCCGTCACATCGTCTGGTGTTGTCCGTCACATCGTCTGGTGTTGTCCGTCACATCGTCTGGTGTTGTCCGTCACATCGTCTGGTGTTGTCCGTCACATCGTCTGGTGTTGTCCGTCACATCGTCTGGTGTTGTCCGTCACATCGTCTGGTGTTGTCCGTCACATCGTCTGGTGTTGTCCGTCACATCGTCTGGTGTTGTCCGTCACATCGTCTGGTGTTGTCCGTCACATCGTCTGGTGTTGTCCGTCACATCGTCTGGTGTTGTCCGTCACATCGTCTGGTGTTGTCCGTCACATCGTCTGGTGTTGTCCGTCACATCGTCTGGTGTTGTCCGTCACATCGTCTGGTGTTGTCCGTCACATCGTCTGGTGTTGTCCGTCACATCGTCTGGTGTTGTCCGTCACATCGTCTGGTGTTGTCCGTCACATCGTCTGGTGTTGTCCGTCACATCGTCTGGTGTTGTCCGTCACATCGTCTGGTGTTGTCCGTCACATCGTCTGGTGTTGTCCGTCACATCGTCTGGTGTTGTCCGTCACATCGTCTGGTGTTGTCCGTCACATCGTCTGGTGTTGTCCGTCACATCGTCTGGTGTTGTCCGTCACATCGTCTGGTGTTGTCCGTCACATCGTCTGGTGTTGTCCGTCACATCGTCTGGTGTTGTCCGTCACATCGTCTGGTGTTGTCCGTCACATCGTCTGGTGTTGTCCGTCACATCGTCTGGTGTTGTCCGTCACATCGTCTGGTGTTGTCCGTCACATCGTCTGGTGTTGTCCGTCACATCGTCTACAGTTGACAGATTACAGGGTACACACTCTCCACAAGGTGTGTGTGTGTGTGTGTGTGTGTGTGGTTGTAGTGTTGTGATGTGCGTGTGTGTGTGTGTGTGTGTGTGTGGTGTGTGTGTGTGTGTGTGTGTGTGTGTGTGTGTGTGTGTGTGTGTGTGTGTGTGTGTGTGTGTGTGTGTGTGTGTGTGTGTGTGTGTGTGTGTGTGTGTGTGTGTGTGTGTGTGTGTGTGTGTGATGTGGTGTGTGTGTGTGTGTGAGTTGTGTGTGTGTGTGTGTGTGTGTGTGTGTGTGTGTGTGTGTGTGTGTGTGTGTGTGTGTGTGTGTGTGTGTGTGTGTGTGTGTGTGTGTGTGTGTGTGTGTGTGTGTGTGTGTGTGTGTGTGTGTGTGTGTGTGTGTGTGTGTGTGTGTGTGTGTGTGTGTGTGTGTGTGTGTTGTGTGTGGTGTGTCGTGGTGAGGATGTGGTGCGTGCTGATGCGTCGTGCTGCGTGCGTGCGTGCGTGCGTGCGTGCGTGCGTGTGTGTGTGTGTGTATACTTCCCATACAAATGACATAAAACCGAATACAAGTTTAAAATAAGTTAACTAGCTCAGTTAGAAATCTAGTTTTTAATAGCAGAATGTCGAACAGCCATGCCGCCTTAATCACAATTAGCACCATAAAGGGTGGGAAAAACAAAAAAAAAAAAAAAACCAAAAGCAGGGGAAAATCACATTTCTTTAAAGAATGGCCTAGAGGCCAGAGGCGTAGAAACACACAAAGGCACAGCATAGGGATTAGTCAAAACGATGATTGTGGCTTTGAAAGGGAAGGAAAAAAAGGAGACATTCCCCCGTGTTTTTTGGGGTTAAAAAACCAAAAACCCGTTAAATCCCATACCGAACATAAAAGGAAGCGTTAGAACAAATAAACAACAATTTACCGGAACACGGGGGAGGCGAGGAGCAAGGACGATGCTCAATCTCACCAGCTATAACTGTCACGCCCCGAGAATATCATTTTCTCGGATGGTTGCAAAAGGTCAGAAGAATGACGCCGGTGATCGGGGTTTTTTGTTCCCCGAAAAAAGCGGTCCCAAAAGGTTTCTCAGCCAAGAAAACAGCGGAGAATTATGCGGACGGTGTTCCCGTGGCCAATCTACAAGTAAATGACTGGGCGCTCGAGGAGAGCCGAGCCCCGGGGGCATCAAAACATGGAGGTGGAGCTGGGGCGCATGGCTGGCTGGTTTGTCTTGCTGCAGAGTTGTTCCCAACAGTTGTTTTTCGGACTCTGTGATTTTGTTCCGGCTGTGTGAATTGAAGTACTTGGAAAAATTTCTTCGACTGGCGGGGTTTTCTTTTCTGTCTCTGTCTTCTTTTTCCCTCCTCTCCCCCCCCCACTGTGTGTGTGTGTGTGTTTGTGTGTGGTGGTGGTGGGGTGGTGGTGGTGGTGGTGGTGGGTTTTTTTTTCCTTTTCTCTCTCTTTGTGTGTGTGTGTGTGTGTTTGTGGTGTGTGTGTTGTGTGGTGTGTGTGTGTGTGTGTTGTTGTGTGTTTGGTGTGTGTGTGTTGTGTGTGTGTTGTGGGTGTGTGGTTTTTCCCCCCTTTTTTTGGTTGTTTGGGGTGGTGGGTTTTGTTTTGGGGGGGCGTGGGGTTTGTTTGTTTTTGTTTGTGGGTTTTTTGGTTTTTGGGTTTTTGGGGTGGTTTTTGGGGGGGGTGGGGGTGGGGTGTGGGGTGGGGTGGGGGTGGGCGTTTGTTTTTTTTCCCCGCGTCCGTCCGTTGGCCTTCTGTCTGCTGGTCTTTGGGGTTTTTGGCGGGCCCCCCCCTCTCCCCTTTTTCCCCCTTTTTTCCCTTTTTTTTTTTTTTTTTTTTTTGGGGGGGGGGGGGGGGGGGGGAGGGGAAGGGAAACCCCCCCCCCCCCCTCCCCCCCCTTGCCTTTTTTTTTTCCTTTTTACGGTGGGGTGGGGGGGGGGGGTGGGGGGGTGTGTGGGGGGGGGGGAAAAAAGGGGGGGGGGGGAGGGGGGGGGGGGAAAAAGCTCCCCGCTAAACTTTAGTGGGTGGGGGGTGGGGGGTGGGGGAAAAACCCCGCATTTTGCTAAAGCATTCAGTGGGTGGGGGGGTGGGTTACCGAAAACCCAGCTCCTCTGCTAAAAGCATTCGTGGGTGGTGGGTGGTTGGGGGGGATACCAAAAAACCCCGCTCCTCTGCTCCCTTTTTTTAAAAAAAGAGTTCAAATATTAAAGTCAGTATTAGCTGCATTCTGATGGACACTAAAAATATAAAATAAACATTGACGTATACACTGCAACCCAAGTTGCACAGCTCTGCCTCAGGTCTGGTGAATAAATTATTGTGTGTTAGTATGAGCGAATAATGGAAGTATGTGACAACTCCATGTGAGTGACACACAAGTCCATGTTGCAAGCACAACTGACAACATGGTTACAGCAATGTGATACAGCACAAGTGGCACAATATTAATTGTTACAGCAATGTGTCATTAGCACGCGTGACTCAGTTTGTTAGAGCAATGTGACACAGCACTAGTTGCACAACTTTGTTTGCGCAGTGTGACACAATACAAGTGGCACAACATAGTGACAAGAACGTGACACTGCACAAGCACACACAAACGGATGCGCAAACGCGCGGGTACAAAGACGTACCCACTGACGTGCACCTAAATAGCACGCATAGGACCCCCCCCCCCCCACACACACACACACCACACACACACACACACACACACACACACACACACACACACACACACACACACACACACACACCCCCAAGCCAAATCCGGTCCCTCTAATATCCCCCCCCGGGCCCCTTACGTGCAAACAACCCGGCAACCCGAGTGTTTGTAAACAATGGGGAAAAAACCAAAAAAAAAAGAAAAGCAGAGTTTGCCCTTTTTAAAATTTTTTACAAGGAGGGCCCCCTTCCCCCGCACCACACGTATACGCACGCACCCCCCCCCCCCCGCCCCCCCCCCCCACCACACACACACACACGTTGCTGTATCTTCTGAAGAGAAGGAAAAAACCATTTATTTTACACATGGATCACATTAATGAAAATATCCAGATACGTATAATTCAACAAACAGAGAACTTCTAAATTGAGTGGTCTATATCAATCGGGAAATTCTAACATGAAGTTGAACATTACTCAGCCATAATTATTGAACCCTTAAATCAAAACGTTTTTTTTTCTAAATGTTTTTTGTACTACCGCCCGCATACGGTTCTTACTATTTGATCAAACAAAACTTTCAACATAATACGAAAACGTACGACCATCAAATCAAACAGAGAACTTTCTAACACACTGACAGCATTACGTAACCCCAAACAAGTTAAAATTAAAAAATAAAAAAATTTGGTTTTTTTTTTCCGTCCCTTTTTCCGACAGTACCTAAAGGGATCACTGACAGCAAGGCATTTAAACGAAGAGGGGGAGGGGAAAAGGAAGATAGAAGGAGGGAGGGAATGGTTTTTGGGGAGAGAGAGAGAGAGAGAGAGAGAGAGAGAGAGAGAGAGAGAGAGAGAGAGAGAGAGAGTATTTTTACTATTTAAAAACGGTTTTTGTTTTCCGTAAAACCCGAACCCTTTAAAAAAAAAAATCAAAAATTGGGAAAAAAAAAATAATTTTTGCAAAACAAAAACTTTTGTCTAAATTTGAAACAAAAAGAAGAACAAAGAGAGAGAGAGAGAGAGAGAGAGAGAGAGAGAGAGAGAGAGAGAGAGAGGAAGAAGAAAAAGAAGACAGGGACAGACAGACAGACAGGGCAAAACACAAAAGGGACAAGAGACAGGGCAGGGGACAGAGAGGAAATAGACATGAGACAGAGACAGACGAACAGAAAAAGGAGAAACAGAGACAGAGACAGACAGAAGACAGAGGGGGGGGGGGGGGGGGGGGGGGGAAAGAGAAAACCCCGGACTTAGAGTTCAGAGGCAGTCTAATATTGTTGGTATCCGAGTGTTAGCTGCATTGTGATGAACACTGAAAACGACCGTTCTAAAGTGTACATATCCCGGCTCCACAGTGCCGACTCGGGTTTGGCGAATGGTGTGTTCATTTGCATAGATCTATACTGAGCAAACAATGCAAAGGGCAGGACCGAGAGCCCCACAGCAGCATCAGCCCAGCAGACCCGCCAGTGCCATGGTAACCGTGACCGATGTTTGACCTTCATAGGGGGGCAGGGATATACACTAAGCAGGGTGATCTGTCAGCTACTCTGTTAACCAATAACTGACGCTGTAATTTCAATATCAATATCAATGATATGTCTGCTACTGTGTTAACCAATAACGGACACTGTAATATCAATATCAATGATCTGTCTGTTCCTGTGTTAACCAATAACTGACGCTGTAGTTTCAATATCAATGATCTGTCTGTTACTGTGTTAACCAATAACTGACGCTATAATTTCAATATCAATGATCTGTCTGTTACTGTATTAACCAATAACTGACGCTGTGATTTCAATATCAATATCAATGATCTGTCTGTTACTGTGTTAACCAATAGTTGACACTGTAATTTCAGTATCAGTACCAATGATCGGTTTGTTATTGTGTTAACCAAAAATTGACACTGTAATTTCAATATCAATATATCTTTACGTTAAAACCAGTAACTGACACTGTAATTTCAATATCACTATATCTTTACGTTAAAACCAGTAACTGACACTGTAATTTCAATATCATATATCTTTACGTTAAAACCAGTAACTGACACTGTAATTTCAATATCAATATATCTTTACGTTAAAACAAGCAACTGACACTGTAATTTCAATATCAATATATCTTTACGTTAAAACCAGTAACTGACACTGTAATTTCAATATCAATATATCTTTACGTTAAAACCAGCAACTGACACTGTAATTTCAATATCAATATATCTTTACGTTAAAACCAGTAACTGACACTGTAATTTCAATATCAATATATCTTTACGTTAAAACTAGTAACTGACACTGTAATTTCAGTAACAGTATATCTTTACGTTAAAACTAGTAAATGACACTGTAATTTCAATAACAGTATATCTTTACGTTAAAACCAGTAACTGACACTGTAATTTCAATAACAGTATATCTTTATTGCCACGTGTCAAGTACAATAACCATGCACATGTGATCAATACAGTATTCTGTATTCTGTAACCAAGCACGGCTTATGGCCACAGAAAGTGTCACAGTTTTCATTCCTGCTAGAGAAACGACCATGCAGCGCTCCTGCATAAAGTCAAGTTTTTATCCAAATTGACCCAACAGCCAAGACC
>JABMCL010002123.1:242500-247500 GCA_018857735.1 Alviniconcha marisindica
ACGATGACGACGAGGCGGGGTTAAAATGAAGGATTCTTTGGGTACCGCAGAAAGGGATGCCAGACGAGCTAGAAGAGCTATAACCAGAGGATCTACCTTGGTGGAACTTAGGTACCTTGTATAATTTACCTGCATTCCAGTTTGGGTTACCGTAGGCGATTCAGGTCCTTGTTGTTGTGTTCATGTGACGTCTTTCGAGGGTTAATTAACTCCCTTTGTTGATAACTACATCCAGTTTGTTGAGAACTATAACCAGTTTATTGAGAAGTGTATCCAGTTTGTTAAGAACTACATCCAGTTTGTTGAGAACAATATCCAGTTTGTTAAGAACTACATGCAGTTTGTTGAGAACAATATCCAGTTTGTTAAGAACTACATCCAGTTTGTTGGAAACTATGCTATCCAGTTTCTTGAGAACTACATCCAGTTTGTTAATAACTACATCCAGTTTCGGAAATTATATTATCCAGTTTCTTGAGAATTATATCCAGTTTGTTAAGAACTACATCCAGTTTAGAGAACTGTATCCTGTTTGTTGAAAATATAAAACCCGGTTTGTTGAGAACTACATCCAGTTATTTGAGAACTATATTCTCCAGTTTTTTTAGAACTACATCCAGTTTGATAATAACTCGGCTACATCCAGTTTGTGGAAAACTATATTACCCAGTTTCTTGAGAACTGTATCGAGTTTGTTAAGAACTATATCCAGTTTGTTGAAAATATAAAACCCAACTTGTTGAGAACTACATCCAGTTTGTTGAGAACTATATTCTCCAGTTTCTTGAGAACTACATCCAGTTTGTGAATAATTAGATCTAGTTTGTGGAAAACTATATTATCCAGTTTGTTGAGAACTACATCCAGTTTGTTGAAAATATCAAACCCGGTTTGTTGAGAACTATATCCAGTTTGTTGAGAACTGTATCCAGTTTGTTGAGAACTATATCCAGTTTGTTGAAAATATCAAACCCGGTTTGTTGAGAACTATATCCAGTTTGTTGAGAACTGTATCCAGTTTGTTGAGAACTATATCCAGTTTGTTGAAAATATCAAACCCGGTTTGTTGAGAACTGTATCCAGTTTGTTGAGAACTGTATCCAATTTGTTGAGAACTGTATCCAGTTTGTTGAAAATATCAAACCCGGTTTGTTGAGAACTATCATTGAATTTCCAGTTTGTTGAGAAACTATCCAGTTTGTTGAGAATATCAAACCCGGTTTGTTGAGAACTATATCCAGTTTGTTGAAAATATCAAACCCGGTTTGTTGAGAACTACATCCAGTTTGTTGAGAACTATATTCTCCAGTTTGTTGAGAACTACATCCAGTTTGTTGAGAACTGTATCCAGTTTGTTCAAAATATAAATCCCAGTTTCTTGAGAACTATATCCACTTTGTTGAGAACTCTATTCTTCAGTTTCTTGAGAACTACGTCCAGTTTGTTGAGAACTATATTCTCCAATTTGTTGAGAACTACATCCTGTTTGTTAAGAACTAAAAATGACCATGTTTGTCGTACAGCCGATCCGTCTGCGCTGCTGCAGATTAGCACCACCATCAGCATCGCCGACTGGCACAGGGGACCACGGGCAGAGAGAGGCTTCATTTGCAACAGCCAGTCAAGCGTGAGCTGAGACCACAGGGGCGACAAAGACCGCAACGCTCTGCATCTCGCGCCAGACAATCTCAGCACAGACGTCCGTAAAACGAAGCCGAGCCTATCCGAGCAATCCCAGCTAAGAACGAAGCGAAGTCAAAGAAACGGAACGGGTCGATACGCCCAAGCCCAAGAGACATACGCTAGTCAGTAAAGGTTCTTCTGTGGAGAACAACTCGCCCTCCTCCCCTCCTGCCCCTGCCCCCCCCCCCCCCCCATCCCCCCACCCGTCGCCCCGCTTCAAACAGGTTTACCTAGGCACTGGAACGGCTGTCGGGTACCATTCACAGAGACAAACACACAAACAGACGGACGGACAGGCAGACAGGCACACCAAAAGCACCCGCACAGCCTGAAAAGAAGTGGGGGGGGGGAGAGAGAGAGAGAGAGAGAGAGAGAGAGAGAGAGAGAGAGAGAGAGAGAGAGAGAGAGAGAGAGAGAGAGAGAGAGAGAGAGAGAGAGAGACAGAGAGACAGACAGACAGACAGACAGACAGACAGACAGACAGACAGAGACAGACAGAGACAGATACAGAGACAGAGAGACAGACAGACAGACAGAGGGAGACAGACAGCCCGGACAGACAGACAGACAGAAAGAGAGACAGAGAGACACGGACAGACATGCAGGCAGGCAGAGACAGAGACGATACGAATGTTTTATTCAGTAGGTCATCATCACCCCTTCATACAAATGCAAACTTAAAAGACTAGGAACATGACACTTCGCTATTTAAATGCTCGATACACATGCATACATAGATTTCTCGAAATATTTCGAATCTGTATAGCTAGAAGCATGCTTAGTCGAAAGAGGTCAGAGAGAGAGAGAGAGAGAGAGAGAGAGAGAGAGAGAGAGAGAGAGAGAGAGAGAGAGAGAGAGAGAGAAGATAGATAAGATAATACTTTATTACACAGGGATAAAGATTTAAGCACGTGTCGGCTTTTTGCAAATCTGTCCCTGATGACAAACACGCAACACTCAATACATCAAACAAGAATTCAATTAAATACGCTAGAAAAAAAGAGAGAAAAAAACGACTTAAAAACAAAACAAAAACTAATTTCTGTTTAAAAAATCACATCATACGAACAGAGCAATAATAACGGAAAGTAAGACCAATTCAAAACAATTTTTTAGGGGGGGGGGGAGAGAGAGAGAGAGATGAGAGAGAGAGGAGAGAGAGAGAGAGAGAGAGAGAGAGAGAGAGAGAGAGAGAGAGCACGGTCAGCCTTCTACACGTCATAAAGAATAGCCATGAGGCAACTGATCCCAAATCCATACGTTAATGAGTCTGCTCCTGGAACTCAACCTGGCCACACTGAACAGACATCGTCTCTTCAGCTAACAGACTGAAATCATTTTTTCCCTGCCGATTCCTATCACTGGGTTACAAAGGAATTCTTAAGTGGATTCCAGACTGGTTGATGCCATCACAAGCTCGCGTGTGATAAAATGGACACAGGACAACTACAAAGCAGCAAGTACGAGACGACCACCCGCTATGACTCGCTGATCGTCAGTTACGTTTCTAACATCAGTGGGTGTGGAAAAATGAGGTACCGGTTTCAGACCATGAGGTACCGGTCTCAGACCACGAGGAACCACTCTCAGACCATGAAGTACCGGTCTCAAACCATGAGGCACCGGTCTCAGACCATGACGGACTGGTCTCAGACCATAAGGTAGGCAGACGAGTAGACAGGCAGACAGAAGACAGACAGGTACACAGCAAACAGACAAGAAGACAGACAGGTATACAGGCAGGCAGACGGACAAGCAGACATGCAAACAAAAAACAGACAAGCAGATACACAGACAGGCAGACAGACAAGCAGACAGGTAGTTAAGCCGGCAGACACAAAAGCAGACAGGCAAGCAGCGTCAGTAGACAGACAGACAGACACTGAGACATGCAGATAGACAGCAGTTAAAGGCTCCCTGTAAACCCATCCCCGCCACCCCTCTCCTCTCGTCCCCTTTTGTGTCAAGCGCATATGGCAGTGCCGTCCTTGCCACTGGAAGTGCGTTCTACAAAAGCTATTCATTATTATTATCACAAGCCGACAGGCAGACACACAGACAAACAGGCAAGCCGGCAGACAGCAGGCAGACAGACAAGCAGACAGCACATACAGACAAAAAGATAGGCAGAGAGATAAGCAGACAGCATATACAGACAGAAAAAGCAGGTAGGCAGATAGAAAAGCAGACAGCATATATACAGACATACAGGCAGATAGCAGACAGGTAGACAGGATATAAACAGACAAGGAGACATCATATACAGACAGACATGCAGACACGCAGCAGACAGACAGACAAAGAGACACCATATACAGACAGAAATTCAGACAGGCAGCAGATAGACAGACAAGGAGACAGCATATACAGACAGAAACGCAGACAGGCAGGCAGGCAGCAGATAGACAAACAGGGAGACAGACATTTAAGCAGGCAGGCAGGCAAACAAGCAGACAGCAGATAGACAGACAAGGAGACAGACATTTAAGCAGACAGGCAGGCAGGCAGACAAGCAGACGGCAGTCCGACGAAGAAGGACAGCAGACACACAGACGGACAGGCGGGCAGACAGACAGACACACGGAAGGACATCCAGGCAGACAGACTCACCGTGGCTGAGCGGCGACGGTGGACCGGCGGGCAAAGGCGGCCCTCTCTCTCTGAGCCTCGTCACCGCCCGGCGGCAACTTCTCCGAGTTGGAGCGACGAAGTTTCATGTCGGAAGGCGCCACGACGCAAACGCTCTTTCGTTTCTGTCTCGTCACCGCCCCGGCCCCCGGGCTCCCTCTGCCCTTGTCTCTGCCTTTCTCTGCCACGACTTCGCTTCCCGCAGAGGCAGCGTCCCTCATCGGACTGCTCCGACCCAGGTCCAAAATCCCGTCCAACCTTTCCTCAGCCTGGGCGACTTTCGAACCAGAAACTTTTTCGCGGGGAGAATTAAGACTCGCCTGGAGCGAAGCGAGGGAAGCAACTCCTCCTCCTCCTCCTCCTCCTCCTCCTTTGAGCAACACGTCACAGCCGGAAGAGGCGCGTTTGCGCATGCTCTTGGAGTGCCCCCCTGCCCCTCTCGGATCGCTCTCTCTGTTCACAGAGTTCTTCCTCCGGCCTGCATGGATGCGTACGGCGTCACCGGACGAGTTGTCGCCCCCACAGGCCTCGACGATGGTGTCAACAGCCGGCAGCTCCGACCCGCCGAAGGGAGGCGACGACTGCGTGAGCTGTCGGCTGTAGGGGCTGGTGTCGCCGAAGGAGCGAGACCGGTACACCCGGGGGCTGGCGCAGAAGTCGGGCGTAAAGCATGCTGTGGTCGACGTTGT
>JABMCL010002123.1:272500-282500 GCA_018857735.1 Alviniconcha marisindica
CGGCAATACTATAACATACAGACAGCCTAGGGCGGACAATACTATAGCATACAGACAGCCTTGGGCGGACAATATTATAACATACAGACAGCCTTGGGCGGACAATACTATAACATACAGACAGCCTTGGGCGGACAATACTATAACATACAGACAGCCTTGGGCGGGCAATACTATATCATACAGACAGCCTTGGGCGGACAATACTATAACATACAGACAGCCTAGGGCGGAAAATACTATAACATACAGATAGCCTTGGGCGGACAATACTATAACATACAGACAGCCTTGGGCGGACAATACTATAACATATAGACAGCCTTGGGCGGACAATACTATAACATATAGACAGCCTTGGGCGGACAATACTATAACATACAGACAGCCTAGGGCGGACAATACTATAGCATACAGACAGCCTTGGGCGGACAATATATAGCATACTGCCAGCCTTGGGCGGGCAATACTATAACATACAGACAGCCTAGGGCGGACAATACTATAGCATACAGACAGCCTTGGGCGGACAATATTATAACATACAGACAGCCTTGGGCGGACAATACTATAACATACAGACAGCCTTGGGCGGACAATACTATAACATACAGACAGCCTTGGGCGGGCAATACTATATCATACAGACAGCCTTGGGCGGACAATACTATAACATACAGACAGCCTAGGGCGGAAAATACTATAACATACAGATAGCCTTGGGCGGACAATACTATAACATACAGACAGCCTTGGGCGGACAATACTATAACATATAGACAGCCTTGGGCGGACAATACTATAACATATAGACAGCCTTGGGCGGACAATACTATAACATACCGTCAGCCTTGGGCGGACAATACTATAACATACAGACAGCCTTGGGTGGACAATACTATAACATACAGACAGCCTTGGGCGGACAATACTATAACATACAGACAGCCTTGGGCGGACAATACTATAACATACAGACGCCTTGGGGGGACAATACTATAACATACAGACAGCCTTGGGGGCAATCTATAACATACAGACGCCTTGGCGGACAATATATAACATATAACAGCCTTGGGCGGACAATACTATAACATACAGACAGCCTTGGGCGGACAATACTATAACATACAGACAGCCTTGGGCGGACAATACTATAACATACTGTCAGCTTTTAGAGGACACTTTCGTAACATACTGCCAGCCTTCAAAGAAAAACAACAACAACAATAATAATAATAATAATAATAATAATCATGGGCAATTAGAGCGACTAACCTGCACAGGCGCTAAGCTCTTACACGTTCATTAAATGAACATATTTTGACAACCAAAATTCATGGCATATACCACACACACACACACACACACACACACACACACACACACACACACACACACACACACGCACGCACGCACGCACGCACGCACGCACGCACGCACGCACGCACGCACGCACGCACGCACGCACACACACACACACACACACACACACACAGAGATGTATTTCAGGACAATCGGACGGGAGAAAACGGTTTTGGAAAGAGTTTTTCAAAGATTTGAAAGAACTGACAGAGTAGCATCACGAACACAAACACGGATCGAGTTGGTTCCAGGCAGTTGGAGCCTGGTAATTAGAGAACGAGCGCTGACCACTAGACCGTAACTAGTTGACCGCCTTCAGTAGTAGTGTGTAGTAGTATACCTATGTTGTGGTATACTGACAGTCTTTACAGGACAATACCGTCTCTTGTTGACCGCCTTCAGTAGTAGTGTGTAGTAGTATACCTATGTTGTGGTATACTGACAGTCTTTACAGGACAATACCGTCTCTTGTTGACCGCCTTCAGTAGTAGGTGTAGAGTATACCTATGTTGTGGTATACTGACAGTCTTTACAGGACAATACCGTCTCTTGTTGACCCCTTCAGTAGTAGGTGTAGTAGTATACCTATGTTGTGGTATACTGACAGTCTTTACAGGACAATACCGTCTCTTGTTGACCGCCTTCAGTAGTAGGTGTAGTAGTATACCTATGTTGTGGTATACTGACAGTCTTTACAGGACAATACCGTCTCTTGTTGACCGCCTTCAGTAGTAGTGTGTAGTAGTATACCTATGTCGTGGTATACTGACAGTCTTTACAGGACAATACCGTAACGTGCTGACAGCCTTGATTTCAGTAGACAAGCCTTTAAAGGACAATACAATAGCGCTCTGGTAGCCCTCAGAGGTAAGTGCACTATCGTACTGACAGCCTTCAGAGGAAAAATATTACAACTGACCCCTTTCCCGATGGCAATACTAAAACGTACTGACAGCCTTCGGGACAAATAGTTACATACTGCACCTTCCGATGGCAATACTAAAACTCTGACAGCCTTCGGGACAAATAGTTACATACTGACCCCTTTCCGATGGAAATACAGAACGTACTGACACCCTTTTAAAGGAAAATTTGCTTTCTGAACCTTCCCCGAGGCATACAAAACCCCTTTTCTAACAGCCTAAGGTTTTTACATTGACACCCTTCCGTAAACTGGCGACTGACACCCGGGGGGGGAATTTTTTTTTAATTTTGGGTTTGGTATTTTAAATTAAATTATGTTACTTATTTACCTTGTGATAAACAAAAAACAAATATGTATCATAAGTTCTTACTATTTTATATGACGTCACAGTTTGTTCTATGTTTATAACTTGTTTAAGGTAAGACTCTTTTGTTGGTGGTGTTGTGTTTGTTGTTGTATTGTTTTCTTAAGTTTATGTATTCATGATTTTACGAGCCCGCCATGACCACAAAAAGATTGCCCCTTTGTGGGATAATTAAAGTTTTCTGAATTGAATTGAACTGAACTGAACTGTATACATTAGGACAGTTGTGAAAGGAAGGTCAGGTTACAGAAAAGGTAGTTGGTGTGCGCGCGCACCAATACCATTGGTGAACACACACACACGCGCGCGCGCACGCCGCCGCGCCCCCAAAAAACAACCCAAAACCCAAGGGTATACGAAAAAGAGAGAGAGAAAAGGGGAGAGGGGAGAGAGAGAGAGAGAGAGAGAGAGAGAGAGAGAGAGACAGAGACAGAGACAGACAGAGACAGACAGAGACAGACAGACAGACAGACAGACAGAGACAGAGAAACAGACAGAGACAGAAAGAGAATTAATTATGTCGGGGCTGAGACGCTTCCGTTAAAGGCAAAATTTACAAGGTCGGTAAAGCCCTTAAGCGCTCATTGCCTCTGTTTTAGCAGTTTTACAGAATCGATAAATCAATGAGCAAAGCACCTGTCATAGAGTACAACTGAGCAACAACAACCATTCAAAAATAGCCGTGCACGACAGTCTATGAACTGCGATGAAGGAGAACAAGAAGATCAAAAAGGAGAAGAAGAAGATCAAGGAGAACAGTCAGGCCGCGAATCGATAAGATCAGCAACACCTGTGGCACCAGAGCGTCTGTCATTCCAGAAGGGGGGAGGGGGGGAAGAAGAAGAAAAATAGAAAGAAAGAAAAAGATGGAGAGAGAGAGAGAGAGAGGGGGAGGGAGAGAGAGAGAGGGAGAGAGAGAGGGGAGAGAGGAGGGTGGAGAGCCGAGAGAGATAGCGGAGGTAGAGACAGAGAGAGGGGCGATAGAGAAGACGAGAGAGAGAGAGAGAACTCGAATGTCTATTGAGAAGGCCCTGACCCATTACAATGGTATGGTTATAAACATGCACAAACCACCTATACAAAAACAGGACAAACAACATGAAGAACGACAAGACAAAAAGAAACAGAAAAAGAAAAGAAGAGGGGGGAGAAGAGAGAGGGGGGGGAGAGAGAGAGAGAGAGAGAGGGAGAAAGAGAGAGACGAGGGAGAAGGCAGAGAGAGAGAGAGAGAGAGACAGAACTCAGAATGTTTTATTGTAGAAGGCCACTTGACCCATTACAAATGGTATGGTTATAAACATGCACATACCACCTATACAAAACAGTTGACAAACAACACTAAACAAACAGACAAGACAAAAAGAAACAGAAAAAGAAAAAAAAGCACGAACAAAAAACAAAACAAAACAACAACACAAACCAGCAACCTACCCTCCACCCCCCACTACCCCCGCAAAAGAGAGAGAGAGAGAGAGAGAGAGAGAGAGAGAGAGAGAGAGAGAGAGAGAGAGAGAGAGAGAGAGAGAGAGAGAGAGAGAGAGAGAGGAAAGAAAGAAAAAGAAAAGGAAAAAGAAAAACGAAAGAGAAGAGAGAAGAGAGAGAGGAGAGAGGAGAGAGAGAGAGAGAGAGAGAGAGAGAGAGAGGAGAGAGAGAGAGAGAGAGAGAGAGAAGAAGAGAGAGAGAGAGGAGAGAGAGAGAGAGAGAGAGAGAGAGAGAGAGAGAGAGAGGAAAAAGAAAGAAAAAAGAAAAGAAAAAAAGAAAACAAACAAACAAACAGGAAGCAGGGACGATCACTCACCTGATCCGATCAATAAAGGACACGCGTTTCCGGACTGACGCTCCAGACTTGTCCCGGCTTTTGCTGGACAACGGCATGCTTTGCGTGAGTAGTCTTCAACATGGTACACTTACTTGCATACGCGGACCTCACAATTATCTCTTCACACACGCTCCGCTCAAAACACGCCAGGGACCGTTCGGTCACAATGTCGGCTCCTTCGAACACTGAGGCGATCAGAACCTGACTTCGCTATGCATTTCAAATCATTTGTGTGAGCATACTCTGTCACTGACCGAAAAGTGTTTAACTACGACACATTGTAGACCACAGCTATTGCAAGGGAGAGCATGTCTACATGTTGTCCCTGAATCACGCAGAGAAACGAAAGAAAAATAAGCAACAATCAAGACTAGCGTGCGGAGTGGGGCCCAATGGGGTGAGGTGGGGTGGGGTGAGGTGGGGCGGAGCGGGGTGGGGTGAGGTGGGGTGGGGTGAGGTGGGGTGGGGTGGGGAGGGGTGAGGTGGTGTGGGGTGGCGTGTGTGCTATAAAGTTTCCATTAATCGTTTCATGCTCCATATCCGGTCGAACCTGTAAAGCTGCAGTCGATGTATGGTGTGACTGAACAGTTCCACGCCCGTAGTGCTTGTGTTCGGCCCACCCAACATACTCTGAGCCGGCTAAGGGTGATGTAACCTCTGTTTTATCCCCGTGTGTGGCGACTGAGAAAACTACGTGGAAGTACTAACCGAGACAAACGGAACTGTTTGAACAGCAGTTACGCGTTCATAGACTGCGAGCGATTTGTTCGGTTCACAAGCGCGGTCTATGCATGGGTTTGTAAATATTGGAGGTGGAAACGAACATGAAGCAGTTATGTCAACCTTTCTTAGTCACATACTAAAAATAAATGCGAACGGCGTATTCTAACGGATCTGACTAGGATACCGAAATCAAACGTGATTAACAATGTTAATAGTCATGCTTTAGTGCCATTGCCCTGATATACAACTCTCTCTCTCTCTCTTTCTCTCTCCATCTCTCGCTCTCTCTCTTACTCTGCCTCTGTCTCTGTCTGTCTGTCTGTCTGTCTGTCTCTCTCTCTCTCTCTCTCGTGTGTGTGTGTGTGTGTGTGTGTGTGTGTGTGTGTGTGTGTGTGTGTGTGTGTGTGTGTGTGTGTGTGTGTGCACTGAATCTTGAAAACATGTAGATGTGAAGAACGTGTAAGCGCTTGAGGTCTGTGCGGGTTAGGCGCTCTAAGTACTCATTGCTGGTATTCGTGTACTGGGAAAGAACATGGACCAACGCTGCTTACTACGCTCTCGTTCAAATACTTTACTTTTACTCCTCTGGCTTCGTAACTGCATGCATTTAATTACACAAGCAGGCCCACATTTTGCTTCTTCCGGCACATTTGGTTGGTTAATCGGGACTAACGCCGAGCGGTCTACGAAGAGGAGCTGGCGGGGGCCGAGGTCCCAGGAGGTGGGGGAAGAAGGAGACGATACCTAACGCTAAACCGTCACCACCAGAATAACTTTTGGACTAGGATGGGCAGCGAGAGAGCCATTTTAATGTTTCATCAATAGTGAAGGACAATGTCACAAGGCAGTGTCCACAGAGCCGAAGCGGAATCGAGCCGAGGCCCTTCCGCTTACCAGCTTAACGCCTTACCGCTGGGCCACACCGCCTCACCCTTCCGGCAAAATTAACTGTGGCAGTCTAAGCTGTTACGACACCAACAGCTGTTCTGGTTCCTATTTCAACATTTCTCTTATACCATGGTCATTTACCATTCTTCTACGAATCTTCTTAGAGGTACGAAATTTATGATCGAATTAAAACGACACGGAGGGTACGGGTTGGGTCATTTGCTTTGTATATATACCTTCTCCTCATTTATGGTATGTTACTGTTTTGCATTTAACTTCGTTTGTTTTGTCATTGTGCTTCGATGGTTTTTGCTGTTGTTCCCCTGCCATCATGGATGAGCTTGACGTCACAAATAAGACGACACTGTGGTCAAATCTCAACACTGACATGACGAAGTCGTGTTCACACCCTTTCTGACATCAACTGTATAAAGCTAGACAATCTTAGACAAAACTAAATATGGACCTAAACGAGGACCCCAGGACACCTTTAAAAATGTTTGACTATCGTGTTAATCACTTTTATGACATCTGTGTCATTTTTCAACTTCAAGCAAAGCCCAATATTCTTTCTTCTTCATCTCGTGATCTTACGACTCTCTTACACACCAGTGGCGCATATCCAGCTGCCCGTAGACATTCGCAGAAAAAGACAGCGAAGACGAAGATTCATAGTTCAGGAGCTGTGTGAGAGTCGAGGTGGCCGTCCTGGGCTGTCCGTCCTAACGAGCCTTCTGGTTTCCGTGGACGTAAAGCTATATTGAACCATGCTTCGGCATTGGTCTCAGCTTGTCCCTAATATGTCAACTGACATCTGAGGACATTAAGCAACGCTACCTACCTACCCGAAGACGAAGACTAAAGAATTTTTCTGACGGTTACTTAATTAGCACTCAGACGTTAACGTCCTGTCAACGACAAAGATTCGACACAGTGGGGAGAAAAACCCCACACCGTTAAATTTCACAACACATTCAAAAGTCTTTCCCTGTCTCAATCCACTCTCAAGTCACAGCCACACATCCAGAAGAAGTATAGCAACTCTGCGACGAATGACACGGAAACGAGAATGCTAGTCATTCCGTCAAGCTTCGGGACATCGCTGCTTTTTACCTTGCCCCACAGCAAGCAATTAGGCTGACCATTACCGGACACCAGGACGACCAAGAGTCCTTGAAGATTGCCACCTTTGACGAGAACTTTACGGCTTGGCCGACAACCGCACAAGTCACCGTCAGAAAAACTCACGTGAGCCGGCAGACGACAAAGGAAGACGAAAGCGAGCAATAATTTCATCGACCAGCAAACTCTCTAATTGTGAAGGCGCCTCCGAGGTGGAACCCGACTTGTAATTGGCTGACACGTCACGGCTGCTATACCAGTTTCCTAAGTCTTCGAACTGGCCGGAAGCCAGACACTGAGAAGCAGTCTTACAGCTGATCGGAGAGAGAGTCAGAGACGTTTGCAGATATATCTGCAGCCACTGGGCGAGTCAAGTTATCGCAGCAGTGATGGAGTCTTGGAATAATTCAAGTATATTAAATTCCTAACTTCCGGCAACATGCTATTGTTTGTATTTTATGCAGCTTCGGGCGATTGTGCGTGGGCGAGCGTGAATATGGATGCAGGTGTGTGTGTGTGTGTGTGTGTGTGTGTGTGTGTGTGTGTGTGTGTGTGTGTGTGTGTGTGTGTGTGTGTGTGTGTGTGTGTGTGTGTGTAGAGGTGTGTTTTGATCTCTCTCTCTCTCTCTCTCTCTCTCTCTCTCTCTCTCTCTCTCTCTCTCTCTCTCTCTCTCTCTCTGTCTGTCTGTCTGTCTGTCTGTCTCTCTCTCTCTCTCTCTCTCTCTCTGCATAAATTCTTATGTATAAAATTTAATTCACTCATTCATGCTTATATGTATATAAATGATGCCCTGTAGTCTTCTTTTTACTCACCGGTAGCTTAGCAAGAACTAGTTGAAAGTTTTTTTGGCTGAACCTAAACTACAATGCTTGTAAAATAAAGTTTTCAAGCTTAATTCCCCCTCCATTCGCCTTTTGTCCTTGTTCTTCCACCGCCTTTCACCTTTTGGTATTTCACTCTCATAGCTAAGAAATACTGATGAAGTGGTGATGTAACTGTGCGTTAAAGCACAAGTATTTGGGGTTTATTAGGGTTATTATTATCATTATAGTATGTACAGAGCGCGTTTTTGTACATGCGTAATAACCTGTTCCAGAAAAGAAGAGGCTCCTGTTTGTGTTGCACGTAAAACTGAACTTACAGTTAAACGTATAATTATTGATTGAATGTGCTGACTTATTGGAAGTCAGGAAAAAATATTTCGAACAGAAGTCTGTGTATTCACTCTATCGGAATGTGAGTCCTGAAATCATTTTTGACTTCTTGCGTGAGGCTGGTGTGTTTTATAAAATATGAAGCGTGTTACGGTAATGGTTGTGTCAAGTATTTTTAAAGAATTGTTCAATATTTTTATGTAGAACGTTTTACACTTCCCTTTATAAATGTATTTTACAAAATATGAAGTATGTTAAGGCAATGTTTGTGTGAAATATTTTTAAAGAGTTGTACAAAACTTTTACATAGAACGTTTTACAATTTCCTTTATAAATAATCAGGAGATAAATCTAAATTTGTTGTTAGCCCTGATATAGCCCGCCTTAGTGATTGACTGGGCACAAAGCACCAACTAACTAACTAACTAACTGTACATGTGTGTATGGGTACGATTTCTCTCAACACCACGCCTCATGTATGTATACTTTTTATTTGACAATGAATATACTGACTGATTGAGTCTTACTAGTGACATGTACGTATTCACCCTGATATTTATCAAAAGAAATTTGAATACTTGATTTAATACTGTTTATTTGTTCTGGAGTGATACTTCACGGTTAACAGGACGTTAAAATCCATGATCCAACGAACGTGTTAATAACTGCTTGCAACACTGTTTTCACTCAAAGAAATTTGCTTTTTCTCCCTGTCTCTATGTCAGTCAGTCTGAGGTGAACCTGTGTGGCTGACAGGGCGTTAAAATCAAATTAATTAATAATTAATTAATAACTGTGTATGTTACATTGTGTGTATGTGTCTGTCTGCCCCCTGCCCAAACCCAAAACAACAACAACAACAACACAAACAAACAAACAAACAAAACAAAAACAACAACAACAACAAAACAACAACAACAACAACAACAACAAAAACAAACAAACAACAACAACAAAAACAAAAAACAACAACAACAACAACAACAACAAAACATCTCTCCCGCCCCCGCCACATTCTCACAAGCTCTCTGTATTTGTGTATTTGCTCTCCTACGCTTCGAGTCCACATGTCTATAACTATTTCTAGCTTCTGCTTGGATTTCAGCAGCAATGTCTTCTTGGTGTATCTCAACCAATGCCATTTTATAACTGCACTCAGAAGTTGTGATAATTGTATCGTCAGAGAAATTGTATAGGCCTGGCTCATTTTTCACAGAAACTGTGATTCCTGTTCTCATTCAACGAAATGTGATAATTATTGCTCCCATATAAAAGTTTGCGATCATTGTTTTCATTCGTCGATCTGTCTCTGTCTGTCTGTCTGTCTGTCTGTCTGTCTGTCTGTCTGTCTGTCTGTCTGTCTGTCTCTGTCTGTCTGTCTGTCTCTCTCTCTCTCTCTCTCTCTCTCTCTCTCTCTCTCTCTCTCTCTCTCTCTCTCTCTCTCTCTCTCTCTCTCTCGCTTAATCAGTAGTTTAGCAAGGACTAGTTGTTAGACAGGTCTAAATTAACCTAAACGACAATCCTTACAAAATAAAGTTTTCGAGCTTGAGTTCTCTGTCTGTCTGTCTGTCAGTCTCTGTCTGTCTCTGTCTGTCTCTGTTCTGTCTCTGTCTGTCTGTCTGTTGTCTGTCTCTGTCTCT
>JABMCL010002123.1:287500-295000 GCA_018857735.1 Alviniconcha marisindica
GGGAGGTGGTGCTGGACTCTCAAGTTACAGGGTCAGATGAGATCAAGAGGAGGGAGGTGGTGCTGGACTCTCAACTTACAGGGTCAGGTGAGATCAAGAGGAGGGAGGTGGTGCTGGACCCTCAAGTTACAGGGTCAGGTGAGATCAAGAGGAGGGAGGTGGTCTGGACTCTCAACACAGGGTCGGGTGAGTCAAGAGGAGGGGGGGGCGGGACCTCAACTTAAGGGTCAGGTGAGATCAAGAGGAGGGAGGGGGGCTGGACCCCCAAAGCCCGGGGTGAGATCAAGAGGAGGGAGGTGGTGCGGGACTCTCAAGTTACAGGGTCAGAGAGATCAAAGGAGGGAGGTGGGCTGGACCTCAATTTAAGGGTCAGGGAGATCAAAGGGAGGAGGTGGTGCTGGACCTAAAAGGGGCCCAGGGAGATCAAGAGGAGGGAGGGGGGTGCTGGCCCCCTAATTCGGGCCGGGGCGAGATCAAGGGGAGGGGGGTGGTGCGGGACCCTCAAGTTAGCCAGAAAAGATCAAAGGGGGGAGGTGGTCGGGACCCTCAATTTAGCCCGAAGAGACAAAGGGGGGGAGGTGGTGCGGACCCTCAAGTTAAGGGTCAGGTGAGTCAAGAAGAGGGAGGTGGTGCTGGACCCCATTTAAGGGCCGGGGAGATCAAAGGGGGGAGGTGGTGCTGGACCTCAACTTACGGGTGGGGGCGAGATCAAGAGGAGGGAGGTGGTGTGGCCCTCTCAACTTACGGGGTCAGGTGAGATCAAGAGGGGGGGAGGTGGTGCTGGACCCCAATTTACAGGGTCGGGTGAGATCAAGAGGGGGGAGGGGGGCGGGACCCTCAATTACAGGGTCAGTGAGATAAAGAGGAGGGGGGTTTCTGACCCTAAATTCAGGTCCGGGCGAGATCAAGAGGAGGGGGGTGGGGCGGACCCCACTTACGGGTCCGGGGCGAGTCAAGAGGAGGGGGTTTGGGCGGACCTTCAACTTACAGGGTCAGGTGAGATCAAGAGGGGGGAGGTGGGCGGGCCCCCAATTACAGGGGGCGGGGATCAGGGGAGGGAGGGGTGCTGCCCCCTAAAAGTTAGCCCAAAAGATCATGAGCAGGGGGGTGGAGCTGGGCGGGAAAAGCGGGCCTTTTTTTGCTTCAAGTTTTTGTTATCAGCACGTTGCAAGGGGACATTGTCCTTCGACTCTGCCCCAGCACAAGTTGAAAAGCAGTTGCGTAGTACATAGTTGCTGTGAAAGGCGAGGGCACCGCCTTAACACTTCCTTGTTTTGGGGAGGTCCAGGCCTCCCGGTCTTCCGGGGCGGAGCGCGCGGGCGGTTTTACTCTCTCGCCCCCTTCCCCCCCCCCCACCCCACCCCCCACCCCCCGTACCCGTCCCTAATAAGCATCCTTGCTTCTGTGGACGTTAAGCAAAATGTTAACGAAGAATGGAATGGACCATTGTCACGAGCCGCTGACTGACACGTAGTGTAGGGTTGTGCCAGAACTATATGACCTTGACACCACTGCGTAGATAAGAAGGGCAGATATGTAGCAGGCTAACACACACGCACACCGGAAAGAAGAAGAATGCTACAGTAAGCACTTCAGACTGATAAGATTCTTGTCAAGCTTCCATTCTGTCGACCCGATCCGGCTGCGTGTTAAGTGTCATCGGCAATAATTTATTTCATGACATTGAATGGCTGGGCCTAAGATGCGCCAGTTTTGCTGCTTAACCAGTGAGAAGACAAAACAAATAAAGAAATATCCAAACACATAAAAGGTTAAAAGGAACGCTTATTTAATGTTTCCGTACCTAATAAGCCTTACGGTTTCTGTGGACGTTAAGCATCATGTTTACTTACTTATTTAATATAACTTAACACAACATGCGAAATTTCGGGTTACGCCCCCTTGTCAAGCAACAAAATAACACTCAAACAACAGCTAAACGGTAACAAATAATATGGGCTCCCTATCGGCTATTGTTTGTTGTGTTTTATCGTGCTGTTTTGGTGTCCAGTGTTTGGAGGAAACAAGCAAAATTGCGACAAAAACAAATAAACAAGCGCAAGAATCGAAGCAGCCAAAGAATCGATAATCAGAGCAAGGTACGGCTTCAGTTTGGTGTTTCGTGTCAGTTACACCTGCACTTTTAACCGTCTTTCGATTTGTCGGGCAGCGACACTGTTCTCTGTCAAGAACAGGCCTACAGTGTTCTGCAGTCAATAGCATTTCTGAACAGAGAAATCCGTTCAAGCGTCAGAGCAGTGTGTGTGTGTGTGTGTGTGTGTGTGTGTGTGTGTGTGTGTGTGTTTCTCTGTCTCTGTCTTTGTCTCTCTGTCTGTCTTTGTCTCTCTGTCTCTGTCTGTCTTTTTGTCTGTCTGTCTGTCTGTCTGTCTGTCTCTCTCTCTCTCTCTCTCTCTCTCTCTCTCTCTAACACACACACACACACACACACACACACACACACACACACACACACACACGCACGCACGCACGCACGCACGCACGCACGCACGCACGCACACCTCACCACGACATTCAACAACAACAAAATACAAACTGTAGTTTGCACGAAAAACACATAAACTCGAAAGCGACTCTCTACTTGCGGCTTGGATCAGTCAATGTTTCCTTTGCGTCCTTTAAGAGCAAATACAACGCACATCCGGTCACAGCGGTAAACATGATACTGGATCGCAGAGACAGATTTTAAAGTACCGACTCTGTCCGCAGGGCGTGATGTTTAGAACTAACAAAGGGGGTTAAAGGGTGACGTCACCCGTAACAAAGGGCAACGAATACTATCCGCCAGGACAGATTTTAACACGTACGAATTGTACGCAGGGCTGAGTTTAGAACTAACAAAGGGAGAAAGGCAGAATACGTAAACGTCAAAGGAGCAACAGAATAGAACTGTCTCGCAAAGTGACAACTGTACCGGTACAGGACAGAGAAAACAGCGCAAAAAAGAGCAAATAGAGGGAGAGACTAGAAAGAGAGAGGAGGAGAGAGAAGAAAGAGAGAGAGAGAGAGGAGAGAGCAGAGAAGACAGAGACAGAGACAGACAGACAGACAGACAGGCAGACAGACAGACAGAGACAGAGAACTCGAACTCGAACTCGAAAACTTAAATACTCAAGGATATTAGCGTTATGTCCATTTGGACCTATCTAACAGCCAGTCCTTGCTATACTACAAACACAAATAAACACGACAATACCACATATTATAAGCACGATTAAGCAATTGATTAATGCAATTTTATAGTTCCTACAAATGTGCAGAAACATCAGAACTAAATTTCTGTCATGGGCATACATGTATACAACATTAAAAAAAAAAAAAGTTTTTAGGCAAACGTGTGATTCAAACAAATCCGTCCAGAGAGACAGAGACAGAGACAGAGACAAACAGACAGACAGACAAAAAGAGAGCGAGAGAGAGAGAGACAGACAGACAGACAGACAGACAGACAGACAGAGACAGAGAGAGTACTTTTCAAGCACATTCTCCAACACAAATGAGCACCATGCGACAGACCCAATCATTAATCAAGCGCAGACACATAGCTCCTGAAACCGGTTCAACACAGAAACACACGGTCAGAAACACAACAGTCGGAACAAGAGAAAATTGGTGTATGCAGAAATGCAGAAGACCGAACACAAAGTCAACAAAGAGGTACTCAGTTTGCAAAGGGCGCACGGCCCAAAGCCGGCTCAGATTCGATCCACGACGAGACAGGCCGACGCTGAGAGAAGGGGAAGCACTCACAGCTGATTTACAAGGATCTGCAAACAGCCCGGCCGCGCCGCACTCTTGTAGGTGACGGTGTAGCTAAACTGAGACCCTCCTGTTCAGTCTTTGCAAGAACACGCGAACAAGGTTGCTTTGTGTGTGTGTGTGGTGTGTGTGTGTTTTATCACGTGGAGCGGTGTGTCAGCTGTGTGTGTGTGTTGTGTATGTGTGGTGTGTGTGGTGGTGTGTGTGTGTGTGTGTGTGTTGTGTGTGTGTGTGTGTGTGTGCTGAGCATGTGTGTGTGTGTGTGTGTGTTTTGTGTGTTGAGTGTGTGTGTGTGTGTGAGGTGTGTGTGTGTGTGTGTGTGTTGTGTGTGTGTTGTGCGTGTGTGTGTGTGTGTTGCGTGTGTGTGTGTGTGCGTGTGTGGGGGGGGTACTGAGAGAACGAGAGAGGGAGAGTAGGCCTACTGGTGTTTATTGAGCTACGTACGCTACCGTGGCAGCATCCACTGAGTCAGAGCAAAATACGGCAGTCGTTACATTCTCACCAAAAACTGCTGCCCGCATTCGCTGCTGTTCTGAATTCAAAACGCTTTTACTTGCTACGTACGACTAACTTCTGGGCCATTGCTTCTTAAAGTCTGAGCCGTTTTCTTCCACACGAATTCGTTATATCAGCAGACGACATCTTTAACACTGACAACACAACCCACACACTCAGAACATCGCTTTCCGGCACCTCCCCTCAAGGAGTAAGAATGTCGTAAACCTGTGCTTGGAGTTTGAACACAACGATGACCTTAGCGGGCGAAAAAGACACGCAACACCCGGACCAGTGATTCATACGGGATCGTCTGTTTCGCTTCTCTCGAGCGCAGGAGCTGTGGGAAAGTGGAGTTGCCGTCCTTAGCTCCCGTCCCTAGTAAGCCTACGTTTTCTCTGGACGTAAACACCATGCCACACTAATAGTGAGTATAGGGAGGGAGGGTAAAGGAGGTGGTGGGGGGGGGGGGAGTGAGGGGGGGGGGGGGGGGGGAAGGATGTCGTATATTTCTTTTGTACACGAACCAAGGTTGTATAACTGCCATGCGCGAATCGCACCTTGCTTTGTGCCTGGCTGTCGACGCCGACCAGACGAGCCGCCCAGCACCATCACACGTTTTTCAGTGCAGGCTTTGCCGCACAGCACTCGCTGCGTCAGTGAAGTGGCCAAGGACCTCTGCTGGAACACGGAAGTCCGACGTTACACCCAACGTGAAACGGGTAATCGCGCGGTGAGTCGCTTCTCAAGGCCGGTCTGCTGGCAGACAGAACCTGAATGGGGATGGGCACGTGATAACGGTGGGGGTGTGAGGAGCGGGGGAGGGGGGGGGGGGGGGGGGGGGGGGGGGGGGGAGGGGCGTTCATGGCGAGAACAGTACCCTGTTTACCACGATGAGCAGAGCAGGGTATGGACCCATCCACAGCCCCGCCTCCTTCCCGCTGTTATCGCGAGGTATCACAAGCGGCGGCCGGCAAAAGGGCTTGTGGGCCGGTTTGGCCTAGCGGTAAGGCGTTAGGCTGGTAAGCGGAAGGACCTCGGTTCGATACCTCTTCAGCTCTCCTTTCTCTTCAAAAAGGTTGTGGTTTGAGGACACTGTCCTGTGACTTTGTCCCTCACAATTATGAAACATTAAAATGGCTCTCATCGATGCCCATCTTAATGCAGAAGTCATTCCGGTGGAGCCGAGATGGCTGCAGTTTCATGTGGCACCAGCCATGCCAGCGCTGTAAGTACACCACTGGTAAACGCGCTATAAAAAGCTAGTCACTCATGTAGAACCACATGCGAGCGCAGTGAGTCTGCTCAAGAGAGCGGAGAATAGCGCTATATAAGCGATCATTAATCAGTCACTTCGGCTCTCCTTTCTCTTCAAAAACGTTGTGGTTTGTGGACACTGGCTTGTCACTTCGTCCATCACTTCCTACTAAAATATTAAAATGGCTCTCATCGCTGCCCATCTTAATGCAGAAGTCATTCTGGTGGTGACAGTGTAGAGACAGGTATATAATCTCTCTGTCCCCCCACCTCCTTAACCCCTTTCCCCCCTTCTCCCCAGTCCCTAATAAGCCTTAGGGTTTCTGCGGACGTTAAGCACCATGTTTACATTTATCAATCAAACACAAATTTTCAGTCGTATTTTACAGAACTCACAGTCTGTTTGGACAGGGAGGTGGTGCTGAGCTCTCACGAAGTGGGTTGATGATCTCAAGTTTTGCCTCAGTTGTTCTCAACAGCTGTTTCTGTGGACATTGCCGTTGTTACTTGTGTTGTTGTTGTTGTTGTTGAAGTGTTGCGTCCACAGAAACCGTTGGTTTATTAGGGACAGGAGCCCAGGACGTCCCCCTTGACTTTCACACAGCTCCTGAGCTCTGTTGTTACTTCGTCCCCCCCCCCCCCCCCCCCCCCACGCACGCACCACACACACACACACACACACCCCACACGACCACACCGCACGCACGCACGCGCACCCCCCCCCCCCCCCCCACACACACACACACACGCACACGCCACGCTTCCCGGCATGGTTACTGGTTACTCTCAGTGTGCTTAAAATTACATTGATTATGTTCAGTGTCGTAACGTAACACACACAGCATGCAAGCCTCGCTCTCCGCCACTCTCCCACCTAAGAGACAGGATGCTTTAAACGGGTGCTTGGAGTTTGACGGTTACAATACACAGGATCGTTGCTGTCGTGTCAACAGTGACGGAGGGCCCTTCGCGGCGCAGGTGCCTCTCACAGTGACGCAGGAATCCTGTCGTCCACGCCTCAAACAGGGGAGCCAACTCTCGAAGCAAGTGTCTGAAGCGATTACCGCGCCGAAACACTTTCATGTCAAAAAGGCCACTCTTAACCCCTTCACTGCCCCAGCCTGTAAAATTCCGGGCAAATGAAGCCCGCCGCGCCTGAAAACATTTAAATTTTTCCCCGGGGGGTTTTCCCTATGCCATCAAATTTTCCCAAATGTGATCCCGTTTTTTGGGAATCCTTTTACAATCCCAAATCCCAATTGAAATTTATTCCCAAGTGTGGGTACACTGTTTGGGAAACGAGGAAATGTTTTGTGGTCCCAAAATTTACCCCTCATCACCATTCACTCCAACCAAAACTTTAATTCCCAACAACGCAAATAGACATCCGGAAAAAAAGAAAATTCCATATTAAAAACTGAAAAACCCCCCACTGGCAAAACTGTGCAAAATCACAAAAAAAATTGGGGCCACTTCCCCCGAGGTCCCCCCCCTTAAAAGTTACTTTTCCTAAAAAAAAGAATTAAAAAAATTTATCTCAAAAAATTTAAATTAATTTAAACCCCCGCCGGTTTTTACTCCCCTGGCCACTACCCCCCCGGACCCTCCGTGCCAGTGCGAAAAAGGGAAGAAAAAAGGTTTAAAGGTTTTTACCTTTTTGAAAATTTTATTGGGGGGTTTTAAAGTGCATCATGGCATGGGGGGAATACGTCAGTGGGCTACTGTCGGGGGCGTTGGGCTGTCAGTGTCACCGTCACGTCTTGTGAAACTTTGCTGGACGGTCAGCCAGGGCTCTCGTCTTCTGTCATTCCCTTCTCCTCCCTTCTTTTTTTTTCCCTTTTCCTCTCTCCTTTTTTTTTACTAGGTTTTTAAAGAAGAAGCAAAGTAAACTTTGGTGCTTAACGCCCACAAAAACCCAAAAGGCTTATTAGGAGGGGGGAAAAGGGGGGGAAAGGGGGGGCCAGGGGTTTT
>JABMCL010002123.1:300000-315000 GCA_018857735.1 Alviniconcha marisindica
CACACACACACACACACAGACTCTCTGTCACTCCGTAACTCGCTCAGTGATTTAACTATTTTTGTCTGGCCTTCTCTTGTTAGTGTTCGATTCGATAAAATGCCCGCTGTCACAAAATAAATATAGTTAACTACGTTTATGAGCGTTTGCAATGAGTTGACCTTTTCAATGCTTATGCGCTGATAACCTTTGTACAAACTACATAAACCAACTTGGATTTTACGGATTCTGTTTCGTGCCGGTATTAGCCGATGACCTTCGATGCTGACTGACAACACAATTGATAGTAGTGATGGTCTGTAAACCCGCCAATCACCGAGTCTCGTCTGTCGGATTGACGACGGGTTCACAAGATCGTAGCGCAGTGCCGAAGGCCCCACACACCAATCAAAATTGTCTAACCGTCAAAACTGCCCTTTTTGGCGGAAACGCGTCATCCGCGCTCTGTCACATCACAGTTATAACGAAGCTAATTTGCCGAAGAGCACGGCTATATTATCAATCAGATCGATGGCATTTGTCTAACTGGCAACAAATATATCTGCTCTGAAGCTGTCTTAGTGCACGAAGTGCTCTGCGCATCGTGAGCTAAATAAAGCCCAGGAGAGACTGGTATTGAAAACCAGCAGTCCGGCGGTAGAACTATGCAAGTTACATAACTGCGTATCGAGAATGTCAGAGCGAGTTCCCGAGTAATGCACTTACCTCCCTTTAGAAGCATTGCGCGATCTGCCCGGCATGGATTGCATTGCGGCGTTACTTACGGAGCAGCGGGCTATTATATTTCTTCGTTTTTGTTGTTGTTTTGTTTTGTTTTTTAACTTTCAAGTGGGCACGCACATGTACACACCCATCAACCCTCCCCCCCCCCCCCCCCCCCCCGCCGTCCCCAAACTCACGCGCGCGCACGCACACTCGGGCGTGCGCTGCACTGACGCGCACACACTACACCCACACACTGACTCAGTGTCGGCCGGAGAGAGAGAGAGAGAGAGAGAGAGAGAGAGAGAGAGAGAGAGAGAGAGAGAGAGAGAGAGAGAGGAGAGAGAAAGAGGAGAGACAGAAGACAGACAGACAGACAGACAGACAGAGACAGAGACAGAAGACAGAGACAGAGACAGAGAGAGAGAGGAGAGAGAACGAGAGAGAAGAGAGAGAGAGAGAGAGAGAGAAGAGAGAGAGAGAGAGAGAGAGAGAGGACAGAGAGAGAGAGAGAGAGAGAGAGAGACAGACAGACAGACAGACAGACAGACAGACGAGAGAGAGAAGAGAGAGAGGAGAGAGAGAGAGAGAGAGAGACAGACAGACAGAGACAGACAGACAGAAGACAGAAGAAGAAAGTAGAGAAGAAAGAGAGACAGACAGAGACAGACAGACAGAAGAAGAGAGAGAAGAGAATAGAGACAGAAGAGAGAGAGAGAGACAGAGAGAGAGACAGAGAGAGAGTAATAGAGAGAGAAAGAGAGAGAGAGAGAGAGAGTAATAACAACAGCAAAAGCAAAAACAACTAAAACGAACAGATGACAAAAACTGCGGCCTCCACCCCCACCCGCCACCTCAACCCCGCCCCAGTCCCCTCCCCTACAGAAAAGTAGCAAAATAATCAGTTAAGTCATACATATTCTGACCGATGTGACTAGTCAACAGAAAAGATGAAATGCATACGATGTGAAAGTAACAGGTTACCACTCAGTCAAGCTGATGTGTTTTCATAAGGAAGCTTTATGCGTCTAACAGTCATTCAACCTGACATGACAGCAGCAAAGACACTGCCAGTCAATGGAGTTTCACGCGTCAGTGAGCGCTGAAGGGTGCACGTACGTGTTTGATCAATGGCGTGGAGTGATGGATGTCTGATGTGTGGCGGCGTGACACACAGACACTTCGCATCCCTCATGTCACAGCGAAACGGCCTCTAGCCAACGCTCTTTATCTCACTGTGTTCCACAGCGATGGAATTCTCTCCCTTCTGACCTCCGCCACGTTCAGTCAGTCCTCCCACGTCTTCAGAACTGCGTTCAAGACTCGGCTCCACAAATATTCTCTCTCACTCCCCTCTCCCCGCTTCCCCCCTATACCCCCCTCCCCCCCCCCCCCCCCCCCCCCCCCCCACCCACACCTCTCTCATCCCCGTTAGGCTACATTCCTTGTGTAACCACGCGCGCTCGCGTGCTTGCGTATGTGCATGTGCGTGCGTGCTTGTGTATGTTGTGTGTGTGTGTGGGGGGGGGGGGGGGGGGGGTGCAGTGGGGGAAATTGAGTGTTTACATATTAGCCTATTTCTGAGGTTTATGCATACATTTGGCTGATTGTGTAGGTCGCGGTGTGTCACCTGGCATGCGGGTAAATACCAGGTATATAAACTCCACCATGGCCAAACTTACGGATTTTCTATGTAACTCTCACCTGGCATGTGGGTAAATACCAGGTATATAAACTTCACCATGGCCGTAAGTTAGAGATCTTCTATGTGACTATCACCTGGCATGCGAGTAAACACAAGGTACACAAACTCCACCATGGCTATAGTTACAGACCTTCTGTGTGACTATCACCTGGCATGCGAGTAAACACAAGGTACACAAACTCCACCATGGCTATAGTTACAGACCTTCTATGTGACTATCACCTGGCATGCGAGTAAACACAAGGTACACAAACTCCACCATGACTATAGTTACAGACCTTCTATGTGACTATCACCTGGCATGCGAGTAAACACAAGGTACACAAACTCCACCATGACTATAGTTACAGACCTTCTATGTGACTATCACCTGCCATGCGAGTAAACACAAGGTACACAACTCCACCATGGCCATAGTTTCTGATCTTCTATATAATTGTCACCTGGCATGCGGGTAAATACCAGGTATATAAACCCCACCATGGCTATAATTACAGACCTTCTGTGTGACTCTCACCTAGCATGCAGGTATGTACCAGGTATATAAACTCCACCATGGCCACGCGTTACAGATCTTCTTTGTGACTGTTCCCTGGCATGCGGAAAATTCCAGGTACATAAAGTGTACATAAACTCCACAATGGTCATAGCTACAGATCTTCTATGGGTCTATGACCTGGCATGATGGGTAAACGCAAAGTACATAAACTCCACGTGACCATAGTTGCACAACCTCCCCTGCAACTGGCACTGGCATGCGAGTGAATAAAGACATAAATTCCACCGAGGTCACATCCACTCGAAATCGAGAAAACATTCAAACTGAACTTACCTCTCTTCGTTCTCGTCCATAATGAACCGCCGAGCACGAACGCACTGACGGTCTGCTGCTACTGATGAGCAATGGAGGAGCTATGCTGAATTGTTCCGGAACAGATACACTCTGGTCCCAAAGTGTCTCTCCTGATCACAGCTGCATCCACTCTCCTGAACACTGCATCCGGTAAGAGCCAACACACGCTGGTGGTCTTTTAGCACGTCGATACACAGTCCAACGGCTCACCACACGGCACTGTTTTTGCGTCAGTGGGTTACGAGTCGACGTCTATCGTTGTGTCGTGGGAACTCCGAAGGCTGTGCTCGATTTATCTGCCGGGTTTGCTGCTTTCCGGCGCTTTTGTGAAAGAGTGCTGAATTAGCTCTAACGATCACATTGCCAGTTTTGTTGGTTTTCCTCTGCGTTCCGGATTAGAAGCCCATCAGAAATGCTCCCGGGACTAAAATAAGAGGTTAGCATTTGAAACCTTCGGGGGACGTTGTGCTGTTAGCCGGGGTCTGCTTTTGACAAGCAACGGAAAGCACGCACACACTCTGGGAAGCTTTGAAAATGCAAAATGCAAAACTTAAAGGATGGTTGCAGTGTTGTACACACTGTTTAGCTTGTGCTTATGAGAAGAAGGGACGCAAAATATATGAATAATTACCCCCCCTGCCCTCCCCCCCCCCACCCCCCACCCCCCAAAGAAAAAAGAAAGAAAGAAAAAAAGAGAAAAAACTGAACCAAACTAAACCAAAACAAAACAACAAAAAGCACACACACACACACACCCACACACACACACACACACACACACACACACACACACACACACACACACACACACACACACCACACACACACACACACACACACACACACACACACACACACACACACACACACACACCACACACACACACACACACACACACACACACACAACACACACACACACACACACTACACACACACACACACACACACACACACACACACACACACACACACACCACACACACACACACACACACCACACTCACACACACACACACACACACACACACACCGCGCGCACGCACAAGCAAAAAACACCTACGCCTGCACATAACCTACGTAACTACGGCAAACTTTCAAATAAATTAAGCGTCTATGACCTTCAAGGGAACCTCAGTGCCCGCGAACAGTCTATTAAAAAAAAAAAAAAAAAAAAATCAGCCGGCGGCGGAATCTGCGAACAAAAACTGGAAACATTGTTTCGATAATAAACAACACTCACTTTCTGCTTCCTTTTTTTCTTTTTCTTTTTTCTTTTTCTTTACTTGGCCTGAAATCAGTGAGAAGGAGCGTGGTTTGGTGGGAAAGGGCGAAGGGGGGGAGGGGGGCGGGGGGGGGGGGGGGGAGGTACAGTTATTTGGTTAGCGTTCTTTGTTGGAGAAATGAAAACGGCCGGAAGAACATGTGCCAGTAGAACCCATTTGGGTAAAGTAAAGTTACATGGCTGAGTAAAGTTTTTATGTCGATGACGAATTTTCGTAGCAAATAATCATGAAGATGTTATGCCGGAATAACTGGCCACGGGATCTCTTGATCTCTGGCTATTGACCAGCCTAATTACCTCGTCATTTGAGGGGTGATGGGTGGGGTGGGGGGGGGGGGGGGGGGGATCAATGATTCTACAGGACTAGTTTCTTGCAAACTAATGAGCGGAAGAATATAATAGAGATGATCTAATCATCTGGTATGCCGCGTAGCAGTCCTGTACTCAGTTTACAGATGGATTCATTTTGTCCTTAGGGCCGCCTCAGTTTACAGATGGATTGATTTTGTCCTTAGGGCCGCCTCAGTTTACAGATGGATTGATTTTGTCCTTAGGGCCGCCTCAGTTTACAGATGGATTCATTTTGTCCTTAGGGCCGCCTCAGTTTACAGATGGATTCATTTTGTCCTTAGGGCCGCCTCAGTTTACAGATGGATTCATTTTGTCTTTAGGGCCGCCTCAGTTTACAGATGGATTGATTTTGTCCTTAGGGCCGCCTCAGTTTACAGATGGATTCATTTTGTCCTTAGGGCCGCCCTATAACACTAATGAACAGTCAGCCAATGTTTCAGTCATTCGTCATGACAATGACATCTTTCCACCTCCCGCTTCCAAGACAGGCAACCCAACTAGCAAGGGACTGTAACTCCGCGAGCATGTTAAAGCAAGGTGATCTTACTTTAGGGTATATCCTGTTGTTGAATGACACGACGGTAGGTCCATCTATGGTCTACCTGGCTGTGGCAATGATACCATCCGCCAATGGTCTATCTCAGTTGTTGTTGCCGTCATAACATCGCACGATAGTGGGTCCGCCAATGGTCTATCTTGCTGTCGCATTCATGACAGCAGTCAATGGTCTACCTTGCTGTCGCATTCATGACAGCAGTCAATGGTCTACCTTGCTGTCGCATTCATGACAGCAGTCAATGGTCTATTTGGCTGTCGCATTCATAACAGCAGTCAATGGTCTATCTTGCTGTCGCATTCATGACAGCAGTCAGTGATCTATTTGGCTGTCGCATTCCTGACAGCAGTCAATGGTCTATCTTGCTGTCGCATTCGTGACAGCAGTCAGTGGTCTACCCCTTCTTCTTTCATGGTGCTATATGTCCACAAAAACGTGGAGCTTATTAGGGAGGGGAAAATGGGGGATCGGGTACCTATCAATGGTTTATCTTGCTGTCGCATTTATAAGTCAGTGGTCTGTCTTCCTGTCGCTGCCCTATATCAAGACACGATCATGGGTCATTCGATGATCTATCTTGTCAGAGTCATAACATCATGCCCTTAGGACGATCCTGCTGTCGATTCACAAGATGGCTATTTGGCTTTGGCAGTTATAAGGTTATACCTGCACACGATCGTAGGTCCGGCAATGTTCCCTTTCTGTCTTTCTCCATCATAAAACAATAATAATAATAGAAATTTGTAAAGCGCCTACCCTGTGGCTCAAAGCGCTGAACAAGCATAGTATGACACACATACTGTACATCGAGATGGAAAATGTTATCAGAAATTTAACAAAAGCTAACACATAATGTAGACATCAACAAGGGTTCAAGCATAACTATGTGAAAGATGTACACACAACACCACACACACACACACACACACACACACACACACACACACACACACACACACACACACACACACAACGCACGCACGCACGCACGCACGCACGCACGCACGCACGCACGAACGACGCACGCACGCACGCACACACGCAGCACCGCAGCCGCCGCACACACACACACACACACACACACACACACACACACACACACACACACACACACACACACACACACACACACACACACACACACACACACACACACACACACACACACCACACACACACACACATACACACACAACACACACACACACACACACACACACACACACACACACACACACACACACACACACACACACACACACACACACACAAGCAGCTGTTTGCAGACAGGGTTGAATCTCCATTGCCACACGAAAACTTTGAGAGAAAACAAAACTGACTCTGATCGCTCTGCCTGCACCCATCGTCATCCACTGACGTGACTGTCAACAACAAAAAGAAAGAAACAAACAAACAGACTGATCCAGACTCTCTGTGTCAGACTGATCCACAAGAGCAATAATTCCACAACCTCACAGAAACACCAGCTTCTCAGTTATGAAGGAATATAAAAGACAACTTTTTGCATACCCCAGGAACTCTGTTCGTTGCAACTGACTGAATCCTTCACACCACAGATCTCACCGCATTAAAAGGATTAACAGTCTTAACCTGACTTTCTGCTTCAAAGAGAGAGAGGGAGAGAGAGAGGAGTTTACGTTGTCGTGGCAACTGGAGAAAGACGAGATGACGTCTTTGGACCAGAAGACAGTAACGACTCTCTTCGAAGGCAGAGAAAAACACTGCGGAGAAAAGAGTGATCACATAAAGCGTAGTCACTCACAAATTGCTCGAGGCGCGGTCAGTCGGTACTCCCAGCACAGGCGCCTGAAACTGTTCATGATTTATCGTCAGCTTAAGCCCTTAAGCCCTCAATCGTCAAACTGTGCAATCTCCAACTATGAAGTTAAAAGGAAAGTCAGCCGTTAAAAAAAAAATTAGTACACCGTGGTGCGTGCTAGCACCGTTCGAGGCCAAACACCAAAGAGACCGCGGTATGCGACAGGCGAGATATGTGACGCTAATGTGTTTTACATAATTATTGTCCAATACCGCTAATCGTCTCTGACGAAGCTCGATTTTTAAATTCGATCTAATCAACTTGGTATTTTAAAACCTAATCCTTGATTCGAAGAATTTGTGTGTCTGTTTCTTTTGCTCCTTATCTGTTGGACATAAAATGCTTTGAGAAGGATAGCTTCTTTAAAGAAGCAGCCGCTACCGCCTTTTTCTCTTTCTCTTCTCTTTTCTTTGGATTTTATTACGGTTTTACGTGTTAGAGGAACTGTAGCAGCATTCTTCCACAACGGCCTGCTAAACTAATCACAAAATCACCGACAGCTGCTGGGTGCAAGTTGTGTTATCTCAGAAAGCCAAAGCTCACTTCCGACATTTCCTGCTGTTTTCTCAGAAACAGTGGGTCGGTTCAAGGGGGTCTTGTGCTTTAATCCGAGGATTATAAATTCGCCTTTGATGCAAAAAAGAAAATGTGCTAAACTGTATAATTCAGACATTATAAACACAGTTCATCAACGTATGCTTTACTGATTACAGGATTTACACCGGATTTCCGTTTCAATTTATCTTTAAACAAGAACCGGCTGAGTGCAAACTTGTACAGTGTTCCTGTATAATGATGATAATAATAAGAGTGAGTGAGTATTTAGTGAGTCAGTCAGTATTTAGTCAGTCAGTCAGTCAGTCAGTCAGTCAGTCAGTCAGTCAGTCAGTCAGTTAGTTAGTTAGTTAGTTAGTTAGTTAGTTAGTTAGTTAGTTAGTTAGTTAGTTGGCGCTTTGAGCCCAGTCAACCAGATAGGGTTATATCAGGGCTAGAAGAAGAAGAAGAAGAAGAAGAAGAAGAAGAAGAAGAAGAAGAAGAAGAAGAAGAAGAAGAAGAAGAAGAAGAAGAAGAAGAAGAAGAAGAAGAAGAAGAAGAAGAAGAAAGCAAGAACAACAACAACAACAACAACAACAACAACAACAACAACAATAATAATAATTAAAAAATATGCATGGTTACATATGCCTATGCGAGCAATGTCTTACCCATTACGATAATCATAAAATACTAATCAATTTCACCTCTCAGTCATCAGTGGTTTGCAAGGATGCACAAGTTTCGGTTCTCCTTACCAAGAATCCAAACCTATCATACCTCAGGTCTCCTCCGTTAAGTCTGGAGTAGCCCAGAATATAGCTTTCAGTGTTCCGCCTGCTGACAGGATTTTTTCTTATAATTTCTGTCCACATACTTCATTCAGCTTTCAACAATACTCTCTTCAAATATAAAGTGGCAAGTGTCGTCAATAGTGAATCGGACTTTTATTCGAGATGAAATTCATTTTGCCCCCTTTCGCTTTCAACAGTACACACGTACACTTCGGCATTGTGCATCATTGGACTTACCCGTCCATTTTGCTTTTGAAGTTTTTCAAGATTTTGAACTTAGACCTTTTGGCTGATAGGCCTACCGTATGCTCTTGCACAACCTTGCATGTATAATTAAACCTAGACAGATTACTGGTCAGACCATGGACCGATATAGATATAGGTCCATGGGTCAGACAGCCTTCACGACAGGAATAGGTGAGCCGGTTTGGCCTAGCGGTAAGGCGTTAGGCTGGTGAGCATGAGGGACCTCGTTTCGAAGCAGCGTCGGCTCTCCTTTTCTTTAAAATCGTGGTCAGTGGACACTGTCTTGTGACTTTGTCCCTCACAATTAATGAAACATTAAAATGGCTCTCATTGCTGCCCGTCTTAATGCAGGAGTCATTCTGGTAGTGACAGTGTAGCGATAGGTAAATATTCCTCCCTCTTCCCCTACTTCCATACACCCTTCTCCCCGTCCCTAATAAGCCTTATGGTTTCTGTGGACGTTAAGCACCATTTTACTTACACGACAGGAAGAAGACGACAGACGTCACGAGCGTTAAGTAACCTGAATCAGGACAGAAATCAATCATTGGCGGGAGCTGCCACAGGTATAATTTTTGTCGCGACAAACGTTTTCTAGCGACAAACATGTGTTAGTTTAATTATGTTTGTCACGACAAATATTTGTCGCAACAAAATATTTTTGTCGTGACAATTTTTTGTCGCGACAAGCATACTTTTGTCGCGACAAAAGACGTGTTTTTTCGCGACAAGCATGTGTTTGTCGCGACAAACATGATACTTGAGGCAGCTTCCGCCAATGATACAAATCTTCATACGTCAAACGGGGTGATAGAAACAGGTGATAAATTCATTAGGAACCTAGACAGGGAGAGCCTGTATGCCTGCTACTGCCGTGTGGCAGGTGTCATGAAAACTGGTCCATGCGACAAAAATGTTCCAACATTCTTCCAAGCACTGGACACAAAAAGAACATAGCTCAACCAAAAACAGATAAGTGGATTAGCTCTCCGTCTCATTTTTTCATCGTTTTTTTCACCGTTTAACTGTTCTTTAAGTGTCATTTTGGAGTGATAAAGGGGATTACCCCGAAAATTCGCATGCTGTGTTTTGTCTTTTGAACCTTTCATGTGTTTGGATCTTGATTTATGCTACAATATACAACTCACATCTGACTGCTGTCGTGACAGACTTTGATGGGATATCACACTGGGGAACTGATTTAGGATACTTAAAAAATATTTGGGATACATTGTAACTATTCATATTCGATGCATGCGAGGAACCCGCTGTATTATAATTCCAGCCATTATCATAACTGGAAGAGATAAAACGTCCACACGGTCTCTGTTTGATGTCAATCAATGCATCCTCGCTTCAAAGACATTTGGTTGTTATTCCACCGTTTTGAAGCTCGTTTGTAGCGGTATAAGCAACGACATTTTCGGGGAAAACAGAAGACAAAGACTGTTATTTGGTATCGGGATCCTAACGTCTTGCAACAGCACATGGTTATATCAGGAAGAAGAAAAAATAAAAAAATTTTTATCCGCCACGCACTAATACACATTAAAATAAATCTCGTGTCATACACCTATAGTCAAGTCACATATCCACAGATTTAGTCTAAACACAAATACAACACGGCAGATCCCACAACAGGCCAGAGCGGTTATACTGACTTCGTGATGAAGCATTTTAGGAAGACGTGAAATACTAGAGCCATGGCATAAGAAGAAGGATAGTTAGTTAGTTAGTTAGTTAGTTGGTTAGTTGGTGAGTTAGTTAGTTAGGTAGTTAGCTGTATTTTAACGTCCCGTCAGCCCCATACGGCCACTCGTGACAGGACGAATCACACATTGACAATTCTTTTAAACAAGTTCAAAACACAAGTCGCTAATTCACAAATGTGTCTAATTCACTCTTACATCTTTAAAACCCAACCATCCATCTGTCCATCAATGCACAATGACACATGTTTTGGGTACTTATTTATATTCCGTAGGTACTCACCACGGGAGTGCCTGCTTGTGCCTGTGAGAAGCCAGACTTTTTCTTTCTTTTTTATTCCACGGGCCCACACGACAGGGAGAGGATTTGGAAAAAACGAAGGTGGGCGAACCGTGAAGGTAGAAATGAGAACAAAGACGAAATTTCTGACAGCAGTACAGCAGTACAGCTGAACAAAACGCCGACACACAGCCCCACACACAGACAGACGAGACGTGTTTCCATCAGTGGTGTGAGGAAAAGGGCCCAGTGTGTGGCGTGTGTGTGTGTGTGTGTGTTTCTATGTCAGGATTCTGGCACAGCGTTGCTGGCACTGAGCAGAGAAGTGGCCAAGAGGTGTACAGAGAGCATTACTCCTTGTTTGCTGTGTACCGTGAAACCTGATGTTAAAGCGGACACCGAGTGAAGACGAAACAATAATAATGTACTCTTTTATGTGCTAGTTCACACACACACACACACACACACACACACACACACACACACACACACACACACACACACACACACACACACACACACACACACACACACACACACACACACACACACACACACACACACACACACACACACACACACACACACACACACACACGCACACACGCACGCACGCACGCACACACACACAGAGTCATAGGATAGCTTGAAGAGGTGAGATTTCAAGGATGATTTGAAAGACGGGAGTGAAAATTGGCGATATAATGATAAAAATAATAATGATGAAATATGAGGAAAGTGCAAACCTCTAACATCAAAATTGATAGCGCTCAGCGCGCTGAACAGATTTCAAATTTCAACATGAACCCACATCGAAACACTACGAGCGGAAAAACGACAATAACAATAATCACAAGCAGCTCTTACCACAAAAAGCCAAAGAGCCAAACCAACAATATACACACGTACGCAGGCACACCACCGTTTCCCATCACCCCCACCCCCACCCCCACACCCACCACACCACAATCCCGGCCTTCCTCACACGCACACAGATGGCCTGAAAAGTGGAAAATACGTAACTGTTTCTATTTTCCGAAAGGAAGGAAGGAACTTCGGTTGTTGTTTTTTTCGTTTTTTTATTTTTTATATGAGAAGTCAGCCATGTCGGTTATATCAGGTCGGATTCCATTTTCAGGTTTCGTGTGTTTATTTTGTCGGTGTTTATGCAACACAAACGCGTTTTTGCTTCTGACTGGAGTTTGGTTAGCTTTTTACCGATGAAGAGCGGAAGAAGGTTGGCTCGTGACGTAATGTACACGGTTGCCACACATCAGTGCTTTACGCGTTCATGAGGTCACAGTATGTAGTGTTAGGTGTAGTCACCCTGGTCCCCCACCTGCCGGGGTCTCGGTCCCCACCAGTACCTCTTCGGAGACAACTCGGCGTCAACCAAGCTTGACCAAGCCAGTGACGTCACAGACGTGGTCAAGATGGCTTCGCTCACGGCCTCTCAAAATAATGTCAATGTTTTACAGACCGGACAATGAATAGCCTGACGACAGAAAAGATCCCTTGAGTGTTTCGTTGTTGTTGTTGTTGTGTTTATTCCATTCCGTCAGTCACACACACACACACACACACACACACACACACCACACACACACCACACTCACCTCTCTCTCTCTCTCTCTCTCTCTTCTCTCTCTCTCTCTCTCTCTCTCTCTCTCTCTCTCTCCTCTCTCTCCCACTACACACACACACACACACACACACACACACACACACACACACACACACACACACACACACTCACACGCACACACACACCACACACACACACACACACACACATACATACACACACACAGCGTCCTGTCCTACGAGACAGATACCAATGTCACGGGCTGATGTCCGTAACCAGAGACATGAACTGCGGCCATTACCACAGCACTCGTAGTCCTGCGTATAACTACCCCACCCACACCCACCCACACCCACCCACCCACACCCACCCACACCCACCAACACCCACCCACCCGACCCTACCCATCTAAGAAAGCGTCCTTTGAAACAGGTGTATAATGGCACCAGATCAGTTCTCTGGCCGGACAGGTAAGCATTAACCACCCCACTCCAATAATGCGTCCTTTGGAGCAGGTGTCTAATGGCGCCAGATCAATTCTCTGGCGGGACAGGTAAGCATTAGCCACCCCACTCCAACAATGCGTCCTTTGAAACAGGTGTATTGTGGCACCAGCTGAATTCTCGGACCGGAAAGGTAAGCCAAGTGCGCGCAGTAACAACATCGCCGCTTGAGACAGTCGCTCCCTCTGTGATCAGGAAAAACATGCCCGCACTAGCGCGTATCGTGAGAGAGGTAGCCGTGTGCACACAGCTGTTGATGGGTACGGAAAGTGCAGATGGGTCGTAGGCGCCAGTCAAGACCCTGAATGCAATACAGGAATCCTGGTTCAGTGTGTGCGTCATCAGCCACAAACAGTGCATTCTCTCGCGCTCAGCTTTCAAGACATCCGGGGTATTAGTTGAGCGTTACGTCATTGCTTCTTCCCGTTTTTTTGTCCGCATTCCGGCTCTGGCCGAGACTTCCGTTTTCTCTGTCAGCTCAAGGTGCATAACTCCTCGCGTTATTGATTCTCTCCCCTGTCAGTTCGTGCTGTTGCAGATTATTTTTCAGTTCTACAGATAATAACCTTATTGACGACCTGTTTTACGAGAATTACTGCTAAAAAAAATTTAAAATAATCAGGAATGGCGATTACACTTCAGTCTCTCTGACTGGTCTTATTTGAAGCAACAATGGTCTCATTTGAAGGAACAGCTGTAGCTAGGTTACGTGCCTAAAACAACTGATTTCACTGTCGTGCATAAAACTTATATCAGATGATAATGCTAAATGAACTACGCCAAAAAGGTCGTGCACATGAGAGAGAGAGAGAGAGAGAGAGAGAGAGAGAGAGAGAGAGAGAGAGAGAGAGAGAGAGAGAGAGAGAGAGAAAGAGAAGAAGAGAGGGGGGGTTCAATGAAGAAAAAAGAGAGGGGTATGGGGAGCGAGAGACAGAAAGAGAAGAGCAGGCAGCACACACACACACACACACACACACACACACACACACACACACACACACCACACACACACACACACACTACCACACACACACACACACACACACACACACACACACACACACACACACACACACACACACACACACACACACACACACACACACACACACACACACAGACAGACAGACAGACAGACAGACAGACAGATAGAGAGACAGACAGAGACAGCGACAGAGGCAGAGAGCCAGTTAGTAAGTGGGTTTTTCTTTTTTACACTCAGTCCACCTGGTAGATGATGCCAGTGCCAAACACATGATAATTAACAACATCAAACACCATTTCATCAAATTACTAGACCAAGTACAAGTCCAACAATTCGACAATGCTAAGTAAAAAATTAAACTTGATCAACGTTTGATTAGTTCCGTTTTGAGTTTAAAACATTAATTTTCTTGAGAGAGTCGACGATGGAGTCCAGGGAATATCTCTGAACAGCATCCTCAAAGAATAAATTTGTATTTGTTTTAAAGAACCTTCCTTTACTAACATACGTTATGTCGGAACAGTACAACAAAACGGGTTCGAAAGAAAAGCGACTCGTTACGTGGACCACAAAACGTTGGACCTTCTCCTGTAACAAGAGAGCGATGGAGGTCGTATGAACTACCAACGTGTAGAGGTCGTATGAACTACCAACGTGTAGTTGGAAAAGACGAGTCTCTTTCCTTTCTGTGGCAACGACACGACGGAAGAAATCCGTTTACTCTGGCATTGATTTTGGGCAGTTTGTTCAGGGGATAGGAATCCGACTCATTTTGCCGGAGTTCAGCAAAGTGATTATTTCAACGTGGTTTCAACCCAGGATTTATTCGTTCGAGTTGTCGCCACAGGGGCATCCTTAACACCAGAGTCTGCTTCCGATCGAATTGCCGCTAATACCTTCATGGCCAGGGACCCAGACGAAAACAATCTTCTTTTCCATCTTGTATCAAATCCTAATAGGCCCACAGTCTCTTGAATTTTTGTTGGAATGAAATGGCCGCAAGCGCACGCGCACACACACGCACGCACGCACGCACGCACACAGACACGCACGCACGCACACACGCACACAG
>JABMCL010002123.1:325000-327500 GCA_018857735.1 Alviniconcha marisindica
TGTCCATAATATGTCATCCGACATCCGAGGACATTAAGAGTCAAGGAACGAACAAAGCGTGTCTTGTTCGGAGCTCAGGAGCTGTGTGAAAGTCAAGGTGGCCGTCCTGGGCTCCCTGTCATGTACCTAACAGTCCTTACTGTGGACGAAAAGTAACAGTAGACTTTTGGGCAGATCTTGTCAGAGCTCAGGAGCTGTGTGAAAAGAGGTAGACGTTCTGGGCTCCCCGTCTCTAATAACTATATTGTTCGTGCAGTCTCTGTGGACGTAAAGCAACACTGAACTGAACGAGCCGGCCTTGTCAGAGCTCAGGAGCTGTGTGAAAGTCGAGGTGGACGTCCTGGGCCCCTGCCACTAATAGATAGTCCGTACGGTCTCTGTGGGCTTAAAGCAGCATTGAAGAAGAAGAAGAAGAAGACAGGTCTTGTCCCTAATATGTCAGCCCGACATAATATGCGTTTGTAAAAATATCCTGTCTGTTAAACACATACTGCTTGAAGGTCCTATTACCACAGCGTTATTTCAGAAAAAGGGATATGACTTTAATGCTTGCAACAACGTAAGAGACATTTTGTATAATACTGATATTACCAATTCTGTTGTTAAATTGATTGTTCACAGTCCTGTGGGTAAGCTAGTATAATATTGCGTGCGTGCGTGCGCGCGTGTGTGTGTGTTTCGGTCTAATATCACCGACATCTGAGGACATTAATAAGTCTCATTCGAGTCGTAGCTGGTCAGACTGACAGAGCTCACAGCTGTGTGAACAGGGAGGAAAACCTAAAGTCTCCCCCAACCCCACCCCACCCCACCCCCGCCCCTAATAAATCAAACGGTTTCTGTGCACGTAAAGCATCAGTGAATCAACTGGTCAGACGAGCCTGCTTGGCCCAGCGGTAACGCACTAGGCTGGTAAGCGGACGGTACGTCGGTCGAGTCCGCTTTAGCTCTCCTTTCCTCTTGGTTTAAACAAGAACTTATTCAAGAGAAAATAAAGATACAATGAATGGTTAGGGGCTCATCAACAATCTTGTGCTTACAGGCCGTAAGCTCATTTACATATACTATGAGTTGCGGGGGAGGGGGAGAAGAAAAACACACGAAAAAACAAACAAATAAACAAATAAAAAGAAAGAAAGAAAAAGAAAAAGAAAAGAAAAAAAGAAGAAGAAAAAACGCAAGTATATGGCGGACCCCCTTCTAAAATTGCAGTTTATGGATAATTATCGTGTTGTGCCTTTGCCCCTCGCAATTAATGAAAAATCACGATTCACTCTGCTGGTCTTCTTAATGCGGTATCATTCTGGTGGTGACAGTGTAGCCTTACGTACATCAGCCTCTTCCTTGGCCTCTTTTTGCGGTTTCAGTATTCACATGGAAATACGATAGACCTATATAGGTCCATGGAAATCACTTCTGATTTTCGAGATGTAAATGTATATATATATATATATATATATATATATATATATATATATATTATTATATAGTGATATTTATTTTTGTATGTGTTATATGTATGTTATGTATTATGTGTGTGTGTGTGTGTGTGTGTGTGTGTGTGTGTGTGTGTGTGTGTGTGTGTGGTGTGTGTGTTTAAGTGTGTTCAAACACAGAAATAGAAATGAAACAGTTACCTCAAAAACAATACACACATTATGCAGAACACACTCATAGTTCAGGAGCTGTGTGAGAGTCGAGGTGGCCGTCCTGGGCTGTCCGCCCTAACGAGCCTTGTGGTTTCCGTGGACGTAAAGCTATATTGAACCATGCTTCGGCAGTGGTCTCAGCTTGTCCCTAATATGTCACCTGACATCTGTGGACATTAAGCAACACTACCTACCTATGCAGAACACACGTACACATACTCGCGCGCGCACACATATACACACACTCGCGCTCGCGGGCACACACGCACGCACGCGAACGCACGCACGCACGCACGCACGCATCCACCCACCCACCCTCCCACACAGACACACAAACACACGCGCGCGTGCACCATGACACACGTAATCTGGCGCACAAACAAACACGCGTGCGGTAGTTTGCGACTGAATACACGCACGCCTATGCACAAAAGCATAGACTTGGCAGAACATGTGAATGTTGCTAATAATGTGAGTCCAGAAGGCAAGGTACTACCTTGCCTTCTGGGGTAACTTCTTCGATTGTGTCAATCGATTTACTCGTAGGGCTAAATTCAAAGACCTACTGTCATCCACTACCATGACGTGACTGCCGGCTTCCATGGGCATTTGTTGTCAAACGCTCAGGAAAACCTTGCGCTGCAGATATTGTGTGAAACGGCTCGTCAGTTTGGAAAAACAAGAAGAAGAAGAAGAAGAATAACAACAACAACAACAAGAAACAAACAAACAACGCACGCACACACACACACACACACGCACACACACGCACACTCACGCACACTCACACGCACACACACACGCACCACGACACACACACACACACACACACACACACACACACACACACA
>JABMCL010002123.1:332500-375772 GCA_018857735.1 Alviniconcha marisindica
GTCCACCGCGACCATACAGACTCCTAGTGCCGGGGAGCCCAGAACGTCCACCTCGACTTTCAAGTCACACAGCTCCCAGTAAACTCTGAGACTCCACACTTCGTCAGTCTCTGGTCCAGTGACCCGACCAGTAGTCAGTGGCCTCCGCTTGGCTTTCGTGAGTGCCGGAACAGCTGGGGGAGGAGGGGGGGGACGCCGGAATAAGATTTTTTTTTTTAAATGCCCATAATGGATGTGGCGGAATGCTATAAAAGAGGGTTCGATATCACACAGTGCGACGGAAAGACCGTCAGAAGCGCAAAAAGAAAAGAAGAAATTTATTATCGGAAAATAATTTTTAAAAAAAGAACACACAAAAAAAGGAAACAAGACAAAAACACTAACGCCTCCCTGCAGAGCCTCGTTCTGATAACCGGATGCATGTGTGTGACATCGCGTGTAGTGGCCTTAGAACTAGAACAGTAGAAGCTTTCCAGGGTGTACGATTCTGCAGTTTCTTCAATAGACTACGCGCTTACTCGTCGCAAAGATGTGGTTTTCTGAGGCTGGAGAGATAGTGGAAATGTTCCGCAACAGTTTCCCACTGTCTTTCCTCTTCTTTGTGCCAATAATTATTCTGATTTCGCCAGTGAGCCCTGTGTACGCCGCTCAAGAGTTCAGTGTCTATCGGATGCAGCAATTCGATCTTCAGGGGTCGTCCTATGGTAACAACATTCTTAATCCTCCGTTTATTGGTAGTTATGTTACTGCTAGTGATCCCAAGAGTTGTTTTGGGGGGGAGGGGCATTGGTGAATTTTAGTGCACAACAATTGTACTTGTTCAGAAAATTAATTTTTAGTATTGACTTCACACTTCCCTGAAGCTGAACGCAGGCATGTTAACTTGTGCAGTTCAAACGAAACTTTGAAATCATTAATTGAATCTGAGCTCATGCACATCCAAAGTGTACTGCAAAAGCAGTCTAGCACTAGCATGAACCATACTGCTGCTTGCTAACTAATTTAGTCTCATTCAGTTATAAAATGACTATAAATCTATAATTGTATAAATCTGTTAGCAGCTGGTCAAATTACAAATTAAATTATATACTACATTACTAGTGGTATGAATATAACTATACGTATAAATGTTGCTGAAATTGTTACAAAGATAGCACTCCTTTTTGATATGTGCTTATGATTAATAAATTTCATGTAGCATTGCTAATGTGACTTACTGTAACTCGCTCAGTAAGTGTGTACTGACAACTGTGATCTGACGCACACAGTCAGTGTCACAGAGTCAGTGCCCCCCCCCCCCCCTTTTTTTTACACCTTTCAGCAGCCACTGAGCCAGTGTCTGTTTCAGTATTTGATACTGATGCCTTATTTTGCAACTGGCAGGATGCAAAAATTCCCTGGTTAACATGGAAGCCCGTCCCATTGACTCCAAAATGCTGACTCGGCGCTGTGTGGTGGCCCGGTTACAGGACGTCACCATGCCCAAGTTTCGCGACCTGATGAGCAACAATGCAGGGGCATTGCTTGTGCTTCTGCCACAGGATTTGTCACAGCTCTCGCCTGAAGAAAGAGAGGTACTTTCCTTTTCAGTTAAGACTTTTAAAATGAAATAAAAAGACTTACCTTGTTTTGGTTTAGTTTTTACAGCTTTTTCGGTGCTTGGAACATTGTTGGCATTAACCTAACAAAAACGTAACAAAAACCTGTTCATTACTATATTATTAAATTATTGGTATTGATTCAGTGATTGTCTTTATATGGCATTATTCTCATTGCACTTTTGTCCATGCAATTCTCATCGAGTGACTGTTGCCTTTTAATAGTTTCATAGCACGTTTAGAATATCCATTGAAGCACTATTATGGTCATTGCACGTTTGGTGCCACCTAAAACTGTTGCCACCTGAGTGCCCTTTCTGAGTACATGATACAACCATACATGAATTTCATGTGAAGCCACATATGTAAGGCGTATGTGTGTATAGCTGTAACCTACCAGTACCACCTGCACTTTGGGCAGAATGACCTGGATCTTTTATGTGCTACTGCAGTGACACGGAGTTGGAATGGGAATGGATACCAAAACAAGACTACACAGAAAGTTGACCCTGGAGTAGTGGAGAGGAAAATTCCCCTGCTGCTCCTGCCAGGACTTGAACCCATGACCTTTTGATCATGAGTCCGGCGCTCTACCGCTGAGCTGTACCCACTCCCCTGATGATGATGTAGAGCTGTCCGTTGACATATTAGGGACAAGCTGAGACCAGTGCGTAAGCATGGTTCAGTGTTGCTTTACATCCACAGATGACAGAAACTGTAATGCTCATTAGCTTGAGTAGGATGAGGAGCCTGAGGACGGCCACCTTGACTTTCACACAGCTCCTGAACTCTGAGTCTGACACTCCCCTGTTGTTAGTGTTACTGTTAGTTTTTATACTGTGAACTGTCTCACTAGATTAAATAAATTTCTGTTTTCAAAGATGATAAGTTGTAACAAACATGGCAGTACTTTGCAGTTGCTACTATGCTAGCACAGTGATCAGCATACTTTATCAGTTTATGCCTATCAAAAATCATTAACTGTGCCATGATGGCATTTTTTCCCTTCATGTTATTGATAAGATAATGATGTTATAAAAAATATAATTATAAATTAGTGGTCTTGGTTTGGGGACTGGGAATATTTATTAGGAGTTTGTTAACTGTAGTGTTACCATCACTTAAAATTAAAAATGTAGTGATGTGTATAATTTCACAATTTGTACTACACATGAAAGAGAAACTGAAAGACAAAGAACTTACAAAATATGGCAAATAAATGTAAATTAATATACCTTTTTATTGTTTGTCTTTATGGTATGTATACAACTTGAAATAAGTCTTTGTAGTATGCATACAACTTGAAATAAGAATAACATTTTGATCCCATGGCAGTCCTTTTAAGGGATGGGAAATATCCTTCACAACAGCAGGCAAGGGGTGACGTGACTGCGCCCCCTAGGACGAATGAAAATAAGCAGCCCTGGAGACCGTTGCTGTCCTCGTCTTCCACAGTCCATGTTCATACCACCAAACGTTCCCTTACCAGATGGCTTCGAGAATAGACACTGGCACTGACACCAACAGTTCTGAGTGAGGAACTGGCTGCCAGTGGCTTCCTATTGCAAACCTTAGCAGCAGCATCCTTACCATTTGTACAGCTCTAATCCAAGGCAAAATTTGTGACTGGGGACTGAAAATCCTTAGGCCAGGATACAGACAGGAATGTGTTACACTTAGTTAGACTAAGTTACAGTTTTGTTTTGTTCTGTGTGCCAGCACCTGCAGAGTCTGGAGCGAGACTTGATGCAGGAGGAGACGAATCTTCCTGTCTACTTCGCTCCGGAAACGGAGGAGTTGCGGGACATTTATGAGGACCTGGTGCATGGGGCAGCCGGTGACCAGGCCAGCAGTGCATGGGAAGGTGAGGTGTTGTTCAGATCATGGCACACAGAATGTACAGTAACTGCTGTGTTTGGGAAGGTGAGGCGTTGGTCAGATCATAGCATGCAAAGTATACACTAACAGCTGTGCATAAGAAGAGGAGGTGTTGGTCAGATATTGATGTTAATCAGCAGCTGCTTTCAAGTGCCTGAATTTAATCACCTCAGTCTTGGTAAGACTAGCCATTACATTTGGAGTGGTTCCGCATTCCATTTCTGTGTGAATGAATTTTCGTTTGTTTTGAATCTTCAGAGCTGAGCACTGCGATCCATAGGTGGCATTGATATGAAAAATATTCGGTGTGTTAAATTGCTCACCCTGGTGTAACTGTCCTGGTTGACTTGGCGTAAAGAACCAAGTTAGTTTAAATCACATGTTAAATCATTTGTTTTATGCCTGTTTTCAGATAGAACTTTTGTTCCAGCCTCACTGAAACTGAGAATCAGGTTGTCAGTACTGTGGTTTCATTTGGTTCCAGCATTGCTCAGCTCGGCCACAGCCAACGGGTTCCAGATGGTGGTGAATGGAGCTCAGTCCAAGGCACTGCCGGACTTTCAGATCACCAACATCCAGGGCCGGCTGTCTGGCCATGGCATTGAGGAGCAGCTCCAGACCATCGTGATCACTGCTCACTACGATGCCACGGGCGTCGCGCCTGTAAGTCCAGCTGTTCTTCTGTTTGTCCTCTGTCTGTCCTCTGAAGATGGTGTGTGGCTGCCCATGTGGTGGGGTAATAGAATGGTCACTCACACAATCTTCTCACCGTATGGAGTGCATTCAGTGCACAACTGCATATACTGGGCAACCCCCACCCCACCCGCCTCCTCCCCAACCCACTCGCTTTCAGGGTGTTCAGCTGGGGAACTCGGCAACAACAACAAAATGTTTTCTGTTTATAATCAAAGTGGTCCTGCAAAGTACTCTTGCAGGTTTCCATGTAACGTAAAACAGAGGCAGGGTTGGTTGATTCTGGATAGTTCATGCTCAGTCTGCCATGATTGTTGATTATGTAATGCCCATTTATTTGGATTTGAACGTCCTGTCAACCACACATGGCCACCTCAACTTGGCTCAAGATGAACATGTGGCATGGCCAGCCGTGCAGGTCATTTGAGGGCAAAACACAACTCATCAGATTACCAGTTTTCCATCTCACCCAAAGGACCAGATGTTGAGTTCACCCTCCTGAGACCAAGGAGAGGGGTAGACAGCCTTGAATGTGATTCAAACTGGCAACCGTTCAATCCCTTTGGCAGTGCCACCGCCAGAATTATATAAAAGTTTTTGTTTTTCTAAGCTGAAACAGCGACTACTGACAGATCAGGCTGGATAGACTATGTGTAACAAAAAGAAAATAAAGAAAACCCCACTGTTTCAGGAACAGCAAAAGTAAAAGGTGTTTGATACAAATCCATGTATGATCAGTCAGCTGCCTGCACTTCATGAGAAGGTGCAGAGTCAAACAAAATGGGTCGTGTTGGAAGGAAGGGAGCTAAGCCAGAATTGAATGAGGGTGTTGATGTGTGTGTGTGATGTGATTTCAGGGACTGGTGATGGTGCTGATTCCACTTTTTCAAGTGGGGTGGTGTGTGAGGGTGATATGTGTGTGTGTGATGTGATTTCAGGGTTTGGTGTACGGTGCTGATTCCACTTTTTTAAGTGGGGTGGTGTGTGATGGTGTTGATGAATGTGTCGTGTGATTTCAGGGTTTGCTGTGTGGCGCTGATTCTGGTGGAAGTGTGGTTGTGTGTGATGGTGTTGATGTGCTTGTGGTGTGACTTCAGGGTCTGGCTTATGGTGCTGATTCCAATGGAAGTGGGGTGGTGGCGCTACTGGAGCTGGCTCGACTCTTCTCCAAGCTCTACACAAACTCCAGAACACACGCAAAGTATCCTTTGCTTCGGACACAGCAAAAACAGTGGGGAGGGCAAAGTATGATTCCAGGTCTGGCAAATGAGATGAACTGCCCTCATTCAGTTGTAAGATGACTTCAGTTTGTTGAAGACGGCTGCTCCATTGGCTGCTTGAACTATGGATGGCTTACGTTGTGTAAGCTCAACTCTTCTGGTTTTTTTGCCCTGGAATTTGCACTGAGCTGTAGGTTTGCAAGCATGTTAAAGAGTTTTCAGCTGTGGAAAACAAGGCCCTGACATTTCTCTGTGCAAAAATCATCAACACTTGCCAGCGAAAAGTTAGTGGGCTTGATAGTCTTGACTGTTGCATCTGGCTTTTGTTCAGGAGAAGTTGGTGGTGTTGGTAGTCTTCGTTTGGTTAAGGAGAAGCATCCTGAGCTTTCAGTGGCAAAAACCTCGGGTTTTAGGGCACTGGGGGTAATCATAACGAAAAGCCACAGCAACTTCCTTGACTGTGCTACGATTCAACCTGGTGTTCCTGTTGTCTGGGGCGGGCAAGTTCAACTACCAGGGCACCAAGCGGTGGATTGAGGACAACATGGAATCCACAGGTAACCCACTCCTGCTTCTGCTCCTGGGAACTTTCTGTGGGCTGGTTATGCGCTGTCAGCAGCTGTCAGATGTTTCATTTGTGCTTTTACAGTGACTTGACAGACTCTAAGCTGGACATGGTGGTTGTGCTTTTACAGTGACTTGACAGACTCCAGCCTGTTGTTGGACATGTGGTGGTTGTGCTTTTACAGCGACTGTTGACAGACTCTAACCTGCACCTGGACATGGTGGTTGTGCTTTTACAGTGACTGTTGACAGACTCCAGCCTGTTGTCGGACATGTGGTGGTTGTGCTTTTACAGCGACTGTTGACAGACTCTAACCTGCACCTGGACATGGTGGTTGTGCTTTTACAGTGACTTGACAGACTCCAGCCTGTTGTCGGACATGTGGCGGTTGTGCTTTTACAGCGACTGTTGACAGACTCTAACCTGCACCTGGACATGGTGGTTGTGCTTTTACAGTGACTGTTGACAGACTCCAGCCTGTTGTCGGACATGTGGTGGTTGTGCTTTTACAGTGACTGTTGACAGACTCTAACCTGCATCTGGACATGGTGGTTGTGCTTTTACAGTGACTGTTGACAGACTCCAGCCTGTTGTCGGACATGTGGTGGTTGTGCTTTTACAGCGACTGTTGACAGACTAACCTGCATCTGGACATGGTGGTTGTGCTTTTACAGTGACTGTTGACAGACTTCAACCTGTTGTCGGACATGGTAGCTGTGGTTTTACAGTGACTGTTGACAGACTTGTGATTTTACAGTGGTTAACAGACTCCAACTTGCTGTCGGATATGGCGTTTGTGGTTTTACAGTTGCTGTTGACAGATTCCACCTGCTGTCAAACATGGCATTTGTGGTTTTACAGTGACTTGACAGATTCCAACCTGCTGGCAAATGTGGCATTTGTGGTTTTACAGTAGCTGTTTGTTGGCAGATTCCAACCTGCTGTCGGACGTGGCATTTGTGGTGTGTCTGGACAGCCTGGGAGCTGGGGACTCCCTTCACCTGCACGTCTCCAAACCACCCAGAGAAGACAGTGATGGCGGTATCTTCCTCAAGGTGAGGCGGTTGGTGAGATGTTGTGGCTGATTTTGGTTCCTAAACATGTCTACTTTTCATCTAAGTCAGTATTTTTATGATATATGTTTGATTTGTATGCAAATAAAGACATTATCTGAACCTTAGTGTGTTTGTTTTTGTCCTGTGGCCGATCATTTCACTGAAAAACACTCCATTTCATCCCTTGGTTACGGGGACTTTCTACCCAAAACTCAGCACATGTCGCCTATCAAAATGTTCAGTAGCTTCTGACCTTCAAAATGATGTCATGACCCAGTGGAAACTTCCATTGATGAAGGCACAAAGGGTTTGAAAAGGTGGGAAGGGTATTCCAACTGAAACTTCCAAATTTGGATTGAGTCGTTTCTCATTGGATTTCAAAGAGTGACCTCATTTTATAGTCATCAGTGCTGTTGCGCATGCGTAGTTCGCAAATGAGAGCTCACGGACATTCCTGAACAAGCCACTTCCTGTCGAACTAGCCACTTCCTGTTTGTTGCAGACAACAAATTGAACACACATTTTTGCGAATCTCCTGAGCTACAAAACTGATTTCTGTGTGATAATTATGCCTTCAAAGAAGTGTAAAACTATTTCTGAAGCAAATGTTGGTAAATCCACCAGGAAAAGGAAGCAGCATATGCAAGGACTGGCTGCTGAAATTGGTTTGGGTTATGCCAGTCTGAACAAACTGTGCTGTGTATGGTATGCCCAATATGTGTGAAAAAACTTTCCAGAAAAAGGACAAGGCAGTGTGTAACACCATCGATGCAGCAGCTGTTGCAACAATTGAGACTGTAGTTGATCTTGTGAAAGCTGCCTCCACGGACACATACCCTTTAGGCACAGAAGTTTGTGATGAACATGACAACGAACCACAGAACTCGTTACACTTTGATGACGATGACAATGACTGGAATGTTGATGACAGCACGCCATGGATTGATGGGACATGGCACAAGCGAGGCTTCACATCAATGTATGGTGTTGCTGTGGTGATTGATATTTTGACAGGCTATGTCACTGACTATGAAGTGCTGTCGAAATACTGCCATGCCTGTGCGATCAGCAAGTCAAAGGACATGACAGACGATCAACGACAAGCCTGGAATGCTGGACATGCCCCCAAGTGCCTCATCAACCATGATGGGTCTTCCAAAGCCATGGAGAGAGAAGCAGCCAAAGCATTGTGGAGACGTTCCGTTGCTCAGCATGGACTTCGCTATCGTACCATGCTGAGTGATGGTGATTCTGTTGCATTTGCTGCTGTCACAGAGCTTCAGCCCTATGGAGCTACTCGGCCAGTGAAGAAGGTGGAGTGCGTCAACCATGTCCACAAACGCGTGGGAACAGCCCTGAGAAAGCAAGCACAAGAGTGTCGACTTGGGGGGCGTGGTCAAGGGAGGCTGACTGCTGACAAATGCAGAAAGCTACAGAACTATTTCCGTGGTGCCATCCTTGGCAACAAGGGGAAACCGAAGGAAATAGAGGATGCTATCTGGGCCAGCCTGTTCCACTGCACCTCCACTGACGCTGATCCCCATCATGGCCGTTGTCCAGATGGTGAGAACTCTTGGTGCTTCTACAAAAAAAGCACAGGCGCTTGGAGAACAGCCCGGACCTCACGCAGACAACCTGACCACAGACCTCAGCAGGGAGGTTGCACAACAACTATTCCCTTTGTACCGACGGATGTCCTGCAACACCATCCTCTCCAAAGTGTTGCATGGGAAGACTCAAAACAGCAACGAGTCCTTGAACAGCACGATCTGGGCACACTGCCCCAAAACTGTCTTTGTTGGCAAGAGGCGGATCGATTCAGCGGTGGCAACAGCAGTGTGTAGATTCAACCGGGGGAACCTTTTCTTGGCTGAGCTGATGGATACCATGCTACTGCAGCCTTCAGAGTTCACCATCAACATCCTGGAGTCCAAAGACATTGCCAGGCTGAAGCAGGCGGACAAAGCAGCAGAAGCCCAGTTTGCCGTGTGTTGTCGCCACAGACATGTTCAGCAAGCAGCAGCCCGAGCCCGGCAAGAAGACCAGGAGGGGGAGGTGTATGGGGCAGGCATGATGGCAGACCACTAAGTGCAAGTTTACTTTCATTCATAACATTACCCAAACCCATAGACAATAGAAACAAGTTTTTTATTGCATTTTTCTTTATTGTACCAATGCTTTTCAGACGGCAAATCTTTATTCACGTTTTTCTCATTTTGTCGTTTGTATGTAGGTTGTATGATTCAATAAAACAACAAAGCCTCCAATGTTCAGAACTTGGAGGCTTTGTTGTTTTATTGAATCATACAACCTTGTTTGTTCAGAACCATGCGACCATGTTTGTTCATAACCACACGATCTTGTTATTTGTTCAGAACCATGCGATCTTGTTGTTTGTTCAGAACCATGCGACCATGTTTGTTCAGAACCATGTGACCTTGTTATTTGTTCAGAACCATGCGATCTTGTTGTTTGTTCAGAACCATGTGACCTTGTTGTTTGTTCAGAACCATGCGACCATGTTTGTTCAGAACCATGTGACCTTGTTATTTGTTCAGAACCATGCGACCATGTTTGTTCAGAACCATGTGACCTTGTTATTTGTTCAGAACCATGCGACCATGTTTGTTCAGAACCATGTGACCTTGTTGTTTGTTCAGAACCATGCGACCATGTTTGTTCAGAACCATGTGACCTTGTTGTTTGTTCAGAACCATGCGACCATGTTTGTTCAGAACCATGTGACCTTGTTATTTGTTCAGAACCATGCGACCATGTTTGTTCAGAACCATGTGACCTTGTTGTTTGTTCAGAACCATGCGACCATGTTTGTTCAGAACCATGTGACCTTGTTGTTTGTTCAGAACCATGCGACCATGTTTGTTCAGAACCATGTGACCTTGTTATTTGTTCAGAACCATGCGACCATGTTTGTTCAGAACCATGCGACCATGTTTGTTCAGAACCATGCGACCATGTTTGTTCAGAACCATGTGACCTTGTTATTTGTTCAGAACCATGCGACCTTGTTGTTGTTCAGAACCTGGAGGCAGCAGCACAGGCGCAGAAGCCCCCAGTGAAGTTCTCCATGGTGCACAAGAAGATCAACCTGGCTGACGAAATGCTGGCCTGGGAGCACGAGCGATTCAGCATCAAGCGCTTGCTGGCCTTTACCTTGTCCCGCTTCAACACAACCAAAGCCCTGGACAGAACCACCATCCTGGACAGAAAGTGAGTACAGCAGTGGTCACTCCAACACCATGTCCTGGACAGAAAGTGAGTACAGCAGTGGTGGTCACTCCAACACCAGGTCCTGGACAGAAAGTGAGTACAGCAGTGGTCACTCCAACACCAGGTCCTGGACAGAAAGTGAGTACAGCAGTGGTCACTCCAACACCAGGTCCTGGACAGAAAGTGAGTACAGCAGTGGTCACAGTAACACCAGGTCCGTGGTCAGAAAGTGAGTAGAACGGTGGTCACTCTAAACACCACCACATAGATTCTGGGCTCTGGGAGTTTACAGTTTTGCGCCACAGCTAAGAAAGAGGAACATCATCCCCCATCCCCACTTTATAAAAGGTAGGGGTTGTAAGGGGCCAGTACTCTGTTCAGGCTGCTGAACACAATACTAAATGTTCATGAACTACCATTCATCGGTAGCATTTGATTTGCTTTAGAAAGTAATATAATGATAGTGTAGTTCAGAAAGTAAAAAGAAGGAAAATATGGTGTAATTTTTAAGTTCAGCAGGGTTAGAATTGCTCTCAGGAAAGTAAAACAGTTGTAGTATAAATACAGTTTGGAAGTTTAGATTATAATTTCTAAGCTTGTACTTACAGGTGTGTTTTAATCTCATCTCACATTGAAGTTTGAAATACTGGCCAGACTAAGATTATATTATCTCAAAGTTTTGCCAGATCATGTGCTTCAGATTGGGGTGGGGGTGTTATGCCATCCAACCCCAGCCCCCACCCCAGGTTTCCACAAAAAAATCTTGGCCACGAACATCCCTGGACAGGAATTAGTCCAGAGAAATAAAACTACAAGGAAAAGTGTAGAGCAGGCATTTTCCAGTCAGTATGTCTGCGGCCACATTTTATCTTAAGGGAGTATTTTAGGAGGGTTTTTCTGTACTCAGGCTGCCCTTCACTTGTGTTTTCCAGAGAGGGAATTGATGAGCAGAAACTGGCAGCCAACATCCGCGTGATAGCAGAGGCGCTGGCCCGTCATGTGTACAGTCTTAGCACCCAGGGGGCCTTCAGTCTCTTCACAGATGCCTTGGTCAGTTCTACTGTCTCTCTGTCTGTGTCTGACCAGCTGTCTATCTGTGTGTGTGTGTGTGTGTGTGTTTGACTATTCATCTGTCTGTGTCTGACCATCTGTCTATGTCTGACCATCTGTCTGTGTGTCTGACCATTTGTCTGTCTATGTCTGACCATCTCATCCGTCTGTCTGTGTCTAACCATCTGTCTGTCTGTGTCTGACCATCTTGTCTGTCTGTCTGTGTCTGACCATCTGCCTATCTGTCTGTGTCTGACTTTGTGTGTGACTCTTTGTCTGTCTGTTGGTGTCTTACCATCTGTCCATCTGTGTCTGACCATCCATCTGTCTGTCTCAGTGTCCGCATTTGACCAGCCAGTTGTGTGCCTGGGGACTTGAGTTGTGTGTGTGTGAGTTGTGCATGAGTGTGTGCGTGTGGACCTCTGATGGCAAACCTGTACTGCTGTGTTCAGGACACGCAGGAGGACATAGAGGAGTCGTGGCTGGAGTTCCTGACGTTGCAGCCACGGGCCGCTCAGCTGTTGCCGCCTGAGGACGTTGTGCTCAGCACGCTAGAGAGCACCTTGTCACGCTACCTGAAGGATGTGCGGCAAACCACCTTCAAGGCAGACAAGCGGTAAGCCTTGGTCAGAGACCTGCTGTGTTTGTTTCGACCCACTGGAACCCCAGATATGAGATCACTTTGATGAGAGAGAGCATGTCGATGAAAGACCACCTGGATAGACCTCATTGATGAGACCACACTGGTATTAGTGGTAACAGACCACCCTGACGAGAGACCACATAGATGAGGGACCACGTTGATAAACCACACTGATGAGACCACACTGGTAACAAACGACATTGATGAGACCACACTGGTAACAGACCACCCTGATGAAACCACATTTATGAGAGACCTCCCTGATGAGAAACCACATTGATGAAATACCACCCTGAGAGACCACCAAGTCCACTTTTTCTGAGACTGTTGCCTTCCTATTCCCACGCCAGTAAAGCACTAACCAAGCACTGGGTGGGGGGGGGGGAGGATCTTGATTGAGGGGCCTGGGAGATGTAGATCTCCTATTGGTTGACTGCTGCGGGTGACCTGGCTCGGCACAGTTAGGGTTTATTAGACCCAGGTCTTTGTGTTGCTTTGTGTACTGAGAAGTGGAGAAATGCACGAGAGAAGTTTAGACCCAGGTCTTTGTGTTGCTTTGTGTACTGAGAAGTGGAAAAATGCACGAGAGAAGTTTAGACCCCGGTCTTTGTGTTGTTTTGTGTGCTGAGAAGTGGAGAAATGCATGAGAGAAGTTTAGACCCAGGTCTTTGTGTTGCTTTGTGTGTGGAGAAGTACATGAGAGAAGTTTCAACTCCGGTCTTTGTGTACTGAGAAGTGGAGAAATGCACGGGAGAAGTTTAGACCCAGGTCTTTGTGTTGCTTTGTGTACTGAGAAGTGGAGAAATGCATGAGAGAAGTTTAGACCCAGGTCTTTGTGTTGCTTTGTGTGTGGAGAAGTACATGAGAGAAGTTTCAACTCCAGTCTTTGTGTACTGAGAAGTGGAGAAATGCACGGGAGAAGTTTAGACCCAGGTCTTTGTGTTGCTTTGTGTACTGAGAAGTGGAGAAATGCATGAGAGAAGTTTAGACCCAGGTCTTTGTGTTGCTTTGTGTGTGGAGAAGTACATGAGAGAAGTTTCAACTCCGGTCTTTGTGTGCTGAGAAGTGGAGAAATGCACGGGAGAAGTGGAGAAATGCATGGGAGAAGTTTAGACCCAGGTCTTTGTGTTGCTTAGGGTACCAAGAAGTAGAGAAAGATGTTAAATTAATTTGAACAGAGGTCTTTGCGTTGGTTAGTGTGCAGATACATGAAGAAAGGTGTGCATGTAATTTGGACGGCAATTTGACGCTTTGTGTTGCAGAGATCCAGAGTTTGTCTTCTACACTGGAGCTGTATACACAATGAATGCCTTCAAGTGAGTGTTGCTTTTACTGTTGGATGAGCTGGAAAGCCTTTATGTGTGTGTGTGTGTGTGTTTGTGCATGCGTGGGTGTGGACGTGTGTGCATTTACACCTGCATAGAAGCTCTGAAGCATGCTTGTTTATATTTTGTTGTTTCTTATAATAGTATGGTTTTACATTAATCTTTAGCTGGCGGCTTCATTAGCCATTTAATTGTTAACTGTGACCAAGTATGTGCTCCTAAATGGCAGAACAAATAGAATTGTGTAGGAATGTGTTGGTGCACTCCAACTTCTTTCTTCTGTTTGTGTCCGCAGTGTCAAGCCAGCTGTGTTTGATCTGTTCCTGGCCTTGGGGATTGCTGCCTACCTGGCTGTGATGTACCTGTGTGCCACAGTAAGTCCTACCTGTATGTGATGTACCTGTAGGCCACAGTAAGTCCTACCTGTATGTGATGTACCTGTAGGCCACAGTAAGTCCTACCTGTATGTCATATATCTGTGTGCCACAGTAAGCCCTACCTGGCTGTCATGGACCTGTGTGCCACAGTAAGTCCTACCTGGCTGTCATGTACCTGCGTGCCACAGTAAGCCCTACCTGGCTGTCATGTACCTGTGTGCCACAGTAAGTCCTACCTGGCTGTCATGTACCTGTGTGCCACAGTAAGTCCTACCTGGCTGTCATGTACCTGTGTGCCACAGTAAGTCCTGCCTGGCTGTCATGTACCTGTGTGCCACAGTAAGCCCTACCTGGCTGTCATGTACCTGTGTGCCACAGTAAGTCAGGACACAGAAGAAGACCTACCCTTTGGAATAACCCTGTTTTCCTTTGCTTCTTTCTTTCTTTCTCTCTTTCTTTCTTTCTCACCTTCTCCATCTTCTGTATAACTGTGTAGTCTGTACCTGAAAATGACAACCCTGTTGGAACCATTGTGTGCCTTGTTCTGTGTCCTTCCCTCTGTCAGGTTAGCAGGTGCATTTACCAAGGTCTTCTCTGCATCACTTCCAGAGATGCTCAGCAGATCACCCAGTTATGCCAGTGGTTTGCACAGCACCACGCCACCAGCATAATGATTTGTTTTTATGAGGACACCAATGTCATTGCTAAAACGCAAATAAGCTAGCTCTGTTTAGTCTGTCCGTTCTTCTCTTTCACTCTCTCGCACATTTCTTTCTCTCTCTTTGTGCTCTCTCTCTCTCTCTCTCTCTGTGTCTCTGTCTCTCTCTCTCTCTTTCTCTTTCTCGCTCTCTCACTGTCTCTCCGTCTCTCACTGTCTGTCTATCTCTCTCTGTCTCCCCCTATGCCCACACCCCTACAAGCTTGCTGAGCCATATCCATTGACTCTGGAACTTACGCTGGAACTATCTGTGAAGATACTTTGCTATACCTTCCATGGGTCACTTATATAACATTGTATTTTTTCCTACAGAACTTCCACTATGTGTACACTGGGCTGAGAAAAGTCATGGCCAACTCATCCAAGGAAAAAAGCAACTGAGAAGTCTGCTCCAGAGTGGACAGTAAGTGGGGGAAGTGATTTGGGGGGGGGGGGGGGGGGGGGGGGCATATAGGGGATTTAGGGTGGCAGATGGAAACTAGATGTCCAAGCTGATAGCAGTCATAATTTTGAAGACTATGGAGAACAATGCTGGAAGAACTAGACAAAGATTTTGCAGTAATTGAAAAGGCTTTTAGGTTTAGTTTTAGACAGTTGTGTGTGTGTTAAGTCCACTCCTGTTGAGTTAACCCCTTCCCTGCTAAAGAGCTTGTACTGCTGGGCCAGTCCCCTGCCAAGAACAGGCTTGAAGATGTGAGCTAACAGGAGTGTGCTTTTTGAGACCCTGCTCCCTCGGAAAGCATGTGTGAATTTCCAAAAATCCAGCCAGAGGTTGAGTCTACAGGCAGCTGAGAAGCATTCTGCAAAGGCTGTCATATGATGTCCTAATGGCAGGGAATGGAGAGAAAAAAAAAATCTCCATTTCTTGTCCGAGTTGTACACACGTGCATGTTTCATTGTATAAAAAAGAAGACAAAAAGGACTCAGTTTGAACAACAATCGCAACCATTTCATGATAATATTTGCACAAATATGCTTGTGTTTTCTTTGACAAGAGAAAGAGAGGTCAGGAGCATTTGGATAAAGACTGCTGTGGTCTTAACCGTTGGAACAGTTTATTCTGTGTTTGAATGTCATTCTGTTCCTCGCTTGGTAACAGTCATGTCTTTTGGGCTTTTTGTTGGACAGGGGTCACCAGTCCCACCAAGCCAGTCGCAGCAAGCCATCAGCTTCCAAGATCAAAGTAGCGAGGACTGTGGTGGAAGTCTTGGTGCCCAGCATGCAGCATAGCGTGTCCGTTCCGTTGAACCGTGTCACCTTGTTGACTGTTTTACCTTATGCAGCAGTTTTGTCTTGGATTCCACAAGTCCCATAGAAAACCAGTTTGTGTTTTGCACAGCGTGCAAAAATTCCATGAAATCTGATGTGAATGTTTGTGTTCTTATGTGTGTATATATCTATATATCTATATATGCACACATGTGTGTATCTCTTAGGTTCACCATGGGGTGTACCCAGTGTCTGAATCTTTACAAAATGATTTGTGATGTTGACGGTACATTTGCAAAAAGGAAGGGAAAATGGCCTTGTGGTGTACATCAATTTGCATGTCTGTTACAAGAGAGAACTCGGACATCTCTCCAAATGTTCTTTCACCAGTTCAGAAGCTTAGTCATCACTGACCAGTGCCCTTTTTTGGGTTGGTTGTTCTCTTTCTCTTCCATAACACACTTCAACTGTAAAGGCAAATTGTTGTTTGTGTTATCGGGAAGTTGTGAAGAAGTCGGGTGAAATAACAGCAGTAGGAGGATTTAAAGGGGACTGCCCGCTGAAGATGTATTATAGGCCCCGTCGGTAAATGTGGAATAAAAGAAAAAAGAAGACTTACAGTGGTTTTCCAGTCAATTTATTTCATGGTCTGTTTCTTAAAGACTGACTTTTGAAGATTGGAGAAATGCTGCCATGAACACTGCCATTTTGTATTTTGCAGTTTGTGTCTGTGACGTGAACAAGGTCAGCATGCGTGGTAGAAGTGTCAGTACTTTTTTCTGTTCTTCTTTGGCAAAGAACAAATCAATATAGCTGCAGAATCAACACACAAGGGAGTTAATTAGCACTCGAAATCCATCATACAAGTACAACAACAAAGACCTGAGTTGGCTACTGTAACTCTCACCTAGCATGTGTGTAAATACAAGTTACATAAACTCCACCAGGAGTAGAGTTGCTGCCAGATGCGCCTAAGTTCAAAAGAAATAAGTACTTCTGTTGTATAAGTATTGATAGGTCAAGCATACAAATGGAGAGAGCTGCTCGTTTTATGTTTTCAGGCCAACTTTCATCTTCACTTGGTGTCCCCTTTAATAAAAGGACATGCATGTGAAAGAAGTGTTAACAGATGCAGACTTGGAGAGAAAAAAAATCAGCACCATGGCCTTTGTCTGGTGATACTTGTGGCTGTTTAGCGCTGAACGACTGTTGATTGCTGTTGGTTGTGATTGTAGATGATAGCAGGCTGGAAATGTACTCATCAAGTAGCACCCATTGGCAGCAGGCTTCCCAGGGCTCAGCCCTGGGGCACTCTGACGTGATTAGAAAAGGTTGGAATTGAATGTTGTTGTTAAGTGATGGTTACTTGTTACTGTTGTTATCACCTTTCTGCAAACCTCTTGAAATGCTGTGTTTGTTTGTTTGTTCGTTTGGCGTGCGCGTTCTGTGAGGGAAAATTGTGGCGACGTTTTTTTCTGAGGCAGTACGTGGCAGCACAGGACTGTATGCAGTGTCGTGCTGCACTTTTTGAGGCAACAGATTTGGTATGATTGACAGCTAAAAGGGACGCATGGGCATGTGTGGAGGATTAGAATCCAGATTTCCTGAAAAACTGATCTCATTCCGGACTGCAAAATCCATGGCAAAAAAAAATCTGCATCTGCTATGTTAAGCTGTACAAAGTGTGAAAGGTTTCAAACGTGTCCCATGGTGGGCAGAGGAAATGGTGTACAGCGAAGGTGTGCTGCGGATGTGGAATCAACCCTGACACCTGGGAAGAAGCCCAAGAACGCCCCAAGTGGCCTGGCTTGATCAACTCTGGGGCATCTGCCTACAGGGACTGCAGATGCCGCGAGGCCTTGCAACAACACCAACTGTGCAAGTCCAGAGCCAGTGAGATCTCTCCATGCGACCAGCCACCTCACACACCCCTGCTTGCACAGTGCACTGCAACAGGCCCTTCACAGCCTGGGTTGGTCTGGCCAGCCATCTGCGCACACACAGTGTCCCCAGACAACGCTGTGGACAAAACCCTTTGAGCCGAAGTCATGGTCGTCTTCACTGGTGAAGGTCAAAAGCTGTCATCGTCATGAAGGGTAGTGAGGTGTTGGGTTTGAAAAGTGGGTTGAACATCTTCAGGGCCAGCTTCAGCACTTCATTTGCATCCAATGGCACGATGGGTTTTGCCACCCATGGCAGTTGCATGATGGGTTTTGTCACCCATGGCGATGGCATGATGGGTTTTGCCACCCATGGCAGTTGCATGATGGGTTTTGTCACCCATGGCGATGGCATGATGGGTTTTGCTACCCATGCGGATAGCATGGTGTTTTGCAATGAACAGTAGAGTACTTGTGAGACTGTGAAAATCAAAGAATTTTACAGAGGTGTTGAATTGATTAGTTTTGGCAATGTTTGTAATTGCATTTAGTGGAAGTGGGGGGGGGGGGGGGGGGGGGTGAGGGGGACAGAAAACATCTCCTGAGCAAAGCCTGCCCCAAGCAGTCTTGAATGAGAGTGATACTAGTGATGAGTGACGGCTTTGGTCTTAAAGGTAGAACTGCAGAAAGACCACCCCAAAACTTAATAGTGGTCATAAAAGTAGAGCTGCACGAAGCTCGCCCCCAAAGCTTTTGTAATAGCGGTCTTGAAAGTAGAACTCTGACCAAAGACCACCCCTAAGACTTCAGTGATAGTGGTCTGCTTTTAAGTTATGGGGGTCTTTGGTTAAAAGCAGGAGACCAGAGACCACTCCCACACTTAAGTGATAGTCGTCTTAAAATAGACCCTAGAACTTGGAAAGAAAGACCAGACCACCCTAGAACTTGGAAAGAAAGACCAGACCAAATGGTGTGCCGTAAAACTGCTAATAATAATGGTGGTCTTTTCTGTGGCATAGTATCTCGCCAACAAGGGCGAGCACACTGTGCTTTAAAAGGTCACAGAATATATGGAAAACCTCAAAAGTAATACATAATATTTCCCGCACATCACCCATGCAAGTGCACTAAGTGCGAGGGGTGTTGGCAAGGGAAAAAAGATGGAATTTGAAATCAGTTGTGGTATAGCTTGTAGCTCAGGGAGAGTCTTCAACAGTTTTGGAGCCATATGAAAACTGAATGAATGTGACAGGTGGTGGAAGGGAGAGAATTCCATTGCTTTGGAGCACGGTAAGGGAAGAACAGTCCATGTTTAAATTAACTGCCATTCTGCGAGTCCAAACTGGACTCTTCCAACTAAGAGCTTCAAGGAACAAGTGCACCCCTACGTACTGAGGGTGATGTTTGTACCCACTCTTTTATTGGGGGGGGGGGGGGGATGTCTGTTTAGAGCGGTCACTTTGATAAGATAAAAATTGAACGCATGGGCTGATTTTTTTTTTTTTAAAGGTAGCTGTGTGGATGTGAAGGGTTGTACATGGAAGTGGGTCACTGTCAGCGTCACATGGTAATGGAGAGTTCACAAGACAATGGTCTTAGAACATTGGTGGTCTCTGTGGTCTGTTGTGAGTACAGTCTTTCATCAAGGTTTTATTTTGTTGACATTTACAATGGGGGGGAATTTTAGGTCATCTCATTCTGTCACATTTGCAGTCACTTTTGACAATCTGTTACGTGCATGCTGAAAAAGACAAATGTGAATATTATTTTCTTTCGCACAGTACCAGTTGTATGGTGACTGTGACTGTCTACAGTGTTTGCATGTATGCCAGGCGCATTTACCCACCTGTGTATTTGAGGGACAGTGGAAGCAAAACCATTCGTAGTGCTATGTGAATCTGAACTGTTCGTGTTATGCTGATGATTTGTTTTGTTTTGAGCAATCCACAAAACCGTGAGTCTCCAACTTGAAACCCATTCTGGTTTCCAAGTTGACTTGGAATGTTGTGTGTTTTAAAACCATACTGTAGTTGGCATAGGATAGTTACGGTGCTGGAGACTCATTTGAGTAACCTTGTTACAATGCAACACACTTTATTGTCCATCAGAAATTTGTCGTGCAATGAATACCTTTACCCAGGTGGATCTTGAAGAAGGGTTCCATTGTCTGAAGAGGTGATACAGGTCAGCCTATATTGACTGTTGCAGTTATCACTGGGCGTGTTGTACTCGCTAAGTACTTTGTCTTAAATTTTGTCATCACTGACATTGATGCATTTGTCTTGAATTTTGTCATCATTGATGCTGATCCCCACCTATTCGTGCGCCAAGCACTGGTTTACAACAGCCTACCTCCAACCACTGCCATAACTGGTTACACCATAGGTCTGTCAAAACTGTCAGCAGGGTTTTTTGCTGGTGCTGAAATGGCAGTAAGTTTGTAACAGAACTCAAATTACATCAGGCATTGCATTTATAACTGCCCACATTGCTTACACGAACATAGTAAAACCAAAATTGTTCGTGATGGAATATAAAATAAAATAAAAGTACCTTGTGCAGATGCGCCTCATTCTTCTGTGTATGCTTCAGTGCTATGTTGTTTCAAGTCTTATTACTATATTAGTACCCAGATCTTTCATGGCCAGGGTGTTGACGATATAGATGTGCAGAATTAAGGAGTGCCCCTTCAGTTGCATGACCAATTATGGCAGAGTTTGGAGGACAGGTTTTTGGAAAGTGAGACTTGGAGTGTGGCACCTATTCCAAGTTAGGAGTTACATCAGAGTTAGGGTTACAACAGTGTTGGTTAGGGTTACAACTGGTTAGGTTACAAGTGTCAGTTAGGGTTACAACAAAGTTAGGGTTACACCTGTTGGTTAGGGTTACAGCAGTGTTGGTTAGGGTTATACCAGTGTTGGTTAGGGTTATAACAGTGTTGGTTAGGGTTATAACAGTGTTGGTTAGGGTTACAAGTATTGTTTAGGGCAACAACAGTGTTGTTTGGGGGTATGACAGCGTTAATTAGGGTTACAACAGTGTTGGTTAGGGTTATGACAGTGTTCTTTGTTTATCTATTCATTTGTTATTGTTACTTAGGATTTTAAGATTTTTGGAGTCACCTGTGCGCCTTTGTCTGTCTAAATACTTTAACCATATTGAGACCTGATGTTTTGTATCTGCTAGCCAGGTTACAGGCATGTGTGCGATTGCGTAGAAAATGTTTGATTAAAGGAAGTTTTATTACAGTTTCTGGTTAAGTGGTGTCTGCCTTTTGTCAGTACCGTTTCTATGAGTGCAGCAGTGTGTGTGTGTGTGTGTGTGTGTGCGAGGGGGTAGGGGTATATGTTAGGGGGTAGTGTGTGAAGGGATAGGGGTGTATGTGTGTAGGTGTGTGAGGAGATACATGTGTGTTACTGTTAGGGGGTACATGTGTATGTGTGCCAGGGTGTGTGTGTCAGGGGTACATGTGTGTGTAGTTGTGTGTCAGTTGTATCAGTGTGAGTGACAAGGGTACATACATACATGTATAGATTTCTTTGATCAATATGTGTGTGTGTGTGTTAGTTCAGTAATAATGTGTAGCATGCATGTGCATTGTATTGTTTCTGTGTGACTGTCATCAAACAATCAAGCAAATCAGGCAGTAAGACTAACAGAAGAGTAAGTAGGTAATGGTATGGAACTTGGTGTTTTACACCCAGTCAACCAGTACGGTTACATCAGGATGAGCTAAGAGAAGAGAAAACACAGTGAAGTGGCAAACATTCTTTGAATATTTTATTATCATAAAAAATGTGATAAATAATAAGTGGAGAAGAATCCTGGATGCATGATCACCTCTTTGCTTATTGTTGACCATCTCAGTAAAAAAATACAAAGACATCACGAACAAGGACCAGGTCCTGAATGCATGTTGTTCCACGCCACTCCGGGCTTTTGAGGCCAGTTTCCTTTAGAGCTGCCCTGCTCAAGCATATTTTGCTGCTAAACCATTACTCACAGAAAGACAATTCTGAGTTGGTGGTATTCTTTATAGACTAGAACTTGAGAGGCTCACGCAGCCACATCTGGATGGAGTTACGTGTGTGCAGCCATTTCCCTGCATACATATATATGTGCATGAACCTGTGATTCAGGCAGTCACACAACAACTTCAGAAGCTAGAAATGGAATAAGACACATTCTGAAGCAGGAAATAGAGTGGTTCATTCTCTGTCACCCATAACATACTACAACACCTCTCAAAACGGACCAGTATAACCAGTATATTCTGCAACAGTTTTGTTCCCTTCTCAGGAACAAGTCATTTTGATGATTAAAAAGAAATCCCTTTTATTTATTTATAATGCATCACAATCTGTTATCGATACAGTTTTGTTTTGAAGTTAATTTTTCATACCATACTCTGGGTAGGCCACTGCTGTGGGACATTCTAATGGAATCAATACCTCAGCTTTCCGATGAATAGTCTCCTTCCACAAGGAAGACTTCACAGAAAAAGCATGTGCTTTTCATCTGGTTCCGGGACACACCCCCTGCCCCCCTCCACACCCACACCCTGAACAAAAATTCCCATGACACTTTTTCTTTTACAATACTACATCAAATAGCCCCCAAAAAAAAAAACTCACCCAGGGAGGTATTCCTGTTGGTAAACTGAGACACATAGCCACCAAGCCTGAATTATGTTGTTTTTCTTTTAACCTGCTGTGATCATAGCACAGGACGGTGTGATTCCATATCGGTGGTGAACAACGGCAGCACTGATGGCAAAAATTGGGAATTTAAACAATATAAATGCTTTGTGCAGGAGAGCGTGAACTGCCCCATGTAATAGAGCCGTAACAAAATTCTGCACTGTCACAGCACCACACACGATAAATCACATTTTCTTTCTTCCCTGACGTTTGCTGTTACATCATGTTTCTGCACTGTCAATGTGGAATTGTGCCTAAATAGGTGGTTGATTAAGCTCTGCAGTTTCTATGTCTTTTATGCATGTCTATAAATCATTCATGTGTTCCTAAATAGATGGTCGATTCAGTTCTGCAGTTTCCCTGTCTTTTACGCATGTCTATAAATCATTCCCGTGTTATCTGAAAAGAAACGATTTGTTTTTGTCATCGAGACAGATCGCATTCCAAAAACCCTAGACAGACCGATGACATTCTATAATTCTAGACTGATTCCATTTTAAAATGTCGACCCAATGATTGCAAGGCCCAGGAATAGTGAGAAACAATGAGCAGTAGCGACAGCGTCCCTGTAAACACATGGCATGGAATGTTATAATGCAGTTGTAATCTGGACTCCAAAGTATTATACAGCGAAGAGTCACAAAATTATGTCCAAACTTCAAACATCATCACAAGCGCAGTCGTCCATTCTTCAAGCAACCCAACACTGCCTGTAGCGCAGCAAACCAAGACAATTCAATTAACATTCAAGTTGATGCAAATTGAATGATAAATATATATGCACAATAATGCCAATTAATCTAATATTCACAAAATACAGTTGAGGACAAATGGCTTGGGTATCAGTAAAACTTAAGTGTCAGCTCAGTCAAGGCCTAACGAAGCACAGTTCAGGTTTTTATCAAAATGCTTGTGACCTCCACATTCTTACGGTAACAGATAAGTACAGTTTCAGTTTTTAAGAGATGTTTCATTCCTAGAACATCGGTCTCAGACACAAGTCCAAAAGAATGGGCTCTCCTCTTAAGGCCAACATTCCTCACTGTTTCATGGCATCATGCGTCATCCTTGGTAAAGTGCTTCCCATTGGTCAAAAGGACTCCAAATAATGCCCTGTGGAAATCCTGTCTTTCAATGCATTCTTAAAGGGCTCAAAATGACGTTTTTTTGAGTTCTCAAAATGAATCTCAAAACGAATGAATGTTTCTTAAGAGTTCTCAAAATGAATGAGTTCTCAAAATGAATGTTTCTTAAGATGTCTCAAAATGAATGCTTCTTAAGAGTTCTCAAAATGAATGTTTCTTAGTCAAAGTTCTCAAAATGAATATTTCTTAGTCAAAGTTCTCAAAATGAATGTTTCTTAGTAGTTCACACATACTCCTGGACTAGTCTTCCAAAGTTCACCCGCAGGAAAACTGTCGGCAGGAACGGAGTAAACTGCTCCAAGGCTCCAAGTTCTCAAAATGAATGTTTCGTAGTAGTTTCTTAGCACACCCTCCAGGACCAGTCTTACAAAGAAAGTTCACCAGCAGTAAAATGGTTGGCAGGGAAGGGACAAACTGCTCCATTTGCAGACAGGTCTTTCAGTATATGCAGACACAAAGCACAGTCTTGAGAGTTCATAAACACTGATGGTGGAAGCTTTCGGCTACTGCACAGCCAAGAGCTAAGACTACGGTTTGGGAGGTAGATGGCGAGTTCAAAATCCAATTTGGGCAGTAACTTCCTCCTGCGCACTCAGCTGGCTCAGGGTGCTGGAGTCTTAGTGTCCATTCCTCTGGATGAGATGATCATGATGGAGGGCATGTGTGCTACAGATGTTCAGCATCCCACAGCACTGGAAAAATACTGGCTGTTGGAATTTCTGTTGGTACAGTGAAACCTTTGAGTGAGGGAAGCCCCCCCCCCCCCCATGATGAGAGGCTTACAGCTTGAAACCTTTCTGATTTTGCTTTCAGTACTGACCATGTACTCCCTCTTTAAGACCGTTACAGCATGATTTTGGGGCGGTCACACATGGACGTAAATCACCCTACTGCTGTGCCTTTCAAAGTTGTATGGTGGGAAAAAAGGAAAAGAAAAGAAAAAAACATGCATATCTCATGTAAAGATGTGTTTCTCATATGTGTATCTCATAGAAAACTTCCAACTGGGGTCAAATAATACACATATATATATACACACAAGAATATGCAAGATATACAAGAACAACCAAGACAAACAAAACGAAACAAAAACCACACACGAAACAAAAACATGCAAAAGACAGAAACAGCTGCCCTTGTTATGAATAAGAAACAGACCTTTCCAAAAGAATTACTTTTATGATGAACCGACCAACCAGCGCTATCATAAACAACTCAAACAAAACCAGTGCTGTCATAAATGGCTCAAACAAAACCAGTGCTGTCATAAACGGCTCAAACAAAACCAGCACTCTGCAAAGAAAAGTCTTGGAAAACTGCTAACTGATCCTGCTTTGATGCAGTACTTGCAAACAAGTCGGTTACTTTGAGATGTGAACTAAGTTAAAATGTTCAGCATCTGTGAAACTGTACCTATCAGAAAGGAGTAATTCACCCAAAAAATGTTCAGCTATCCCAGATTTTTCACAATGCATAATTATTTAGCAAAAACGCTTTTCATCCCCAGTTTTCAACGAGCATTGTATGAGTCAAGCGCTAAAATGTACAAAAGCAAAAACAAACAACAGAAGAAGAAAAACAAAAGGCTTGAGAGTTAAAACAGAATTATGCTGCGTCTTTAACGGACATTTATGCTGAGGGAAAAAGAAAATGACAAAAACGACACTGCATTTGGACCAAAGCTGAAGGGATGGCACATGTCAGATTGTAAAAAAATTGTGAGGATTTCTTTCTTGTCCGCTTAGCACAGTTGTCCCACCAAAGTATTTCCCTCCACAACAATCAAACAAAGCAACTGTTCAACTGTCTGTAAGCTTAAATAATCCGAAGTGTCTTTTTCTTCTCAAAATCAAAGTAATGTATCTGACTGCATAGGTATGGGGGGGGGGGGGGGGGGGGGGGGAGATACCCTCCCCTAGGAGAAAGGTTTGGCCTGCACTGTCTTCTTTATTTCGCCTATAATTGGAAGGGAAATAAAAATTATTCGCCTATAATTTTACAAGGTAACTAAGGTTTGTTAGACTATAATTTCACTAGGTTCATTTACCTTAATTATGAGGTACATATTCAAGTTCTTTCACCTCCAGTTTCACAAGATAAAGGTTCATATACCTGTAATTTCACCAGGTAACTGTTCACTCACTTGTAACAGCACTAGATAGTTTCTTTCACCTGTACTTTTATTCCCAAAAAGAAAATTCACCTGCTGTCGCTAGAAAAAATGTTCACTCACCCATACTGTCACCAGTCAAAGTTCAGTCATACCTGTACTCTCACAACTTCAAAAATTATCATTCTTTCCATTACTAATGGAGAACATATATTTCTGCACAGCAAATGTGAATTGCGAGGGTGGGTGGGTGTGGTAATTTTTTACACAAAATAATGCCCAGTAGCTGAAGTTTCCAAACTTCCTGCCCAGAGGTGCCTCATTTTGAGATGAGACCTTCAGACCTGTTATTCATTTAGGGAGGCCATAAGCATCGCACACAGAAGAAATGAAAACACACTCTCCACAGAGAGAGGCAAAATGTGACGTTCACTAAAGGGAAGGTAACGGCCACTTTACAACTGCCAATAAATCCTACCGCTGTCAAGTGAGATCAAATCAATGATGCTGACTATGGGTTCTGTCCTGGACATCAACATGTCAAGTGCTGATGCATGTTTTGACATGTCAAATGTTAACACATCATGTGTTCAACACACAGTGTCAGCATATGAAGTTATGACACATCAATTACTGACAAGTCAAGTGTTAACACATTGTGTTTTCCAACACACAGTGTCAACATACGAAGTGATGATGCATCAGTATTGACATGCCAAGTGTTATTACACCGTATACAGCGTCAGTCAAATACGAAATGCTGACGCATCAAGTACTGACACATTAAGTGTTAAACAGCATGTGATCAACACTTACGGTGTCACCATATCAAGTGTTGATATATTAAATGTGAACACATCATGTGTTGACAACGCGTGGATACCTACAAAATTGGACTGCTTTGATATTAAGTTCCAGCAAAGAAGCTCCAGCTGAAATGACAATGGCATGACAAAACATACAGTAATCATAATTATATCAATATGCATAATTCCTGCTGCCTCAAAGATCATATTTAGCCACCAATCACACAATCATCATTGAAATGTGTATGGAACCAGTAAACAGTTTGACAATACAAATGAGTTATGTCAATGATTAAAATGTCAATCCATACGGCACACAAAAAGAACATTCCACATTCACAGAATGTGTTCAAACTCGCATACCTATCTGCCCCAAACAGCCGGACTCCATGCAAAAATAGGACTGCAACACCAAGGTCGGGAGTTCTGTGTTAAGGCCATGATCTATTTTCAAGCATGGCCATATGACACAACATAACGCAGTATGTCACTAACAGATGTCCTGTAGCATGCTTTGCCCCATGTTTGTACACTGACTGACACAGAGAACTGAGAACTCCTACTTTACTTACGGTTATCACTACAGTAATGCATACCACCATGGCCATAATGTCAGAAATGCGACAAAGGCTTTTCACAACATGTCCGTCCAAATCAAATTCATTCAGTCCGAATCAGGACAGTAAACATTTGGGTCCATGAAGAAATCAATCAGGTGTGACAATTCAACAGCGAAGATTGGCTTGGGCTGGATGCAATCTTAATTTTGTTTGTTTTTGTGTGTGCATATATATGCTCTGCATAGGATTTTTAAACAACAAATACTGCTGTCCTTGGCATGAAAACTTGCAATGCTCAAAGAATTCTTGCAATTATCAAAGCCCCATCATCTGAGAATCAAATCTGATGCTGGTTTGGTTTCTTTGTTTGAAATCTGTTTCCATGTCTTGGAAATCACTCAACTGTATGTTTATACTGGAACTCTGAAGTCAGAGCTCAGGAGCTGTGTGAGGGTCGAGGTGGCCGTCCTGGACTTTCCGTCCTAACGAGCCTTATGGTTTCCGTGGATGTAAAGCAATATTGAACCGTGCTTCGGCATTGGTCACAATTTGTCCCTAATATGTCAACCAACATCCGAGGACATGAAGCTCTACTTCACTGAACTCTGGACCTAAAGCAAGTGTTAAAAAAGAAAAAGAAAAAGATCTATTCTACCAAATGGGTTAATTTTTTATTATGACCTGATCAAGTTATGGCACAGTGCCTATTAAAAAAAACATTATATAAAAAATGGCTCCACTACTCCCAGCAAATACCAGTAAATTCATTTCAAAACATTTCTTGCTCTGCCCCCAACAAGAGAGAGAGAGTATGCACCTTTAACAGCTTTGGGGTCTCTATGCCCCCAACATGAGAGAGAGTATGCACCTTTAACAGCTTTGGGGTCTCTATGCCCCCAACATGAGAGAGAGTATGCACCTTTAACAGCTTTGGGGTCTCTATGCCCCCAACATGGTGAGAGAGTATGCACCTTTAACAGCTCTCTGGAGGGGAGCTCAATTTCTGCATCCATGGTGCCCCATGTTCATCATGAACAGTTCATATTGAAAGGTTCATCTGTCTGATGAAACAGACATACAAATAACTGTATTGAACTGAATAAATTAAACTGTTTAAAAACCAATGTTTTTACATCTGAAAGTTTGGTGTCAACCAAACTGAGTTGTGGGTGATTGACAGACTTAAAGGGGAACAGAGACAAACAAACAGCCTGGGCCCTACAGACAGGAATGGAATAAGAAACACACACACAGCAGTTTTTCACACAGTCCCATTTGTTCAAAATTATCCCTGCAAAGTCACCCCCCCCCCCACCACAATGACTGTGAGTGCTACCATTTTGCGCTCAGTAATCTGTATCACTATTAGTGATATTAGTGATGTCACAAACATGGTTGGAATGTGTGGCAAAAGTATCCAATACTCCACAGGTCAACCTCTTTCTGCTGACGCAGAGTGAACCAACATGGCTGCACCGTCAGGAGCTAAAACGGAAGCTAAAAAGCAGTTCTTCTGCAGAAATATTCATAGAACCACCAAACGAAGCCGGACTGTAGATTAAAATATTTGCACATTTTCCATGTTCTCAAGCCAACTTGCAACTTCGCTTTTGTTCCCCTTTAATTTTCTTTTGGGTTTCCCTTTAATTTCTTCATCCTTACTTGAGAACCCAGCCGAGCCTCTCTTCTGATGCCTGTATGATGCCAGGGGCAAATCACTGTTCATCAGTGCCAACAGCCACCGCTTACAGTAGAGGCTGCCCCAAATCGACTCCACTTTGAGGTAAAATTCTGCCTCAAGCAACCCCACCCATGTGCAGCGCATTTTGCTTGTCATTTTATTTTTTTAAGAGAAACCTTTCCTCTATGTGTGTGTGTGTGTGTGTGCTCGTGCGTGCATGCATGAGTATGTGCGTGTATGCCCGCATGTGTGTGTGTGTGTGTGTGTGTGTGCGTGCGTGCGTGCATGCATGAGTATGTGCGTGTGTGCCCGCATGTGTGTGTGTGTGTATGTATGTCTGCTGCTCTGTCTGAGGCCTCTTGGAAGAAAATCCGAGTCTGAATAATGGTCCTTCGCCTTAATACCTCTGAAGTGAAAGCAATTTTTCGGAATAACCAGTCGCTCCTTGACGGCTTAGGAACTTTTGATGTTGGGAATAACCAGTCGCTCCTTTACTGCTTAGGAACTTTTGATGTTGGGAATAACCAGTCGCTCTTTCACTGCTTAGGAACTTTTGATGTTGGGAATAACAAGTTGCTCTTTCACTGCTTAGGAACTTTTGATGTTGGGAATAACCAGTCGCTCCTTTACTTCTTAGGAACTTTCGATGTTGGGAATAACCAGTCGCTCCTTTACTGCTTAGGAATTTTTGATGTTGGGAATAACCAGTTGCTCCTTTACTGCTTAGGAACTTTTAAATTTCTCGGCTATCAGCGAGTCCAGTTTGGCCCCTTTCCCATTCTTCTGTGCAACATCTCCTGGAAGCCACTCCGAATCATCATCAACCAGTTCCTCCTGTTCCCCATCGTCCTTCTCGCTGTCCGACAATCCTGCCACAAAGTCTCCATTCTGAACGGATGCATAATGAGGTGTGCGCTCTCTGCGACTTCGCTTGGGCAGGTTCATCTTCGCTTCGTTCATCTCCCCCTCCAGTTCGTGCGCATAGTCCTCGCTCGTCCGACACTTCTGGTCATACCCCACAGCGGCTGAAGCCTCATCTGTGAGAGCCTGAAAATGCAGTGAGGGGAAGTTGTCTGACCTGGTCATCCCCTCCTCTTCCTCCCCTTCCTCCTCTCCTTCATCATCGTCATCCTGCTCGTCGTCTCCACCACCGTTTTCTCTGTACCTCTTGCGGGCGCTGGACAAGCGGCGGGGAATTTTTCTGGGGGTGGATTTGCGCTGCTTCCTGCCGGAGCTCTTGTCCATGACATCCAGCGAAGACCCATCGATGTCGTTGCCATCCATGTTCCCATCCATGTTCCCGTCAGTTCCATTCATGTCACAGCCGTCCATGGTGTCATCGCCTGAGCGTTCCTCGCGAGCACGCTCCGACCACGAGCTGAGGAAATGCACGGCGTCCTCTTCCATGCTCTCTGTGCTCTCATTGAGACCATGCTTGACCTTCTTGTGCCGGTTCAGGTTGCCTGGGGAAGACAATCAACAAGCAATGAGAGACAGAATCCAACCACTGAATCAAGAAAATACTGTACCACAAGCCTCTGTTCAGCGGGTCTTTTCCCAAACTTTTTCAACGTTATCCAAACTACTGTTCAGCAGGTCTTTTCCCAAACCTTCCCAACATTCCCCAAACACTTAAAAAGGTTAAGAAGAATGCTGTTTATTACGATAAAATGCAACATATGAATTTTTGGGTAGGCCCCTTTTTCTAGCTACAAAACAATGCTTGAACAACACTTAAAGGTGAAAAATGAAATGTGGGATACTTATCTGCTTTAGGTTAAGCTGTTTTAGTTAAGCTTGAAAAAGGAGCCTACCCTGAACATTTGCATGTTGTGTTCTGTCTTAATAAACACTGATCTTTTTAACCTTTCTTATGTGTTTGGATCTTGTTTTAGAACACTACCAGTCATTCTTGTTTCATATTTTTTTATCCCCAATATTACCCATATAGAATCGCAGAATCATTACAGCTCAGTCAGACTTCAGAATTACTGACAGTCCTGACAGTGAAAGAGCCAAGGGTCCTGACAACCAAGAATCCATGACACACCTTGCAGAGTCAACGACAGTCCCGATACTCAAGGAAAACTGACAAAGAATCTTTCGGTCCTGACCATCAAGGATCGGTGTTCTAACAGCTGCAGAATGCAATAATCCTGACACTCAGACAATCCAGAGTCCTGAACATCACAGAATCTGGAACTCCTAACAATCAAGAAAGTCCTAACATTTCAAAAAATCAAAGAGTCCCTTGTATTAACCAAAGTATTAACAATGACAATAATCTGAACAGTTCTATAAGAGTTCTGACAATCCAAAACAGTCCTCTGAGTGCAGACAATCAAGGAATGTCAGACTGACCTTTGAGGGTGAAGGAGCTGCCACAGAAACAGATGTAGGGCTTGGAGTTGTTGTGCATGTGCATGTGGCCGTGGAGATTGTGGAGGCGGCCAAACTCCTTCCCTGCAAACAGACATGCCAAAACAGAGTTATTGACAACACATATGCAAGCACAGAGTCCAGCATCTTACCATCAGTTACTGACACCACATACGCAAGCACAGAGTCCAGCATCTTACCATCAGTTACTGACACCACATACGCAAGCACAGAGTCCAGCATCTTACCATCAGTTACTGACACCACATACGCAAGCACAGAGTCCAGCATCTTACCATCAGTTACTGACACCACATACGCAAGCACAGAGTCCAGCATCTTACCATCAGTTACTGACACCACATACGCAAGCACAGAGTCCAGCATCTTACCATCAGTTACTGACACCACATACTCAAGCACAGAGTCCAGCATCTAACCGCTAGTACAAAGTAAAAACATATGCAACTGCAGGTACAATGTCAAACATTTACCAGCTACTAAGGGTCAGACATCTAACCACCGATTATTATTAAAGGAGAGGTTTCAACAGTTGGCTCTCCAGACATTGTCTCTGTGACTGTGTGGTTGCACAAGAAAGATTAAAGGAGGCGAGGTTTTTCATTAGTGGTTCCACTGTAACTGGGGCTATGACATCCCAGTAAACATGGCAGATCTGATTCGCTTAAGATCCAGATTGGCTTTGAAGCACTGGCCTGACACGGGCCTGACGATTCTTGCACATTGCTTTGCTTCCAGACTGAATCGGTTAGGCCCAAAATCTGAGACACTCAACCAGAACCGTATCAGCTCTGGGCTGGTTTTGCCCAACATGATCTAGGTCATCAGTGAAAGAACACAACTAAGTCTGAAGGTGGGAAACTGGTAGCAGGCCGGTGGTGCTCTGCCAGAATCGGTCCCAATGACTCACGCACGCTGGTTGCTTCCGAAATCAAACGCATTCGGCCAAAACCTGACCAGGTCATCCAGGTCAGATCCAGGCTGGTTTTGCACATTATGATCCGGGCCTTTTTTGGAAGAACCAAACTGAATTGGATGCAGGAAGTCAGATCTGGTATATATGACCCGGCCAGATTCGGGCTGCACGCTGGCCACGATGGCCACAGCTGGCCATAACCTAAAGGCAGCCTTGAGGGTCCAGCATGTTTGCTGGGATGTGGCCGCTGACTCACCACAGAGAGTGCACTTGTAGGGCTTGTGGTCCGCGTGCACGACCATGTGAGCCTTGAGGGTCTGGGGCTGGGTGAAGGTCTTGTCGCAGTAGTCGCACTTGTACGAGCGTTCCGCCTTGTGGATCAGCAGGTGGCGCTGCATGTTGGCTCGCTGGTTGAAGGAGCGCCCGCACACGGGGCAGCTGTAGGGGCGCAGGCCTGTGTGGGTGAACTGGTGGGATCGCAGATGGTGCTCCTGCAACACCAACACCAAGGGTAACACGCAACTGACAAAGTCGCTCTAACACACCACCCAATAATGGAACTGACAAAGTCACTCCGGTGACCATCAACACAAAGGGTACTGCATCACTAAATAATGGAACTCACAGTTGCTCCTGTGACCACCAACACAAAGGGTACTGCATCACCATGCGTGTGATGCCAACAGGGTGTGTGTGTGTGTGTGTGTGAGTGTGCGTGCACACACGCTTGTGTGTGCACGTGTGTGTTTGTGTGTGCACACGTGTGTGTGTGTGTGTGTGCATGTATGGATGCATGCATGTGTGTGAGTGCGTGCAAGTACGTGTGTGCGTGCATGAACGTCTGCATTCAGCATGGGCCTGTGCACAGCGTGGCCTCCCTCACCTTCATGAAGTCCATGCCACACTCGATGCACATGTAGGGCCGGCTGTTGGAGTGGATGACGATGTGGTCCCGCAGCTGACTGGGGTAGCGGAAGCTGCGCATGCAGTAGCTGCAGGTCAGTTCGTTGAGGTTGTTGTGCAACACCTCATGCTGTTTCAGCAACGCCCCGCTGGCAAACTCCTGACACACAACACCAAGCAGGCAGGCACATTATCAAATGAGCCTCAGCATCGGCTGCTGAATGGTCCTAAATACAAACGGTGTGGTCCCTGGTTGGGCTTGCTTATAACTGTATGAGAATGTGAAAAGTAAGGCAGTAGAAAAAAATGGGTGGGTCTCTAATGGGGGGGGGGGGGGGGGTCTCTTATCCTGGGTTCCAGTGTGATAAAATCCAAACCACTAGCTAAACAGCAGTGTGTATATATGTGTGTCCTCATTTACACACAGAAAAAACTCTTCCATTTAATGTACATGTAACATGGCTGGTCGATGTCTTGTCAATGACAATGTCTATTCATTGGTCAACACACACCCATACACATGCACACACACACATACACCCCCACCCCCACCCATGTGCACACATACACACACACACGTGCACAGACACACACACACACGTGCACAGACACACACACCCATGTGCACACTCACACATGTGCACATGTGCATGCGCACACATACACACACACACCCATGTGCACACTCACACATGTGCACATGTGCATGCGCACACATACACACACACTCACACAATTTCCACACACACACACACAAACACACACATCCACACAGACCTACCTCTCCACATTCCCCACAGCAGTGATCAGCGCTCAGCCTCCCACTGATGTGGCGTTCCTTGTGTATGCGCAGTTCACTGGGGAAGGTGAAGCCGCGGCCGCACTGTTCACAGCAGTAGGGCTTTGACTCCTGGTGGACTGCCTGGTGGCGCTTGAGGTGGCTGATCTGCGTGAAGCCCTTGCCGCACGTCTGTTGGGAGCACACAGAAACACTGTGCCACTGAGCTTATCTATGGTTCCAGTATGGAAATCTTCACAAGCTCTGGCAGTGATCATGCTGGACATTTTTCAAACCGATGTGACATCTACAAGTTGGCGAAAGTGGTTCATGGAAATTGTTCAGACAGTCCCTGTAACCGGTCAGATACAAGGCCATCTATACTACTACTTGAGCTTTTCAGACCACTGTGACATCTACAGGTTGGTGAAAGCAGTTCACAGACAGTCATTGTAACCAGTCAGATACAAGGCTGTCTGTATGAGTAGTTACTACTAGAGCTCTACTAGCAAACACTCACACACACACACACACACACACACACACACACACCACACACACACACATGCCTCCTCCCCCCCCATCCCCACATACACATCACACATTCATCCAGTGACCCCCCCCCACATACACACACACATACACTACCACCACTACCACCATCACAGCTGCCCTTAGCTCCACTCCCAAATAAGTCATGTCTATTGCAATCCTCTCCAGGCCATCCATCATTTACAAACCAACCATCAACCCGAGAAACGCACACACCACATGCATGCATACAACGACAACCAGCAAGCTTGTCTGACCCTCTCCAACCGACAGACCTGACAGATGTGGGGCCGAACTTTGTCGTGGGTGAGCATGTGGGTGTTGAGGTGGCTCAGCTGCTTGAAGTACTTGCCGCAGACCAGGCAGAGGTGGGGCTTGATGCCGTTGTGGTCCAGCATGTGCATCACCAGGTTGTGCTTCGTCGTGTACGACTTGTCGCACAGCTCACACTGCCACCGTTTCTGTTCCCCGTACGTGATGCACTGCGAGTCATCGATGCGGATGCTGATCTGCACACAGAAGGAGGGGGGGGGGGGGGGGGGGGGAGTTGGGAGGTTCAGCCTTTAAAGTAAGACCAACAGCAGTTGTTTCTATGAGCCAGTCTGATGGGATTGCTCCATGTGGGATGAACAAAGTGTTACTGAACTGAACAGTAAAACTTAATCGAAAAAACAAGATCTGAAGCAAGGATGACTGCTAGCTGGGGTGGAGGGGGAGGGGTGAAACAGGATGGAAAGAGAGGGGTGACAGACAGGGAGGGGTGGGGGGGGAGGAGAGAGAGAGAGAGAGAGAGAGAGAGAGAGAGAGAGAGAGAGAGAGATATGGAGAGACCAACAGAGAGAGAGAGAGAGAGATGAGAGACTAACAGAGAGAGAGAGAGAGAGAGAGAGAGAGAGAGAGAGAGAGAGAGAGAGAGAGAGAGAGAAGAGAGAGACGGAGATGGGGGGAGACTGAAGACTAACAGACAGACAGACAGAGAGAGAGTAGGAGGTGGGACAGAAAGCAACAGAGAGGGGAACACGTGACACCTACAGATTTAAATAACAACACGTGTATCAGTCCATGCAGTTTCACACCCATCTCACCTCCATCCTCTCCTGTTCTGCAGCTCGCGCTTTCTCCTTCCTTTCCTCCATCATCAGCTCAAAGTTGTCGTCATCCTCGATGCTGATGTTGTCTGGATTGGTTCGCCTTCGTAGCGTGCGGCCCCTGGATGAGATGGTGGGCATGGTGGGAGCGGATGAGTTCAGTCGTCGACCTCTGCGGGTCTGAACCCCTGAGGGCAGGGAGTTGTCAGGGTTGGAGGAGTCCAGGTTATCAGACAGGGAGGCTGATTTCATCATGTTCTCTTTGAGGTCGTCGCTGGGGTCGTGGCTGGTGCTGGGACGAGGGCTGAGCAGGGAGCTGGTGACTCGGGATCTAAGCGCCGGCTTCTGCCTGCTCATGATGGCCACCGTCACCACTGTGGCACTGTCGCTTACGCACGTGGTCATAACCGCTCGGCCCGCCGCCTCCCCAAAACTGGGGGACACCACTGTCTTGGAGTTGCCCCGTTTGGCGTAACCCTCCCCTTCCGTGAAACCCTTGTACGAACCCTCAGCCGCTGCCCCCGTCGCTTTCTTCACAGCGCTGTTGTGGAACTGTGGGTGAAGGGAGTACACAGACAGAGGGAAGCCACCTTTCCCATCCCTGGGATCCACGTCGGAGTACCTGGGGTCCGCAGGGAGGTAGGGCTTGTCAGCCACGGACACCAGCTCCTCCTCCCGCGAGTCCTGCCCGGTCTGCGTGCCCTGCGTGATGAGCGGCACCTTCCTGCTCTGACACTCAAAGACCTCCGGCTCCCTCATGCTCAGACATCCCGCTTTGAAGAAGGGCACGATGGTGCGTCTGTGGTGGGGGAAATTGGAATCTGTTGTCGCCGACGTCGGAGGGTCAAAGTGGGGCTGGTGGTGGAGGGTGTTCTCAGCGCCAGAGGGCCGGCCCCTTCGGCTTCGTCTGGGGGATGTGCTGTATGGAAAAGCTCCCTGCATGCCTTGCCGAGGGGACGAGTTGAAAAGAGGCGAGGAGCCTGCCATGGAGTAGCCCATGCTTTGTGGGATTGAGCTCAGCAGGTGACTCTCCCGAGAAGACAGCATGGGTGGCATGGGCACCTGCTTGGTCTCTATGGCCAGAGCCGCCGCCGCTGCTGCTGCCATCTCCTGCGCGGCCATGGCTGCACGTCGAGGCGACTGGCGCCTGCGCTGCATGGGCGTCACTGCGCTGCCGATAATCAACGGTGGGATAGGGTCGGTGGGACCCCCCGAGAAGTCCTTTTCCTCCTTGAATCCGGCCCTCTGCGATGGCGGATTCCTGCTGGGCTGATGCATGCTAGGGCCACAGAGGGTCTGGGACCCAGAGTGCTGCTGCTGCTGCTGCTGCTGCTGCTGTGGCTGCTGCTGAATGGATGGCGCCATCTGTCCTGGGAAGCATGTCTGAAGTGACTGGGGAGGAGGCGGAGGGGACTGGATGGGGGACTTGTAGCCACTGCTGGGAGACTGCATGACAGATTTGGGATCCGGCCGCAAGCCGCCGCTCCCGTTCATGCCACTTCGGTCGCTGTCCTCGGGTTTGTGGTTCAAGTCCTGAGCCCCAATTGCCGTGTGCATCATGTTGGATGGGGTGTTGGGAAACACAGGCATGGACGATGGCATCACACTTGGGGATGACGTGGCGGCTGGTGGTGACATTACGCCCCCAAAACCGGGCATGTGGTCCGCCATGTTGTCCATCATCCCGGCACCAGCCCCTCTGGCGTCCGACCCGGCCATCTGCTGCTGGAACATGTCTCCGAACCCAGGCATCCCTCCAGCGGAGAAGGAGTGGCGGGCAGACATCAATGAGTTAAAGTTGCCGGCAGAAACAGAATTGATCCCACCTCCATAAGCCCCGCCAGAAAACCTGGGCATGTCCATGCTGCTGACCCGGGGAGGCATCATGCTGGCCTGAGAGAACATGGTGTCCCGAGGCATGGCCGGGCCAAAGGAGGGGAACTGACTCATGCCTGGCATCAGAGATGAGGGTTGTCCCCCTTCCCCATCTCCAGCCATGGAGGTTTGAAAGTCCATGTTGGCAAAATCATCTGCACCCATTCCAAAGGCGAAGCCGGTGGCCATGTTGTCCATGGCTGCAGCGTCCTTGTTGGGGTTCTTGCTGACGCTCCTCTCTGTCAAAACACAGAACTGACAAGGTTAAATTACAGAACTGACAAGGTTAAAGTAGCTATGTACAAGTCTCCATGGCTGCAGCATCCATGCTGCATCAGTTCTTGCTGATGCTCCTCACTGTCAACACACAGACCTGACAAGGTTAAAGTAGCTATGTACAACTACAAGTCTCCATAGCTGCAGCATCCTTGCTCTGGTTCTTGTTGATGCTCCTCACTGTCAACACACAGAACTGACAAGGTTAAAGTAGCTATGTACAACTACAAGTCTCCATAGCTGCAGCATCCTTGCTCTGGTTCTTGTTGATGCTCCTCACTGTCAACACACAGACCTGACAAGGTTAAAGTAGCTATGTACAACTACAAGTCTCCATAGCTGCAGCATCCTTGCTCTGGTTCTTGTTGATGCTCCTCACTGTCAACACACAGAACTGACAAGGTTAAAGTAGCTATGTACAACTACAAGTCTCCATAGCTGCAGCATCCTTGCTCTGGTTCTTGTTGATGCTCCTCACTGTCAACACACAGACCTGACAAGGTTAAAGTAGCTATGTACAACTACAAGTCTCCATAGCTGCAGCATCCTTGCTCTGGTTCTTGTTGATGCTCCTCACTGTCAACACACAGAACTGACAAGGTTAAAGTAGCTATGTACAACTACAAGTCTCCATAGCTGCAGCATCCTGCTCTGGTTCTTGTTGATGCTCCTCTCTGTCAACTGACAGAGAAGAACTGACAAGGTCAAACTCTGTACAGGTGGTGGGGAGTCAAAAGGACTGAAAAGGTTAAGCTAAGTTAAGTCTGTCTTGGAGACAGAATGATAAACAATGGGAAGGTTCAACAGCCTAGGGTTCCCACAATGTCTGTCTATATGGTACCCGACTGTGGGGTGTGAAGTCTGCATGCTTGCCACTTTCAAACTGTGAAAACCTGAAAATCTACTGAGGTCCAGCAGCTGCCCATCCAGCAGAACTGTCCAAACCTGGGAAGGAAGACTTGAATAAGAAATGCCTGTCTCAAAGTAGTCAAAAGCCTGAACTTTAAAAGCCCTGATTGTAGGCCCCCAACCTGAGCAGTGGAAAGCAGGTATCAGAAATTACTGTAGGGTTTTCTCTACCCCCATACCTCCCCCCCCCCCCCCCCCCTACCCCACCAATCCCTCACAAAAGAGAGAAAAGAAGAAGAAGAAGAAGACAAAAAGATCACAATAAAAATTTATTAGAAAAAAAGAGAGAAAGAAATTACTACCAATACTGTAAATGTTATTACTATTAGCCTTTAAATAATATTGATGTTAGGTGCCTGTGCCTGTGGACTGAATGAAGCCCAATAAAAGTTCACAGCACGCCTACAGTGATAAAAGGGACCATGGGCGGAACTGGAGACAATGACAGAGCAAAGGTGGAAGGTTGGTTCTTTGATTTTAAATTTAATGTCCCATCAAATGCATGTATAGGTCACCTCAGGACACAGAAACAGAAGGACCAAGAAGTCTTGATGATGAAGCAGATACAAAAAACAACAACAAAAAAGCTCCCTGAGGCATTTGGGTATGATTTTTAAAAAAGATATTTCATTACGTTCAACACTAGATCTCTCCTTCTTTTCCTGAACCTCTGTGTGAAAACTGTCACCAGTCTTCACAGATCTCTGTCAGTCTCTACATGTGTGTACATATATATATATATATATATATATATATGTGTGTGTGTGTGTGTGTGTGTGTAAAAATGTTCTGTGGTTTTCAAAGACATAATCTCTCTCCTTCTCTCTCTCACATGCTGTTGGCATCGCAAGCGACTTTGTGTATACTTAAAGTGTATTGTGTATATGTAAACGGTCGTGCAACCTCCACTGATATGGGCCTGTGGCCTAATCAATAAAATTTCAGACTTCAGACTTCAGACTTCTCTCACACATGCTGTTGGCAGGATGTAAAATTCTAATGACCAACACTCTCTCCGAGTCTTGTAGGCTGTAGGTTCTTCAATGACAGCTTAAGAAATAAGAGGGTAATTTTTTTAAACCACTCCATTGAAGTCAACAAAGTGAAGAGACCTGGATGTTAAATACTGTGCATGTATGCAAACTTTACTGTGTGTGAAAAGAAATCAATTTCCACTGGCAGAAAATATCCCGTGGAAAAACTGCCCTCTTTGAAACTTAGCCAGTAGATGAGTGAACAGAATGCAAGATGCCATGAAAAAGGAAAGAGGAAGAAGATGGGATAAACAGATAGGTAACATGTTTTTAATGCCCAGTTCAGAAATTGTACAGCGAGGATGTAAAAAGAAAAGAAATGAAAAAGGACAAGATCAGTGATTCACTAATCTTACCAAATAAGAAAAACAAAACAAAAAATAAAACACAATAAGAGGATCAGGGAAAAGAAGAAAAAGCAAGAAATGAACATAGGAAAGATGAAAACAACAAAAAAGGGGGGGGGGAAAAAAACCCCTCCGGGCTGCTGTTTGTAAAGTTGGAAACTGACAAAAGAGGGATGACAAAAAACAACCACACACACACACACATTATCTCTCTCTCTTTTATATATATATATATTTTGGGTCATTCTCCGAAAACTGGCCCAAAGAGGGTGCCTTTTCTCAATCAAAAAAAAATTTAAAACTAAAACATGAAATTTTTTAAACTACCCTAAAATTTCTGATTAATGTGTTTGGAGAAAAAAAGGGAAATGCCACAATAAAAAATGCTCATTATTTCTTGCGCTGTAACCCTTTTTTTGTAAAAATCGCGACTTTTCATGGCTGCCATTTGTGACATGGCTTTGGGAAAGGGGTTAGCTGATCGCAGATTTTCCTTGGAATCGTTCATGATTAAAAAACGGGTTTCATAAAAAAAGGGAAGGAGGCCAGTTCTTACATAAAAAATGGTATTTATTGAAAATTTGCTTGCTATTAACAGCCCCAAAAAAAGGGAAAAGATAATCAGTTCTCCACGTTACCGATGGTGTCTTCTGAGTGTGTATCACGATTTTGTGACTTGTTCACAACAAAAACCCAAAAACTTTTTTTTTCCCCATCGGGGAAAAACCCACATTTCACCTTTTTTTTTAATGCTTGTTTGAGGGCAAAAGGTAGATACAAAAAATTTACAGTCATTTTTCGGGGGGTGGTTGACGTGGTGTCCAATGGCGTAATGTGCGAGCACACAAAATAATAATTTCTGCTTGTACCATTGACTTCGACCTACCCTCACGTACCAGTCCACATCAGCTGACTTGCGGCAGCAACGTTTGACCTCTTTTTGCGCTCTGTGTGGTGTAATATTTTATTAGAAAAGGGAAAACACTGTGGTGTCTTCGGGGGTGGGGGATGTAACGCTCATGACACAAATTGTTCCCATTTGGCTGAGTGTTTTTTTGCAATTTTTTGTAACCAAACTTGGTATTGGGGTTTCCACCACCATGAGCCAGGATGTCAAGCGAAAAAATGGGGTTCTATTTCAAGGTCAAGGTCACAGTGGGCTTATATAAAACAAAATATGACAGTTTCTACTATATGTTTTATTAGTTCTAAACCAGTTAGTCTTTTGCAACCAAACTCAATTTGAGTGTAGATTATCATAAGCAAAGAAGTGTCAGTGAAAATGTTGGATTGCTGTGTTCAAGGTCAATGCCACAGCCAAGGTTAAAAATTTCAGTTAATGTTAGTTTTTGGGTGATTTTTTATCGCTGAACCATTTTTAACCAAACCCAGTATGGCGACACATCATTATAAGCCCCGAGGTCATATGCAAAAAATGGGTTTCTTTCTTCAAGGTCAAGGTCCCGTAACTGAATTTCGGTTCATACAATCAAATATGACTATTTCTAATTTTATGTTCTGAACTGCTGATTTTTGGGGGTGACCAACTTAGTTTGACAATGCATGTTCATAAGCTGAAGTGTCTTGTGAAAAGGTTGCTTTGCTGTATTCAAGGTCAAGGTCACAGTGAAGGTTTTTGAACTTCGGGGAATGTTTGCCCCGGGCAATATCTCTGATGGGGCAAACTTGATGGTGATGCATCATCATAAGGGGTATCATTCAAAATATTTTTGCGGTTTAAGGTCAAAGCCCAATGGTTTCTACTAGATCTTCAGAAATACTGAAACTTTTTACCCAAATTAGTTTTTATGGTACATCATCACAAGACAAAGGGAAGACACCGTGAAAAGATTTTTTTTGCTTTTACACAGGGGTGAGACAGAAAATATGGCTTGGGGGACTGTGGACTAGATTGTGCCATTTTTGGCTATCCGATATCTAAAACAGGGGTCAATACCCCGGGTTTCCCAAACAAAAAAAATGTGGAAAAAAACATTGCCTTTTTTTTAATTGAATATACTTGTTTATTAAATTTTTTTTGGGCAATGGTTCAAAATTTCCCTTTTTTACTTGTATTTATGTCTACATAACATTTGAGACAGATTATAATTATTCGTTTGGTTATTAACTTTGAAAGCAAGAAACAATTATTCCTCCCGACATGTATATTTATATATAAAAGGGTTTAGACCAAGTTAGTTAAAGCCCCCCCCCCCCAAAAAGGGGGAAAAAAAACTAAGGAAAAGAAATTTGTAGTCTATTTCATGCATGGTTGTACTTCGAACAAGACATTTTAAACCAAAATTGTTAAAGAGGCAAGACAAAAAAATTTTAAATGTCAGAAGTTACAGGTATTCCTTTATTAATTAGGAAATATTGTATAATAAAAAAGGCAAGAGTCAAACTGGCCATTTAGCCATTTTCTGGTGTCTTCTGTAACACCGAGACACTGACCTATGGGTAACATAATGCACAATTAACCAAGTTCCTGTCACCCTGTCAATTTATTTTTATATTTAAGTACACAAGAGATGCCCAAACTTTTATTTCCAAATAATAGCAAAAAAAATTTACACTTTAATTTTTTCCCTCTATGTTACAATTTTGACCAGTTTTCAGGAGAATGAAAATATTTTTGTGGTGTGTGTGTGTGTGTGTGTGTGTGTGTGTGTGTGTGTGTGTGTGTGTGTGTGTGTGTTGCCCCGTTTTCCCTTTCTCGTTCTAGACAACTGATAATGCCAACTGGACATCTGAACTGTGTTGTTTACTTGGTGGTTCACTGATTTCCCCTGGGCTGGAAACGTTTCCTCCAGGAAGAATCCACTGACCCTTACCTAGGAATCCACCTCTGACAACCTTGACTGGACCACCACATCAACACCATCACAAAGAAAGCAAACTGCACCCTGGGATTCCTTCACTGGAACCTCAGGTGCTTCCCCAGAGCCTTCAAACAGAATGCTGCTTGGCTCTCGTCCGTCCACTCCTGGACTACAGAGCCAAAATCTGGGGCCCTACCTCAAGCAAGACATCGACAAGGTGAAGCAAATTCAGTGAAACACCACACACTTCATAGCCAGGGGCTACAGGTCCAAAACACCTGGCCTCGTGACGGATCTCCTCCACCAGCATCGTCTCCGGACTCTCCATGAGTGGCACAAGCAAGTTCCCGTTCACTGACACTGTTGCTTTACGTCCACAGAGACCATGACTGTTATGTAGAGGACAGCCATGATTTCCCAACTCCTGAGCCGGGGGACAAAAAAATGCGCCTCATTCTGGAAGGACAGTCAAAGGGGTTTGGGGCCAGCAATCCAGCAGATAATTTGATGCCCAGAAACAAGGACGTCAGATCAGATTTAGCAGATCAACAGACTTTGTGTGCAGTAACCCTGTAGAAAATACATCCCAACTACATCCCAATGACAGATGCTACATGCTGCTGCACTGCAGCATCAAACAATACTGGCACTCTTTCTTTCCAAAAACTACAAGCCAAACCAAATCATTATTCATAATCAATGCATAAAATAAAATTTGCCTTGGGTCTAAAATTCCCCACAAAAAGGACAATTAGACAATTCAACACAGCAAAGGTAAAAAACTGCTCCCAACCCCCTGTCATCTTTTAAAGCCAAACTGAAAACCTTCCTCTTCTCCAGATTTCCATCTAACTAATATCAGTACCCGGTTTTTGCTACCTCCCCCGGTTTTGTGGGTGGTGTGTTTGTGTGGTTTTTGTTTTTGTTT
>JABMCL010003470.1:0-7500 GCA_018857735.1 Alviniconcha marisindica
ATAAAAAGGCCACACGGGATTTTAAAGGAAAACCTAGAAAAAATGACGGCAGCGGCGTATGTGTAAGAGAAACTCCCCAGATAAACTGATGAAGCCAGCACTGGATGAGTAAGAGAAACTGACTCCCCACATAAAAGCAAAGTCAACATGGGATGTGTAAGAGAAACTCCCCACATAAAAGCAAAGTCAACATGGGATGTGTAAGAGAAACTCCCCGCATAAAAATAAAGCCCTCGCGGAATGTGTAAGAAATACCCCAGATTTAAAAAAGAAGCCAGCACGGGATGTGTAAGAGAAACTCCCCAGATAAAAATGAAACCAGCATGGGATGTGTAAGAGAAACTCCCCAGATAAAAATGAAGCCAGCACGGGATGTGTAAGAGAAACTCCCCAGATAAAAATGAAGCCAGGACGGGATGTGTAAGAGAAACTCCCCAGATAAAAATGAAGCCAGCACGGGATGTATAAGAGAAACTCCCCAGATAAAAATGAAACCAGCACGGGATGTGTAAGAGAAACTCCCCAGATAAAAATGAAGCCAGCACGGGATGTGTAAGAGAAACTCCCCAGATAAAAATGAAGCCAGCACGGGATGTGTAAGAGAAACTCCCCAGACAAAAAATGAAGCCAGCACGGGATGTGTAAGAGAAACTCCCCAGATAAAAATGAAGCCAGCACGGGATGTGTACGAGAAACTCGAAGATGGGCAGCGGTGAGAGCCATTCAAGTTAATGTTTCACTGACTAATTGTGAAATGGACTGCTGCGCGGAGATAAAGAGTGCCGCCCCACGTTCAGTGGTGTAACCGGCAATTTTGGCACAGCCTATTCTGGAGCCGGAAGGTGCCGCCGGAAAACGATGCCGCAGTGCTGGGAGTGTGACAGCCAGCGTTGAGGGAACAGGCGCGGCCGCAGCTCCGTTAGTCACTGACGGTTTCAGCTCCCATACGCATTGAGTCCAAATCGGGCTGTGTAAATTATGTACGAGGAGTATCCTGGCTGTCCGTTTCTAATTGCGGGCTCAGGTTATTGACGTTGGAACTCCCTTCGGCTTCGGATCGAATCCGGCAACGTGCGCCGCGGCAAACTGTACGGTACGGGTCGGAGACTGAGCAATCTGTTCGGCATCCGGCGTCAGCGGCATAGGCTAACTGTTTAAGTTGTACAGCCCAATAATTGTAAGTAATAACTTGATTAATCAGTAATGGGTATATCTGGCGCCCCATCAGTCACCCTCACTGCTGTGAGCCTGGCCAAGGCGCTTATAGAAATGCTGCATTGAGGATTGAGGGCGGGAGGAGGGCCGGGGTGCATGAAATTAAGTACGTGCGCATTAATACGGCTGTGCCGTGCACTATCAGTCGTACTATTGAAACGTAGTAAGTAAGAAGTTATTCAAGAGCAAATCCACGCACTGTATAAAATATCAATACCATCCTCACCTTCACTGTGACACACACTTTGTACACATACACTTTGTACATATATACATGCACACTTTGTACCCCCTCCCCCCCCTCCAAGGGCGAAGGTGGGCGATCTGCTCTCAAAGCGCAAGATATATATATATATATATATATATATAATATATAATATATATATATATATATATATATATATATATATATATATATATATATATATATATTATAATCCATTTATCACCAGTCTCAGAAGCCGGGTTACCTGGACAGCCGCGCGCTGGTAAGGCCGGAGATAAAACGTATCGGCAAAGTGATGACTGGAAGGTTGTTTGAACGCATCGGGCTACTGACACAGAGCCAACATAGCTCCCCTCGGTTAATCCGGGTCACAGAGAGAGCTCCCCTAGCTTAATCCGGGTCAGAGAGAGCTCCCCTAGCTTAATCCGGGTCAGAGAGAGAGCTCCCCTAGCTTAATCCGGGTCAGAGAGAGCTCCCCTAGCTTAATCCGGGTCAGAGAGAGAGAGAGCTCCCCTAGCTTAATCCGGGTCAGAGAGAGCTCCCCTAGCTTAATCCGGGTCAGAGAGAGCTTCAGGAGCTGCGTCAGAGAGAGCTCAGGAGCTGTGTGAAAGTCGAGGTGGACGTTCTGGGCTCCTCGTCCCTCTCTGTGGACGTAAAGCAACATTGAACTGAACTGGGTCAAAATAATTGTAGATTTGCAGTCTTCACTTGCTGCCATGATTTGTTTAATTTCTGTCTTCCTGTTTCGTTAAATTAGACGGAATGGTCGACGATATCAGCATGTCCTAGTCTTATGCGCTCTCTAAACAGGGGTAATATTGAAGGGACTAACGGTTTGAAAATGGATGTGATTGGTTTTCCAGATTGACTTGAGAAAGCATATATGTATTTGAGAAAAGGTTTCCAGTTTGTGTTTTACCCACTTCTTACGACTGTTTTTTAAAAATCTGAATATGTATAGGTTTTTAACATGGACATATTTTTAACAGATATAGTGTGTCGACAAAATGTGTAACGCACTGAGATAACCGTAATGGTTGACTGGGGGTAAAACACCAAATTACTTACTTACTCCTGTTTCGTTCAACTTTATTGTTAATTTTTGTTAAAATAATATTATGAGCCCTTTTTGTCCGAGCGCCTCGTCTCGGGGTGAACCCCAAGCGTTTGACAATGGCTACAATAATTATAGCGCTAGTCACTGCTTCCGAGCAGACCCACTGCGCTCTAGTCGTAAGCGTTGACTCAGAATGAGTAGCAATAGCTTTATACAGCTCTTCTTCTTCTTCTTCTTCTTCTTAAATAACAATTAAACAAACAAACATTTTTTAAATTATTATATATATATTATATATTATATATATATATTCACCGCTTCCGAGCAGACCCACTGCGCTCTAGTCGTAAGCGTTGACTCAGAATGAGTAGCAATAGCTTTACACAGCTCTTCTTCTTCTTCTTCTTCTTCTTAAATTCTTAAATAACAAATAAACAAACAAACAAATTTTTTTTTTAAATTATTATATATATATATATATTTTTTAGATCTTCCGTTGTAGACATGTATCGTAAACAGTGAGTCAGAATTTCAGCGGTAAGTTCATGACCTGTGTTTCGCCTAGTGTATTATTCATCATGGTGTCGTTCGCCGCTGATCTCAAGGACAGTCGGGTCTGTCTGGCGAATCGAGCTGCCCTCTCCAGTTCCAGCCGACGGCCCTGGAGCTTGGTGCAGTGCAGGAGTGGATGGGAGTGGGGTGGGCATGGGGGATGGAGGGGGGGGGGGCGGGGGGGGGGGGGGGGGGGGGCATGGGGATCTCCACTCGTCAGGGGCCAACACGTCTTCCTCAGCATGCCGTAGCCGGGGCATTTCTTCAGGATGCGCTTCGCTGTCCGGTTCTTCAGGCCGTAAAGTCCGTTCTTAACTGGGCGAATGTTTGTTCGCGAACCTAGTTGGGAGTATTCGGCGAACCTAGTTGGTTCTTAATTGGGCGAACTTTTGCTTCGCGAATCTAGTTGGGTGTATTCGTCGAACCGCTGCGACGAAGCTATATTCGGGGTCCAAAAAGCTTCGCTCAACATGTTCTGGGAACATTCGCCCATTCGACGAACATTGCCTCTGATTGGCTGAGAGCAGAGCTCTCCTGTGGATGAGGAAGAAATAAAAATAAAAATGGATGGCGGTGTCGCTAGGTTCTTCACTCACTTCGGAGGGAATTTTTGTATTTGTTGACTTGTGGGAGGCACAGCCTTAGCTCGAGGACCCAGAATGAGATAGTAGTTAGTTGAATTAGCCTGTTAGGGATGATTAAAGTATATTGACTTGACTTGACTTGACTTTAGCCTACACTTTCGATCACTGTGCTGTCTGCTGCGCATCTGCCGCAAGTTCAGGCCGAAGCTTGCATCTCATTACAAGCCAATTGAGAACGAAGTAAAGTTCGTCGTAAGTGTCCGAACCATGTTCGGCGAACTAAAAGTTCAGTTAAGAAACGAATCATAGTTCGTCGAACTGTCCGAAGTATGTTCGGCGAACAAACATTCGCCCCGGCAGTTAAGAACGGGCTTTAGGGACAAAAGCCGGGTGAAGGCACACTCCGAGCATCGCTTTCCGGCACCTTCCTACGCCACTGCCGGAAGGGGCACGCTTTATCTTCACGCAGCTGTCTACCGACGCCCCCCGAAAGGCTTGGGTTCTAATAAGACTGTGGAAGCGACATAGCGCCAATCTCGCACGTAAACTGAGACCGTAGCTACTACCACGTAAACATGCGGCGCGTCCGCTCCGGGTGAAAGAAAGGAGTTCCGTCTCGATTCAAACGATTTAGTTTTTTTAATTTGTCCTGGCGTAGGCAACGTGGGCGGTTATATAAGAAACGCCTGATATTATCTGATTTGTCTGATAGAAACTGACTTACGGCATCCTTCCTTCAAACACTGCCGTATTTAGTTACGCCATACGGTCCAGAAAACTATCAGCTAACGAGCAGTTTTTTGTTGGTGCTCAGACAGTAGTAAGTTTGTTACAAACAACTCAAATAAAACAAGGCGTGTCATTTATAGCCGCCAACAAAGTTTGCACCAGCGCAAATAAAACCACAATCGTTTGAATCGAGACGGAACTCTTTTTCTTACCCGGGGTGGATGCGTGTCATGTCTACGAGCGTGCTTTGGCGCTAGGTTGCTTCTACATTAGTACCCGAACCTTTCAGAGGGCGCTGACCGCGTCGCTGGACAGGTGCGCCCCTTCAGTGGCGTAACTAAATCTGGCAGAGTTTGGAAGAAGGTGCCGGAAAGCGATGCTCGGAGTGTGCCATTTGAGCACCAACGAGAAACTTTCCAGCATTAGCTGACAGTTGCTCCGCGAGACCTGTAACGTAATTAATTACGGATGGCATTGGATGAAGAAGGATCCAAAAGGATGTCGTAAACCAGTGCTTGGAGTTCACAGGCCAGCAAGTCACTGGCCCGCCTCGTCACTGGCCCACAAGTCTTCCTCAGCATGCCCCAGCGGCTGGGGCATTTCTGCAGGGTGCCTTTCACTGTCTGGTTCGCCAGGCCGATAGGGACACAAGGGTGAAGGGACTAGCGGCCTCATTTTCAGTAGCCGGTGGGCGTCACGTGCTTGTCTGATCTGCTGTGGCCCACAACACAGTCTCACTCAGCAGGACGGCCGGCTGATCCTGGCTGAGGATCAGTGTGGTACCGGTAGTCGTCTTTTTCCGGCGTCTGGGCTTCGTGGTGGTCTTGATTAAGATTTTCTTTTTTTCCAGAGAAACTGCTGAGGCAGGGTTCATATCCAATCCACAGGGTGGCGCCAGTCAAAAAAGAAAAGAAAAAAAGAAGAAAACAAAGCAAGAGAGAGAGAGAGAGAGAGAGAGAGAGAGAGAGAGAGAGAGAGAGAGAGAGAGAGAGAGAGAGAGAGAGAGAGAGAGAGAGAGAGAGAGAGAGAGAGAGAGAGATAATGAGCTAGCGAACCAGAGAGAGAGAGAGAGAGAGAGAGAGAGAGAGAGAGAGAGAGAGAGAGAGAGAGAGAGAGAGAGAGAGAGAGAGAGAGAGAGAGAGAGAGACAGACAGACAGACAGACAGACAGACAGACAGACAGACAGACAGACAGACAGACAGACAGACAGAACAGACAGAGACAGAATGCAGCAATGACTGAGCATTACACTATTTCTATTCAGGTATTATGCAAGTTAATCATTTTATTCAATTGATCTTGGATCTCTCTCTCATTCCCCCCTCCTCTCTCTCTTTCCTTCTCCCTCCTCTCTCTCTCTCTACTCTTGGATCTCTCAGTCTCTCTCTCTCCCTCTCCCCCCCCTCTCTCTCTCTACTCTTGGATTTCTCTCTCACTCTCTTGAATTTCAGCGTCCCGTCAACCGGCACACAGGGTCACCCCAGGAGGAGGAGGAGAAGAAGAAGCAGAAGAAGAAGAAGAAGAAGAGAGTCCTTCTTCCTGCCACCCCTCACTACAGTTTGCCCAGCTCAGCGTTTTGACGTCGACTAGTTTGCACTTGGCACACTCCACCTGATACCAAGGATTTCGATCAGATCGACCACGCAGGTGAGTGCCGACCCCTTTCTAGAACACTAAAACGGTTGTTCCAAGTGTTGGCCAAGGCACAGCAGCATGCTCGAGGTGATTGATCCGTCGTTTTATTGTCCCGTGTCTTGGTGCTGGGCAATTCTTCGACCGGCCGGTGCCTGCTTGCTAGATGCATGGGGTCTGCATGCACGGCCTGGGGCCTATATATATATATTTTATTATTCCCGTCTCACGGGGAGAAGGGGTGGGAGGGTAGGGGGTGGGGGTGGAGAAAAGAAGTTAAAATGGACTCTCGACACCTGTGTTCTCTGCCTCTTTCTCTGCCTCTCTCTGTCTTTGCTGCTCTCTCTCTCTCTCTCTCTGGTCTCGTCTCGGTCTCACTCTGTGTGTCTTTCTCTGTCTCTTTGTCTCTGTCTGTCTGTCCGTCTGCCTGTCTCTGTCCCCCCCCCCCCTCTCTCATCATAGTTTTTCGCTTAATCAGTAGTTTTGCAAGGACTAGTTGTTAGACAGGACTAAATGAACCTATACCACAATCCTTGGAAAACAGTTTTCAAGTTTAAGTTCTCTCTCTCTCTCGTCTGTTTTCTCAGTCTCTCTGTCGTGTGTGTGTGTGTGTGAGTGAGTGTGTGTGTGGTGTGTGTGTGTGTGGTGTGTGGTGCGTGGTGCGTGGTGCGTGCGTACGTGCGTGCGTGCGCGCGTGTGCGTATGTGAGTGCGCGCGCGCGCGTATGTCTATGTGTGGCTTTGTTTGTGTGCCAGATTCATATAATATATCACCGATGGAACAATGTCATGATTTCACCCTCTCCCACAACAACAACAACAACAACAACAACAACAACACACACACAACACACACACACACACACACACACACACACACACACACACACACACACACACACAACACACACACCACACGCATACACACCACACACACACACACACACACACACACACACACACACACACACAACAAAAAACAAACAAAAAAATCAATTAAAAAAAATCAAACAAACCAGCAAAACTAACAACAACAAAAAACAAACAAACCCAAAACCAACACACGCACACACACACACACACACACACACACACACACACACACACACACACACACACACACACACACACAACAAAACAAAACAAAACAAACAAACAAAAACCCCAGCAATATTCTACAGCCGGCCGAACTCCTACCTGAACACTAAAAGTTCGATCGGTCACGGCACGGTAATAGTAATGCAGCCTTGCGTCACTGACACAACAACGCTCGATACCCGCTTCACCCATGCAGAACGACGAGCTGCAGCCACGACACGCTCAGTTAACGTCATGCAGCCATAACTTTTTCATTAGTGCACACTTTGATGAAGCCGCCCGGGCGGTAACCGGCGTAGCTAGGTGTGCCCCCCTGAGCTCTCTCTCTCTCTCTCTCTCGTCTGGTGTTTCAGTCTCTCTGTCGTGTGTGTGTGTGTGTGTGTGTGGACAAGCTGAAAGACTCAGTGG
>JABMCL010003470.1:12500-15000 GCA_018857735.1 Alviniconcha marisindica
GATGAGAGAGCTAGCTGTTAGTTTTGTTGTTGCCGTGCAGTTTTTTTCCCCTTCCGTGTCTTCCCGCCGGGCCGTTCTTCTTCTTTTTTATCAGCTCTTGGGTTTCTTCATAACGTCATCATATTCGTCGTCATCATCATCATCATCATCATCATCGCCATTACCATCTGACCACCAGTGATCGATGTCCTCCTGTTTAACTTGACTGACATATTTTCTCCTCTTTTTGTTTGTTTTGGAATAAGCATAGTTTGACTATGTGTGTCTTTGGATTACTCACTGGACTGAATATCATCATCATCACCACCATAGCCACCACCGCCAGAACTACCACTACCACCACCGTTTACCGTCACCACCACCAATGGACGATGATCTTCTACTTCAGCTTTTTTCCCTTCTCTTCCTTGTTTTGCATACCGTATTCCGACGTTTGAACTGGTAACTGGATTGAGTATTGTCATCACTTGTAACAGACCTGCTCACACACACACTGCTCCGGATGAACTGAAGGGTTTCCGTGGGTTACGTCTCATCTGTGGTGGTACTCCGCTACGAACAGCACAAACACTGTGCGGGCCTGGACAATATGAACTGACTGATATGACTGTTTTTAAAATAAGACCAGAATCCACATTGCAATTAACTGTGTCGGGCCAAAGGCACTTAAATCGACACCTTCAGCGTTTATTTCGTCTGATTTCTTTTTCTTTCTCGAACGGCTTTGTCATCTAGTGCATCGGCTTTTTCTTCCTGTGTCATTGGGCTTTCTTCTCTATCATATCCTGCGTTCGCCTTTGCTGATCTGCTCGCTTTCGCCTCTATCAAATCTGTTTGGCTTTCTGCTCTACTCTACCTGACATTTGTTCCTACTCCATCCTCCACCTGGCTTTTCCTTCTCCTGTACCTGGCTTTTCCCACTTCTCTATCTGACTTTTCCCTGTCCTGTACTGGGCTTTTCCCACTTCTCTGTCTGACATTACCCTGTCCTGTACCTGGCTTTTCCCACTTCTCTATCTGACTTTCCCCTGTCCTGTACCTGGCTTTTCGCACTTCTCTATCTAACTTTTCTGCCTGGCTTTTCCCACTTCTTTATCTGACTTTTCCCTGACCTGTACCTGGCTTTTCCCACTTCTCTATTTGACTTTTCCCTGTCCTGTACCTGGCTTTTCCCTCTATCTGACTTTTCCCTGTCCTGTACCTGGCTTTTCCTTCTATCTGACTTTTCCCTGTCCTGTACCTGGCATTTCCCATTTCTGTATCTGACTTTTCCCTGTCCTGTACCGGGATTTTCCCACTTCTCTGTCTGACATTACCCTGTCCTGTACCTGGCTTTTCCCACTTCTCTATCTGACTTTCCCCTGTCCTGTACCTGGCTTTTCGCACTTCTTATCTAAATTTTCTACCTGGCTTTTCCCACTTTTTCTATTTGACTTTTCCCTGTCCTGTACCTGGTTTTTCCCACTTCTCTATCTGACTTTTTCCTGTCCTGTACCTGGTTTCCCCTTCTACCCCTTCCTCCGGCTTTCCCCAGACTTTTCCCTTTCCTTACCTGGCTTTTCCTCTTTCTGACTTTTCCCTGTCCTGTACCTGGCTTTTCCCATTTCTCTATCTGACTTTTCCCTGTCTTGTACCTGGCTTTTCCCACTTCTCTATCTGACTTTACCCTTCCTGTACCTGGATTTACGCCCGTCTCTACCCGGCTTTTTCCTGTCCTGTACCTGGCCAGGATTTATCCACTACCTTATCTGGCTTTCTCCTCTTCTGTACATGGCTTAATTTCTCCACTACCCTATCTGGCTTTCTCCTCTTCTGTACCTGGCTTTCTTCTCTATCCTGTCCGTCTTTTTCCTGTCCTGTACCTGGCTTTTCCCCCTACCCTGTCTGGCTTTTTCCTCTCCTGTACCTGGATTTCTCCCCTACCCTATCTGGGTTTTGCTTCTTCTGTACCTGGATTTCTCCCCTATTCTATTTTGGTTTTTCTTTTTCATGTTTTCCGGGGTTTTTTTCCCCTACCCCCCCATTTTGGCTCTTCCTCTCCTGTCCTGGGGTTTTTTCCCCTTCGTACCTAAGGGTTTCCCCCCATAGTTGGTGGGATGGTTTGTATTGGGGTTTTGTTTTAAATTTCTCGCCCTGGGCTTTTTCCGACCATTTTTGTTTAGTAACCCCCAAAAAGCAAAGCCGGGAACACGGGAAAGCCCACACCCCACCCCAAAAAACACACCCCCCCCAAACACAACCAAAACCCCCCACCCAACCACACGCCACCCCACCAAAGCACGCCCCCCAACCCCACGCCCCCGCCCGCGCGCGCGCGCAAAATCCCTCCAACCCCACTTTTACTCCCCCCCTCCCCCCACACAACACCACGCCCCCGCAAAGCCAAAGCCCCGGGACGCAAAGCAAAGCAAGCACGCACGGGACCCCTCCCCTTCCCCCCCCCCCCCAAACCAAAGCACGCACCCCAAACGAAAGCACCGCACGCCAAAGGGACGCACGC
>JABMCL010003470.1:22500-32500 GCA_018857735.1 Alviniconcha marisindica
AATAAAGGATTTCTCCGCTTATGTGGCTCGTCATGCCATGATCTCGTGGTGACCTCAGTCTCATTGTTCCTGCCTCCTTCGTTGCCCGAGGCTGTTCTGATCAAAGCCTTTAACGTCAGAGAGTCCACATGGGGAGATTGATGAAGGTACCCAGTAAACGTGCCGGATCCGATTCGCATCCCGTCCGGATCAGCTGGGAAGGATTGGCCAGAAGCGGGCCGGATGATTTTTGCACACGGCTTGCTTCCGGACCGGATGTGTTTGGCCAAAACCTGGCACAGTCTGCCAGAACTGAATTGGATCCGGGCTGGTTTTGCACAATATTATCCGGGACGTCTGTGGAAGAACAGAACCGCGTCTGGAAGTAGGAAACTGGTAGCGGGCCGGTTGCGTTCTGGCAAAAACCGGGCCTGTTGATTTCTGCACACCAGCTTGCTTCCAGACCAGATGCGTTTGGCCAAACCCTGACCAGGCCATCCAGATCGGATCCAGGTCGATTTTGCATGATATGAGCCATGCCTTCTTTGGAAAAACGGAGCTGAAACGGATGCGGGAAGTCGGATCCGGCATATACGATCCGGCCCGATTCTGGCTGCAAGTTGGCCGAAAAAATGGCCATAACTGGCCGTAACAAAAAAACGCTTCCGGATCGGATCCGGCAGTTTTACTGGGTACGCAGCGGCGGTTTGATCATGCAGTCTCTGGAAGGGACGCTCACTCAGTCTGACTTCGCTGAGGCTTAGGCTAACATCGTTAGTACTAGTAGGAGGCATAGTAGGTGGGGACATTATGTTGAGTCAGAACAGAACAGAACAGAACAGGAGTCACTGAACACCGGCGAAGTGACTCGGCGTCCGCGCGGTGTCTCCTTCGCAAGGTAAGCCTAGCAACGATCTGATGATCTCCTCCTGTGGACCTCAGGATGGTCGGCATGGCAGTTTAGGCCCCCATGCAAAATGAGTCTTGGATTAGGCCGGAGGTAGGGATGCCTGGACGAGTGGCGCGGGGACAGTGTCTCTGAAGTTTGCATAGATGATGGGACAGCAAGAAAAATTTAAAAAAAAATAAGGAGAGAGAGAGAGAGAGAGAGAGAGAGAGAGAGAGAGAGAGAGAGAGAGAGAGAGAGAGAGAGAGAGAGAACACACACACACACACACACACACGAAACGATGCACACAGATAGCCAATTGCATAATCACGGGACACACACGAAACATTCACAACAATAGAGGCACACAGCACAGCAGCACAACAGGCAGGCATAGAGCACGAGCAGACGGGAAAAGACACACACACACACACACACAACACACACACACACACACACACACACACACACACACACACACACACACACACACACACAGAGAAATCTTGATGCTTAATTTTTAGATAGCCCTGCTAATCACTGACCGGTCCGAATATCGATTCAGTTTTTGTCTCCTAATGTAGGCCCTAGCACTGTCATGCCTAATCAGTGCAGGCATTAGAGCCGGCAGACTGGGAAAATGACTAACAAAATTGTCTTACTGGGAACAGGAGTGCTGCCGCTCTTTCGTGGCAAACCACAGTATGAGTGCCTTAAAAAAAAAAAAAAGTGTTTATTTTTAGTTTACGTTTTAATGGTTAGTTAGTAATTGGATACTAACGTCCTGTCAACCGCACAAGATCACCTCAGGACTACGTTTTAATGGGATTCTCCAAACCTTTGCCTTATGTAGTTCCCGCTCTGCGAAAATAGTTTATGGTGTAAGCGCCGCATCGTAGAACTTCCATCAAAACACAGTAAATAACAGCTCAGCGAAAACGCACCTCTTTCATGTCGTGAATTCTGGCGCTTACAGCGAATTTCCATGAAAGGGAAGCGTTGGCAGGAAAGTGCAGGAGGTACATTAATGCGATTGCTCTTGATGTCCGGGATCAATAGCAGTGGAGTGACTGCGGTCTCACGCCACCATCAGCTCGCCATCCAGTAACCCTATACACCATGTCCCAAAGCGCTGCAACACCCACGCAGTATACGTTATACGGCCCGGCCGCAAATAGGGGACAGAATATTTCTGTGCCGCAGGTTAGCTTATAACGTGCTAACGAGGAACAGCAGAAGGCTGGAGACAGCTTTAAGGCCAACGTCGCGCCAGGCCAGGGTGACAGTTACTGTAGGCAGCATACTATTCAGGTCGCTGTTGTTGTGTGGTTTATTGTCAGTCTCGCATACGCCTGCGGCAGGGCAGCAACTGAACTAGAGGCCGTAAAATCCATGGACTTACACTGACTGGGTTAAAATAATAATTATAAAGGCATATACTCATCAGTTCTCCTGACGGTTCAGTCAAAGACAGCAGATTTTACCATGGACATAATGTATATATATATATATATATGGTAAAATCTGCTGTCTTTGACTGAACCGTCAGTCCGTCAGTCAGTCAGTCAGTCAGTCAGTAAATAAGTCAGTAAGTAAGTGAGTGAGTGAGTGAGTGAGTGAGTAAGTCAGTGAGTAAGTAAGTAAACATGGTGCCTAACGTCCACAGAAACCACAAGGCTTATTAGGGACGGGCCGAACCGTCAGCAGAATGAGTGGGCTATATTCCTGCCCTCACTGTGCCGGAAGGGACACGGAAGTTCCCAGTCGGACTGATTGAGGTAATCTTGAACTGATCTTGAATCTTGTCATCGGTTGTCCGGGCCCGAGGGCGATTCTCTTGGTGTTGTACTGATTCTAATTTGTGACAAATCTTCTCGATGTCACAAATTAAGTTTAGCGTCATGCAGATCACCGCATCAGTTTCCGAGTAATCTTAAAGCTTCAATTTGTGTTTGTCCAAGTCCAAGTCTCGTGGTTTGAGTTCTGCCAGAGTCCGTTCCGTTTAGTTCAGTTCAACTTGGTATCTACGCTCGGAAAAGCCCATATGTGCTCCATCCCGTCTCTCAGAAGTTTCGCCTTTGAAACGGTTCCAATGTTCGTCTGATTGACGATGGCCCTCTCTCGTCCTTTCAAGACAGATCGTCTAGCGCTTCCTCTTTCCACGCCTCTCTCCTCCAGGCGATCGAGGGTGTGATGTCCGTAGCTTTGTACCCGCAGGTAGTGTCTCAAGTTCCTCAACATTTCAGATCTTCCGAGAAGCATTAAGCCTCTTGTGAGGGTTGCTTTGCCCGCCAGTCTATCTGCTAAAAGAGTCGGAGTCAGTTCCGCAGACTCCCATTCCAATCCGCCTCATCTTTCTGTGACGAGCAGTAAGCCACCGAGACGCCGACATACCGCACGGGAGTGCTGAAGAAACTCAGCTATGGCTGGTTGCCCCTTGCAGGGTCCGGTCCGGCTCTTTGAGCGTAGAGAGCAGGTATACAAGAGAAGTCTGCCTTGAAGAAAGGATGATCAGAGCTCGGGAGCTGTGTGAAAGTGGAGGTGGACGTCCTGGGCTCCCTGTCCCTAACAGCCCGTAAGGTCTCTATGGACGTAAACGTCAACATTTTGAAGAAGAAGAGGAAGAAGACGACGGATGGTATGAACAATACCGATTTTTAATTGGGGAAGCAACTCGGTTTAGCCATGTATCACATTTTATGTCGGCGATACTCAGAACATGCCTTTGGCACAATTTAAGAAGAACGATTGGAAACTGATTCATGAAAAAAAGTTGGCGTTTCGGAGTTATGTCCCTTTCCGAGGGGGGTTGGGGGGGGGGGGGAGAGAACAGGGTGTGTGTGGGGGGGTGGGGGTGTGTGTGGAGGGGGGGGGGTGGAAGGAGGTACGTGTGTGTGGGGGGGGAGGGGTGATGGGGGGGGGGGGGGGTCGCGCTGCACTTGCAGTTGTGTGTTTGTTGTTTTGCGAGAGTTCCTCATCTAAAAACCCTGAGGTTCACCCAATGTTATTCGAGAAGTGAGGCGGCGCATGCAATCGTTTTCCCACACCCGCATATAACTGTCATACACACAAGTGCACTGTTACTACCCGCCACTCCGGCAGCTGCACTGTCGTACACACAGGTGCACTGTCAGTTACTACCCGCCACTCCGACAGCTGCACTGTCATACACACAGGTGCACTGTCAGTTACTACCCGCCACTCCGACAGCTGCACTGTCATACACACAGGTGCACTGTCAGTTACTACCCGCCACTCCGACAGCTGCACTGTCATACACACAGGTGCACTGTCAGTTACTACCCGCCACTCCGGCAGCTGCACTGTCATACACACAGGTGCACTGTCAGTTACTACCCGCCACTCCGCAGCTGCACTGTCATACACACAGGTGCACTGTCAGTTACTACCCGCCACTCCGACAGCTGCACTGTCATACACACAGGTGCACTGTCAGTTACTACCGCCACTCCGACAGCTGCACTGTCATACACACAGGTGCACTGTCAGTTACTACCCGCCACTCCGACAGCTGCACTGTCATACACACAGGTGCACTGTCAGTTACTACCCGCCACTCCGACAGCTGCACTGTCATACACACAGGTGCACTGTCAGTTACTATCCGCCACTCCGGCAGCTGCACTGTCATACACACAGGTGCACTGTCAGTTACTGCCCTCCGCAGCTGCACTGTCATACCACAGTGCACTGTCAGTTACTATCCGCCACTCCGGCAGCTGCACTGTCATACACACAGGTGCACTGTCAGTTACTATCCGCCACTCCGGCAGCTGCACTAGCTGTCATACACAAAAGTGCACTGTTACTACCCGCCACTCCGGCAGCTGCACTGTCACACGTGGTCACGAGTGTACTGTTACTACCAGCCACTCCGGCAGCTGCACTCCGTCTTCGGGGATTTCTGTAATGGAGTTTGTTCTGCCATGAAATTTATTACAGCTGAAAGTACTCCGGTCATGGAATTCCTGAAACAAACATTGTGCCTTAGCCCCAACGTTCGTAGGCTACTAGAGACAATAAGATGCCAATAACGGTAACGTGATAGTAGCCTCCAGGCAGGGCCCGGCGCTGGCAATAAGGAAAAGAGATGAATGAGGCAGAGACGTAGAACAGAAGGTAGTGGGAAATACAGGTGGGTGAGTGAGTGAGTGAGAACGAGAGTTAACGAGTTATGCCGAAGGGAAGTGAAGAGAGAGAGAGAGAGAGAGAGAGAGAGAGAGAGAGAGAGAGAGAGAGAGAGAGAGAGAGAGAGAGAGAGAGAGGGGAGAGAGAGAGAGAGAGAGAGAGAGAGAGAGAGAGAGAGAGAGAGAGAGAGAGAGAGAGAGGGAGGAGGGAGGAGAGGGAGGGAGGAGGAGAGGAGGAGGAGGAGGAGAGAGAGAGAGAGAGAGAGAGAGAGAGAGAGAGAGAGAGAGAGAGAGAGAGAGAGAGAGAGAGAGAGAGAGAGAGAGAGAGAGAGAAAAGACGATACAGAGAAACACCTCTCTCGGCAACCCGATTCCATAGTGTTGTAAACAGAAGTGCTGGAACCCACTCAAAAAGTAAGACAGAAGCAAAGGGAAACTATGGATGGAACTTTGAGCTGAATTACCAGAATTTCTCCAAGCCGACGATAGAGAGAGAGAGAGAGAAGAGAGAGAGAGAGAGAGAGAGAGAGAGAGAGAGAAAAAAGGGGAGAGAGTAGAGAGAGAGGAGAGAGAGGAGGGAGGGGGAGGAGGAGGAGGAAAGAGAGGAGGAGAGAGAGAGAGAGAGAGAGAGAGAGAGAGAGAGAGAGAGAGAGAGAGAGAGAGAGAGAGAGAGAAGAGATACAGAGAAACACCTCTCTCGGCAACCCGATTCCATAGTGTTGTAAACAGAAGTGCTGGAACCCACTCAAAAAGTAAGACAGAAGCAAAGGAAACTATGGATGGAACTTGAGCTGAATTACCAGAATTTCTCCAAGCCGACGATAAGAGAGAGAGAGAGAGAGAGAGAGAGAGAGAGAGAGAGAGAGAGAGAGAGAGAGAGAGAGAGAGAGAGAGAGAGAGAGAGAGAGAGAGGGAGAGGAGGGAGATGAGGAGGGAGGGAGGGAGGGAACGAGAGAGAGAGAGGGAGAGAGGGAGAGAGAGAGAGAGAGAGAGAGAGAGAGAGAGAGAGAGAGAGAGAGAGAGAGAGAGAGAGAGAGAAAGACGATACAGAGAAACACCTCTCTCGGCAACCCGATTCCATAGTGTTGTAAACAGAAGTGCTGGAACCCACTCAAAAAGTAAGACAGAAGCAAAGGAAAACTATGGATGGAACTTTGAGCTGAATTACCCGAATATCTCCAAGCCGACGATAACGGCTCGGTGCTAAAGGAGCAAATGATAGCTATGGAAATTGAAGTTGAGACAATCCGAGTTGAGACAATCCGAGCTTTTTTTTTAACTCGACAAAAAAGCTGCCCAGTGTGGCTCTGCCGCTGAACTGAAGAAGCGTTGATTTGGGATGCCGACATTGGCAAGGGCAAGCCTGATCGCATACGCACACGAGAGGACGAGATCAAATCAATCAGTGATCACGAAAGGAACTGAAGGATTTCATCGATGAGTCCACGATTCTCCGACTCAGCGGCCTTTTTTTTTTTTTTTTGTAATACAGTTACACCATCTCATCACCAGTTAATCGAAGCTGGGTCATCGTTACACGTCTGCTCTGTTTATCCTGCATGCCGGTCTGCACACAGGGGCGCCTCATTAAGAGGCATGGCAGCTTGCACGAACAGAACCCTCATTTCTAAAAGAGGTGCCATTTCTGGGACATCGACCTGCCAGGCGTTTCGGCCGTGGTGAGCTCCAGCACGCTGTAGCCGTCTTTCGCTTGTTAGAGAGATTGCTGCTAACAAACTCTGCCGGTGCTGTTTACTGTTTAGAGCTTTTTTGGAATGGATTCAGATTTTTTCTCTCTCTTTGGCTTCCCTATCCTCCCACTCCTTCCTCTTCCCCCTACCGCTCCCTCCCCACCATCCCCGCCCTGCCCCCGTCCAAAAAGGAAAGAAAATCAGCCCGAAAGATTGTAATTAAATGAGACAATCTGGCCTAGTGGTAAAGCCGCGCTCGGCTGGCAGTCAGATGGATCCAGGTTCGATTTTCGGCTCACGCCTTTTTCTCTGCAAGTTGTGATGTATGGACGTTGGCTTGTGACGCAGGACGCCACGATGACTGACGTTGGACGCCATAGCGACTGGCGTTGGACGCCATAGCGACGGGCGTTGGACGCCACAATGGCTGGCGTTGGACGCCACAATGACTGACGTTGGACACATGACGTTAGACGCCACAATGACTGACGTTGGACGCCACACTGGCTGGCGCTAGACGCCACAGTGGCTGACGCTGGACGCCACAATGACTGACGCTGGCGTTGAACGCCACAATGACTGACGCTGGCGTTGAATGCCACAATGATTGACGCTGGACGCTGGACGCCACAATGACTGACGCTGGACGCCACAATGACTGACGCTGGCGTTGAACGCCACAATGATTGACGCTGGACGCTGGACGCTACAATGACTGACGCTGGACGCCACAATGACTGACGCTGGCGTTGAACGCCACAATGACTGACGCTGGACGCTGGACGCCACACTGAATGTCGCTGGACGCTGAACGCCACAACGACTGACGCTGGACGCCACAATGACTGATGCTGGACGCTGGACGCCACAATGACTGATGCTGGACGCCACAATGAATGTCGCTGGACGCTGGACGCCACAATGACTGATGCTGGACGCTGGACGCCACAATGACTGATGCTGGACGCAACAATGAATGTCGCTGGACGCTGGACGCCACAATGACTGATGCTGGACGCTGGACGCCACAATGACTGATGCTGGACGCTGGACGCCACAATGACTGAAACGTTCAAATGGTTCACTCCACTGCTTAACTTAAAGCAGAATCTGGTGGTGGCAGTGTAGCGTTAGTCTAGCCTTTCTCTTCCTTCCCCCCCCCTTGTATCTCGATCCGCCCGGCCAGTATACTGTTTCTGTCAGTTTCTTTTTAAACAATTTCCAACATTTTACCTTGGCGTGTTGTTTGATGACTTGTGCTCCGCCCTGACATGACCTTCGCGGATGACTGACCATTAACCCCTTCACTGTTGTACACACATGAACGTCATGTGCCGGGCAGTAAAATTTAAAATCCTGTAGCTGCTAGCATGAGGAAGCGTTAATTTGCATCAACATGCACAGTATTGAAAGTACATCATTTTGTTGTAGGCCCGGATCTTTTTCGGTTTGCATGCCTTTTTTGTGTGCACTTTTCAGTCCGGAAAAAGGTTATATGTTGCGGCAGTGAAGGGGTTTGACACAAACATGATACTCCAGCTCCTGACCTCGCTTTCCAGCACGCTTTCTCCAAGATCCAAACACATAATGGGTTCAAAATAACGCTATTTAATAGAACAAAACACAACATGCGAATCTTGGGGGTAATCCCCTTTATCAAGCTACAAAATGACACGTAAACAACAACTTAACAGTGAAAAACGCTGAAAATGAGATGGGGAGCTAATCCGCTTATCTTTTTCGGGGTGAGCTATGTCCGTTGCTTGGCAGAATGTTGGCATTACCTATGTTGTCTTTCTCCAAATCTGCAGTCATTTGTTACGCCATTGAAGGGACACTTCTTATACGTGCTCGCCCTGATATACCGTACTGGTTGACTGGGCCTAAAAAGTCAAGTTACCCTTGTACGCGCATCTGTCCACCGAATTCACCCCAATAAATCCCGCGCTGTCAGCATCCTCCGAAAACTTAATTTGCGAAATGTTTGAGTGCTTAGAGTGGGGAAACGACACAGCCGTCGAAACACGCACGTAAAGATTGGGTGCGTCCTTCAGCGTAAAAAAATAATATTTTTTTAAATAAATCATCCGTCTGGATTGGAACGATTTTGCTTTTGTTTGTGCTGCCTAAAGATTTTGAGCGGTTGTAAGAGAAATGCGGCACAATATAATTTGAGTTGTGTGTGTGGCTACAAAGCCTGTCCGTAATAGTCCGTACGGTCTCCGTGGACGTAAACGAAACAACATTGAAGAAGACGAGTGGCTACAAAGCCTGTCCGTAATAGTCCGTACGGTCTCCGTGGACGTAAACGAAGCAACACTGAAGAAGACCAGTGGTTACAAAGACGTAGCGCTATTAATTCCCGTTGTTGCTTCTACAAAAGCTCTGCAGGCCTTTAAAAATAAATAAAAAATGGTTACATTCAACCAATCGAAAGTTAACGGTCCGTGGTATGTCTGTCTGCATGTGTACGCAACATTCTGAACAGTCTGACAATCAAGTGAGCAGACGCAAGTGCTTATACTTTTCAGTAAAGAAGGTAATTGTGTATTCACGACGAGGGGGAATAACCTTCATCGCAAGCGGCAAAGATCCACGATAACGCATAGGTACCATCAGTTTGTAAGACAACAGTTTGTAAGACAACAGTTTATAAGACAACAGTTTATAAAACAACAGTACGTGTCTTTTAAACCCTGTCCGAATCTACACGCCTGGTTTTGCCAAAAAGGAATTCACTTCTCGATTTCAGGGCGTATTGCCAATTCCGATTCGATTTTTTTTCTTTTGTCTGTCGCCTTAAATACTTTGCGTGAGACAGACGGACCTCAGTTTTCTTTATTCCCAGGTTTCGATCGACTGGTGGTACAGTGTAATTGTGGAGCAGGAACCGTCTGCTGGGACACAAGCCGGGGCTGTTGAACAGGGCTGTCAAACAGATGTCGTCCTTCAGCTGGATTGTCAGATTGAAGTTGTCTTTCGAGTGGGTTGTCAGACTCAAGTCGTCCTTCGACCACCAGGGTTCAGTTCGAGAACCGTGCTCACTGTCTGCATAATTTATGTCTTGTCTCTGCCTAGCTCTGCCTGTGTGTCTGTCTGTCTGTCGGTGTCTCCTCCTCCCTCTCTGTCTAGATCTGCTAGTCTAGTTGTGTGTGTGTGTGTGTGTGTGTGTGTGTGTGTGTGTGTGTGTGTGTGTGTGTGTGTGTGTGTGTGTGTGTGTGTGTGTGTGTGTGTGTGTGTGTGTGTGTGACTCCTTCTTCCTCCTCAAATACAGTAATAACTAGAACACGAGA
>JABMCL010003470.1:35000-47500 GCA_018857735.1 Alviniconcha marisindica
CACGCACACACACACACACACACACACACACACCAAGCAAACAAAAGAAACCCCCGAACGAGTGAACTGTAAGTGCCGTCTGTCGCAGATGCCACGAACCACACCTCCACGCCTCTCGCTTCGCTTCTGAGACAGTCCTTCCATGCTTGGGACTCGGCCGTATGAATAACCCATTACCGTCGAAGGAAGAACAGCACGACTGTTTGCTTTGATGTCGCGAAATGTGCAAAGAAAGAAGAAAGGAAAAGAAGGGAAACAACACCCCGCCAGACAAACTCCAAGACAAAAACTACATTCCCAAAGCGAGACTGCTGAGGTATGCATGGAGGTGTTTTTAAGCGGCACGCGTGAATGAATGATAATGGATGGCTGCTGACACAAGCGTACAAAAACTGCCAGCATCTGTCTCCCTCGGCAGTAGCTGTCGATGTTCTATGTGTTCGCTATGTAAAATTAAAATTAAAAAGAAAGAAAGAAAAAAGACCCATCCACACACGCACGCACACACGCACGCACGCACGCACGCACACACACACACACATACACACGCACACACACAACAACAAAAAACAACAAAAAAACACTGGTGAACATTATTCCGAGTTGTCCAAAGAGCCAAAGCCGCTGTGCATGTGCGATGTACATAGCTCTTGGGCTTTTCGTTGGCATGGCAACTGCACCGAACCGGAAGGTGGCCGTCGGCAGTTGGACACCACCGATTAACAAGTCCAGAAGAGATTAATTTCGTTTTTTGCCAGCAGCCAATTAGACGGCCTCTATTTTAGAGAGGGGTGATGTTTGAAGAAGGGGAGGATGGGTGTGGGCTGGGGGTTGGGGGTTGGGGTTACATTCTCGACATTGTAAAAACCTGTTTACGCGGAGTTGTCTCCGAAGAGGTACTGATGGGGATCGAGATCCCAGGAGGCAGGGGAAGAGGGAGATAGACTATACCTAACGCTACATTGTAGTCACCACCAGACTGACTCCTATGGGCAGCGATGAGAGCCATTTTAATATTTTTCGTTAATTCTGAGGGGCCAAATCACATAAATATTGTCCATGAAGCACAACTTTTGAAGAGAGGAGAGCCGAAGGGGAACCGAACAGACGTCCGTCTGCTTACCAGTCTAACGCCTTGCCGCTAGGCCAAATTGGCTCACTAACCTCCCGACATCCCGATGGTCTCTCTATATAATGATATTCAATATTCAGTAACATACGCGGATATAATTATTATTGAAACCGTTGAGTGAAGAACGTGCTTTTGTTTTGAAGATTGAATGGCAAAGTTTTAATATGCTTAGCGCATTGCACGGCGGTGATCTTTCCATAAATATACGATCAACCGTAAATCATCATCATAATCATCATATTCATAACAAGAGTAGTTATAATAACATCACAATAATGCATAGATGGATAAATAAACAAATCACTCAAATCAGTCAGTTAAAAAGGAAAACGTTGAACACGGACATAATTACTGATACACATACAATCTTTCTCTCTCTCTCTCTCTCTCTCTCTCTCTCTCTCTCTCTCTCTCTCTCTCTCTCTCTCTCTCTCTCTCTCTCTCTCTCTCTCTCTCTCTCTCGTGTATTTTGCTCTTTAGATTCACTAAGTGATAAGACTATTTTTTCTCCCTCAACATTTTCCTCTTAAGACTCACACAGTGACGGGGATGCATCGTGTTGGTATAAATTCTACATTATCCGCTTCCGATTAACTTACAGTGATGATAATCTATCTTACTTGTCTTTGAACATTTTTCTCTTCAGACTCGCTTGGCCGTGATAATCTACGTTACTTGAGCGCCTAGATACGATCATTAACTGAAAATGCACACGAGAGAGAGAGAGAGAGAGAGAGAGAGAGAGGAGAGAGAGAGGAGAGAGAGAGAGAGAGAGAGAGGACGGACGAGAGGACGGACGGACGGACGGAGGGAGGAGGAGGAGGAGGGAGGAGAGAGAGAGGAGAGAGGAGAGAGAGAGAGAGAGAGAGAGAGAGAGAGAGAGAGAGAGAGAGAGAGAGAGAGAGAGAGAGAGAGACAGACAGACAGACAGACAGACAGACAGACAGACAGACAGACAGACAGACAGACAGACAGACAGACAGACAGACAGACAGACAGACAGACAGACAGTTTCTCATAACTCTGTGTTGGAGAGTATGGGATCTAGTCTGAGGAGGAAATAGTAAGGCAGAGACGGAGATGGTGGAGTGGAACCATCGCAGTCCTGTCCATGTGGGCCTACCTACACCTGGTGGACATTAAGCTAATAAGCACACACCTGAAGGAATCACCGTGACCACCCCAGCACGGTTAGGCGCGTTGTAGGCGACGTGTTCCGTGCAGCGGCGGTAAACACGTGTGCATCTCTGTCAACGCTGGTGAACCTCACACTGCCTCATCCTCTGGGCACGTAGCGGCGTGGCACGTGCAACGCCAGACGTAATCAGTGACCTGTCGGCTCTTCTCTCACGCAACATTCCATTCGTTTCCCCCCCCCCCCACTTCCTACTCCCTGCACCCTCCCCCCCCCCCTCTCTCCCCCCTCCCCCCCCACACCCCCACCCCCTCGACCTCGCACCCCTCCTCTGGTTCATGTGTAACGTCGGTTACAGTTGATGTGGTACCAGCATCATGCCGTTACATGCCGCGAGAAGGTTACTATAACTGTTCGCCCGAAGCAGTCTCCCCGATAAATATAACCGTACTGGTTGACTGGGCGTAAAACACCAAGTTACTTACTTACTTAACTTACTCGCTCGAAACTTGTTTAACGCATTGTGAGCCGGTTTGGCTCAGCGGTAAGGCGTAAAGCTGGTAAGCAGAAGAGCCTCGGTTCGATTCCGCTTCGGCTGACCGCGCTTCTCTTCAAAAAGGTTGTGGTTTGTGGACACTGTCTCGCGACTTTGTTAACGAAGCATTACTGAAACGGTTCACGTCGCTGCCCACCTTGATGCAGGAGTCATATCTGGTGACGACAGTGCAGCGATATGTGTACGATCCCCACCTCTTCTCCCCTCTCAGAGTCCCTAATAAGCCTGATGGTTTCTGTGGACGTTAAGCACCACGTGTATTAATTGGCTTAATGCCGGGTGCTTGTGGCAAGGACCGAGATCCAAGGAGAGGACTATTTCTAACAGCGTATACATAGCGCTGCACTGTCACCACCAGGATATGACTCCTGCATCAAGGTGGGCAGCGACGTGAACCGTTTTAATGCTTCATCAACTGTGAGGGACAAAGTCGCGAGACAGTGTCCACAAACCACAACCTTTTTTGAAGAGAAGCTCGGTCAGCCGAAGCGGAATCGAACCGAGGCTCTTCTGCTTACCAGCTTTACTCCTTACCGCTAACCAAAAATGACCCATTGGGCCGCGATGAGAGCCATTTTAAATGCTTGATTAATTATGGGAGACCAAGTCCCAGTTAGTGTCGACAGACCATAACTTTTGAAGAGAGAGGAGAGCCAAAGCGAAATCGAACCGAGGTCCTTCTGCTTACCAGCCTAATGCCTTAATACCGCTAGGCCAAGCCGGTGCTATTCCGGGGACAGAGAGCTATTCGGAATTGACTGATGAAAAATGCATGTGTGACAATCAAGCCTTCTTGAAAATGTAATGATTAATAATAGATCTGTTCTTATTACCGCCGAGGAAATCGATGATAAATCTGTTGGAAAATTAAAAAGAATGAAAAAAATAAAAAAATAAAAATAAATAAAATCCACTTACTTTTCTACCGCGAGTTTCTGAGGTCACTCCGTACGCAGACTTCAGAACGACATTCGATAATAGGGTGCGGAGACTCCATAAATGTCACAGGTTCTCTCTTTAAAGCCCGGAGTTGGTCATAATAATTATAGCGTTGCACGCTTTTCGTCCATCGCCTCAAAATTTGCCCTTGAATATTCAGTTTGTTGTTGTTTTGTTTTGCTTTTTCGAGCTCAAAAGCCAGCATGACTTTTTCTGCTCTTCATTGTTAAAGAGCGAACCAGAATGTCTGCGCCCTGAGGAGTTCCAATTTGAAACACACGCACGCACGCACGCACGCACGCACGCACGCACGCACACACGCACGCACACACACACACACACACACACACACGCACGCACACACACACACACACACACACACACACACACACACACACACACACACACACACACGCACACGACACACAGACACACGACACACACAACACACACACACACACACACACACACACACACCACACACACACACACCACGCACGCACGCACGCACGCACGCACGCACGCACGCACCACGCCACGCACACGCGCACGCACACACACACACTCACACACACACACACACACACACACACACACACACACGCACACACACACACACACACACAACACAAAGACAAACTCGATATACATTACGTGTGTAATATTGTGCTTGTTCAGTGCTCTGAGCCACAGGGAAGGCGCTTTACAAATTTCCCTTATTATTATTATTATTATTATTTTGCCGTTGCGGTTCATTCCACTTTTTCCCCCCAGTCATCTTTAGCATAAAAAGGCGTGTAACGCGAACATGGAGTCAGACTCTTACTTATGTTTTCATGACTCTTATAGGGTTGTTTTCACATGAGGTATTGGCTGGGGACCAAAATCCCTTGAGACCGGGCCTGGGAGAGGTTTAATTTAATTCACTCACCAGCGTGAATAAGATTTGCATCAAAGGAGACCTAAGCAAAGAATTGTCATGGGTCCTATCGACAGAAATGGAATAAAGAAATAGCCTCACAGCAGTTTTTCAGTCGATTTAAGGTCTAGTTGTTAAAATCGACGTTTGAAAGCCACGAAAACACGGCGGTTAGCGCTGCTATTTTGTGTGCGGTAGCTAGTCTGTAGCGCTGCTATTTTGTGTGTGGTAACTAATCTGTAGCGCTGCTATTTTGTGTGTGGTAGCTAGTCTGTAGCGCTGCTATTTTGTGTGTGGTAGCTAGTCTGTAGCGCTGCTATTTTGTGTGTAGTAGCTAGTCTGTAGCGGTGCTATTCTGTGTGTGGTAGCTAGTCTGTAGCGCTGCTATATTGTGTGTGGTAGCTAATCTGTAGCGCTGCTATTCTGTGTGTGGTAGCTAGTCTGTAGCGCTGGTATTTTGTGTGTGGTAGCTAGTCTGTAGCGCTGCTATTTTGTGTGTGGTAGCTAGTCTGTAGCGCTGCTATTTTGTGTGTGGTAGCTAGTCTGTAGCGGTGCTATTCTGTGTGTGGTAGCTAGTCTGTAGCGCTGCTATTTTGTGTGTAATAGCTAGTCTGTAGCGCTGCTATTCTGTGTGTAGTAGCTAGTCTGTAGCGCTGCTATTCTGTGTGTGGTAGCTAGTCTGTAGCGCTGCTATTCAGTGTGTGGTAGCTAGTCTGTAGCGCTGCTATTTTGTGTGTGGTACCTAGTCTGTGGCTCTGACCGTACGACGTGAAAAAAACAGCATGTATGGCGGAAGTGTCTGTTTCGTCATGAGCCAATCTTTTTCTGCTCTTCATTGGGAAAGAGTGAACCGGAATGTCTGCGCCCTGAGGAGCTCAAATCTGAAGAATTGCTAAAAGAAAAAAGAAAGAAAGAAAGGAAAAAAGAAAAGAAAAAAAAAAGAGAAAAAAAGAGAGAAAAAAACAACAACAACCCACTGCAGCATGCAGTCTTGTCCTTTTTTTTATGGGTCTAATTTGATTTTTTTGTTTGTGCATGTGTGTGTGTGTGTGTGTGTGTGTGTGTGGTGAGTGTGTGAGAGAGAGAGAGAGAGAGAGAGAGAGAGAGAGAGAGAGAGAGAGAGAGAGAGAGAGAGAGAGAGAGAGAGAGAGAGAGAGAGTGTGTGTGTGTGTGTATGTACGTGTGTCCAAAATGGACGCTTCTAACCTCACTGCATAACGCACGGCGCTTGTGCAGCGGGGAGGCTGGTCCCATATGTTGGCTGCTGCGAAGCAGCAAGGAAACGTGTTGTGCATAGAGGGACTGATTAAGATTTGACGCCTGCGGGCTTATGTCCAGCTTCTTCGAAGAGTGCACTGATGAGTAAAAATGAAAACGTAGAGCTAACTCCTCCAAATACAACAAAGAAACAACAACAAAACAGCAAAGAAAGAAGAAGAAGAAGAAGAAGAAGAAGAAGAAGAAGAAGAAGAGAAGAAGAGAGAGAGAGAGAGAGAGAGAGAGAGAGAGAGAGAGAGAGAGAGAGAGAGAGAGAGAGAGAGAGAGAGAAGAGAGAGGAAGAGACGAGAGAAAGAAAGACGAGAAAGAACAAACACACAAAAAACAACAAAAACAACACACACCAACACCACACACCACACACCACAACACACACACAACAAAACACACACCACCAAACAACAACAAATCAAAAACAAACGTCAACAACGGCAATAAACCCAACAGGAAAGGGGGGTGGCGGGGGGGGGGGGGGTAGGGGTGGAAGGAGGGGAAGGGTGGAGGGTGAGGGTGGAGGATTAAGGGAGGGGGTAGATAGACAGCATGCACAACCTTTCGAGCGACTTACCTACTGATTCTGGGCTACAAAACGAGCGCCGTCACAGCCTGGCCAAAAGCACTTCCGACAACCGGAGAAAGAAGAAAGGGGCAGGGGGAAGGAAGTCTGTGTGTGTGTGTGTGTGTGTGGGGGGGGGGGGGGGTGTTTGTAAGGGGTGGGGTTTGAGGGGGGTGGGGTTGAGGGTGTGGGGGTGTGGGGGGGAGCCAAAAGAAGCTGACCCCACAAACGTGACTGCCACCTACAGACAAGGAGAACCGAGAGAGTCAATCAATAATTAATCAGCTCTGCACAGCCCTCCGCACTGAGTCTTGTTCAATTATTGCCTTTCCAATCGCTCTCCCGCCCGTTCGACCTCCATTCTGCACCCCCCCCCCCTCCACGCACAACTCCCTTCCTTTATACCCTCCCCCACGTTCCTATACATCTCACAGAAGTCTTCTGTTTTACTGACTTGAAGCACGAGTGTGGTCGGGTCTGTCTGTGTGTGTGTGTGTGTGTGTGTGTGTGTGTGTGTGTGTGTGTGTGTGTGTGTGTGTGTGTGTGTGTGTGTGTGTGTGTGTGTGTTGATTTGGCTGCAGTGCTTGTTTTTAGAACAGACAGAGAAACTGTTTTTCGTTGAACCGGAAGGACCCAAGATAAGTCCCGACAACCTCAGCGCGTGCTTCCTGTTGTCTGCCTCCAGTCCCCGTCTTACGACGGTAGTCACTTCCGGCAATATTTGCCTCGCACTCTTGAAATCACTGCAATCACCACGCACACTCCTCATCGACAGACAGATTATGCTAACGTCTTGCGTCAGTTTGAGCTTTTAGACTTGTCTAGTTATGAGAAATTCCTCACGGTGCCAGTTAGAATAAGTACAGAACCTTCGGTCCAACGTCCTTTCACCCACGCATAACTGGAACTCCCTTTCCGTCTGAGAGTCGGGTTGGAGCGTATGTTGTTTTTTTTTTTTTGGAACGTATAGCGACCATCTTGAAGTGAAAGTTTAAGCTATAAGCTGTTGATGCTTCAGCTATACTCATGAAAAAATTCTAATCACTGACTATTCCCAACAAAATCGAAGGGTTTATGTATTCATTTATTTTGTTTCCAAGGAAACTGGAAAAGCAGGCAGGCAGGCATGCAAGCAAGCAAGCAACCGAACGATGCAACAAAGCGAGCTGTGATTGGTTCGCCCGACCAAATCTCTGTCCAATCAGATTCTGAATCAGTGATTTACGAATGACCTACACACACATAGGTATTTGGAACTAAATAAGGGGTTCTATTATCTTATTTTTAGAAACACTATTTACACTTCTTGCTGTTATCTGATTGGCTCGCTCCCTGAACACGCGGGGCACGTCACGTAGGCCTAGATGTTAGCCCTGAAGCTGTTTTCACAGAACCATGCTGGAACTGAGCAAGTGCAGGGAGGCGGTGCGTAGGTTAAAACACAGTAGTACCTCTAAAGCTAACTGCGTCAGTTTTAATATCCTGGATCCGCCCCACTTCCCTTCTAATCACCCAGACAGCATCATCACAACTAAATTTCGTGTCTTTGGCTTTTTTAGGGAGAACTTCCCAGCCATCTCTTGTTTAAAAAAGAAAGGGGAAAAGGGTGAGGTCGGACCCAGTCGTTTACTTTTGATAGCCTACATTTATCTCGGTCTTGGGGAGTGGCTTTCTTTTTTGGGGTACAGTTTAGGCACTAAACACATGGGAGATCGGAAGGAGGTCTTTGCTATAATTATTTGGTTTAAAGCCTCGCTCAAAACTGTAGCAGCATGGCTCCAAACATTGTGTGTCGTCTGTTCTTCAGTGTGTATAATAATATATAAAGCAACAGCCTCACTTCGTTGAAGACTTTAAAACTGTAGCAGCATGGCTCCGAACATTGTCTGTCATCTGTTCTTCAGTGTGTATAATAATATATACGGCAACAGTCTCATGACTTAAAGCCTCTCTCAAAACTGTGGCAGCACGGCTCGGAACATTGTGTGTCTGTCGTCTGTTCTTCAGTGTGTATAATAATACATACGGCAACAGCCTCACGACTTAAAGCCTCGCTCAAATCTGTAGCAGTCTCCGAACATTGTCTGTCGTCTGTTCTTCAGTGTGTATAATAATATATACGGCAACAGACTCACGACTTAAAGCCTCGCTCAAAACTGTAGCAGTCCCCGAACATTGTGTGTCTGTCGTCTGTTCTTCAGTGTGTATAATAATATATAAAGCAACAGCCTCACGACTTAAAGCCTCGCTCAAAACTGTAGCAGTCCCCGAACATTGTGTGTCTGTCGTCTGTTCTTCAGTGTGTATAATAATACATACGGCAACAGCCTCACGACTTAAAGCCTCGCTCAAAACTGTAGCAGTCCCCGAACATTGTGTGTCTGTCGTCTGTTCTTCAGTGTGTATAATAATACATACGGCAACAGCCTCACGACTTAAAGCCTCGCTCAAAACTGTAGCAGTCTCCGAACATTGTCTGTCGTCTGTTCTTCAGTGTGTATAATAATACATACGGCAACAGCCTCACGACTTAAAGCCTCTCTCAAAACTGTGGCAGTCCCCGAACATTGTGTGTCTGTCGTCTGTTCTTCAGTGTGTATAATAATACATACGGCAACAGCCTCACGACTTAAAGCCTCGCTCAAAACTGTGGCAGTCCCCGAACATTGTGTGTCTGTCGTCTGTTCTTCAGTGTGTATAATAATACATACGGCAACAGCCTCACGACTTAAAGCCTCGCTCAAAACTGTAGCAGTCTCCGAACATTGTGTGTCGTCTGTTCTTCAGTGTGTATAATAATACATACGGCAACAGTCTCACGACTTAAAGCCTCGCTCAAAACTGTAGCAGTCCCCGAACATTGTGTGTCTGTCGTCTGTTCTTCAGTGTGTATAATAATATATAAAGCAACAGCCTCACTTCGTTGAAGACTTTAAGCCTCGCTCAAATCTCAGTGTAGCAGCATGGCTCCGAACCATCTGTTCTTCAGTGTGTATAATAATACATACGGCAACAGCCTCACGACTTAAAGCCTCGCTCAGAACTGTAGCAGCATGGCTCCAAACATTGTGTGTCGTCTGTTCTTCAGTGTGTATAATAATACATACGGCAACAGTCTCACGACTGAAAGCCTCGCTCAAAACTGTAGCAGCACGGCTCCGAACATTGTCTGTCGTCTGTTCTTCAGTGTGTATAATAATACATACGGCAACAGTCTCACGACTGAAAGCCTCGCTCAAAACTGTAGCAGTCCCCGAACATTGTGTGTCTGTCGTCTGTTCTTCAGTGTGTATAATAATACATACGGCAACAGCCTCACGACTTAAAGCCTCGCTCAAAACTGTAGCAGTCTCCGAACATTGTCTGTCGTCTGTTCTTCAGTGTGTATAATAATACATACGGCAACAGTCTCACGACTTAAAGCCTCGCTCAAAACTGTAGCAGTCTCCGAACATTGTCTGTCGTCTGTTCTTCAGTGTGTATAATAATATATAAAGCAACAGCCTCACTTCGTTGAAGACTTTAAAACTGTAGCAGCATGGCTCCGAACATTGTCTGTCGTCTGTTCTTCAGTGTGTATAATAATATATAAAGCAACAGCCTCACTTCGTTGAAGACTTTAAGCCTCGCTCAAATCTGTAGCAGCATGGCTCCGAACCATCTGTTCTTCAGTGTGTATAATAATACATACGGCAACAGCCTCACGACTTAAAGCCTCGCTCAAAACTGTAGCAGCATGGCTCCAAACATTGTGTGTCGTCTGTTCTTCAGTGTGTATAATAATACATACGGCAACAGTCTCACGACTTAAAGCCTCGCTCAAAACTGTAGCAGCATGGCTCCAAACATTGTGTGTCTGTCGTCTGTTCTTCAGTGTGTATAATAATACATACGGCAACAGCCTCACGACTTAAAGCCTCGCTCAAAACTGTAGCAGTCCCCGAACATTGTGTGTCTGTCGTCTGTTCTTCAGTGTGTATAATAATACATACGGCAACAGCCTCACGACTTAAAGCCTCGCTCAAAACTGTAGCAGTCCCCGAACATTGTGTGTCTGTCGTCTGTTCTTCAGTGTGTATAATAATACATACGGCAACAGCCTCACGACTGAAAGCCTCGCTCAAAACTGTAGCAGTCTCCGAACATTGTCTGTCGTCTGTTCTTCAGTGTGTATAATAATACATACGGCAACAGCCTCACGACTTAAAGCCTCGCTCAAAACTGTAGCAGTCCCCGAACATTGTGTGTCTGTCGTCTGTTCTTCAGTGTGTATAATAATACATACGGCAACAGACTTAAAGCCTCGCTCAAAACTGTAGCAGCATGGCTCCAAACATTGTGTGTCGTCTGTTCTTCAATGTGTATAATAATACATACGGCAACAGTCTCACGACTTAAAGCCTCGCTCAAAACTGTAGCAGTCCCCGAACATTGTGTGTCTGTCGTCTGTTCTTCAGTGTGTATAATAATACATACGGCAACAGTCTCACGACTTAAAGCCTCGCTCAAAACTGTAGCAGTCCCCGAACATTGTGTGTCTGTCGTCTGTTCTTCAATGTGTATAATAATACATACGGCAACAGCCTCACGACTTAAAGCCTCGCTCAAAACTGTGGCAGTCCCCGAACATTGTGTGTCTGTCGTCTGTTCTTCAGTGTGTATAATAATACATACGGCAACAGCCTCACGACTGAAAGCCTCGCTCAAAACTGTAGCAGCATGGCTCCAAACATTGTGTGTCGTCTGTTCTTCAATGTGTATAATAATACATACGGCAACAGCCTCACGACTTAAAGCCTCGCTCAAAACTGTAGCAGTCCCCGAACATTGTGTGTCTGTCGTCTGTTCTTCAGGAGGTACTAATTATACAAAGCAACAGCCTCACTTCGTTGAAGGCTTAATTTGACAGCAGCCTGCGGCTTCTGCACCTGCGGCTCTGACCGAGCAAGACTTAAAGTGACCGGGATTCATCCGTCTCACGTACACGTCAGTCTCCGGTTCAGTCGGGCGGAACGCTTTTCGGCTGATTGACTTTACGCCTGCATGATCACGCGAGGGGCGGTGCGTTGGTGTTGGTGTTGGTGTTGGTGTTGGTGCTGATGATTTGATGATGGATTTCACAGACTTGGCACTGATGCTGAGTTTGACTGACGGAACTAGTGCTGACAGATTCGTGGGTAGGTATGGCTGAGGAAATTAGTGAGGACGGGTTTGACTTACCCCCTTGTCCCCCCCCCCCCCCCCCCCCCCACCCGAACCCCACCTAATTAGTTGCCTAACTCAGTAATAAGACTGTTCAGATCAGTCTGAAATCACGGTCGTGAAAGATTACGAAGGACAACAAGGAAAGAAAGGTTTGAGAAAATATGCGCTGATCCGTGGGTTTGGCAGAATGGACCATTATTAATGAGCTAAGTCGTGGCTAGTCACGAGATCGAAAACGAAGCTGGATCGCCATTTTTTGCACAATCCAGGGTCGTTTTCGATATCGTCACCTGCCGTGACGTAACTCATTACGAATGACCCCATGTCAAGACAGAATACAGCCTCGCTTTCGACCCCGGTTTCCTCTCTCTCCTTCACGAATATTCTTAAGAATGCTCCATTGGTGCAGGCATTTTTGGCTGAACTGACGCTAGCGGGTTTGACAGAAGTGATGCCAGAAGGTTTGACGGAATTGGTGATGATGAGTTTGACAGAACTGATGTCGGTGCTTTTGACGGAATTGGTGATGATGGGTTTGACAGAATTGGCGATGATCAGTGTGGCAGAACTGATGCTAACGGGTTTGACATAAGTGATGCTTGTGCGTTTGACAGAACTGATGGTGATAGGTTTAACAGAACTGATGGTGATAGGTTTAACAGAACTGATGGCGACGCGTTTGACAAAACTGATGATGATGGGTTTAACAGAACTGATGGCGGCGCGTTTGACAAAACTGATAATGATGGGTTTGACAGAATTGGCGATGGTCACTTTGAC
>JABMCL010003470.1:52500-55000 GCA_018857735.1 Alviniconcha marisindica
AAGTGTGGATTTCCTGTCGTTGTTGACAGCTTTGTTTCAGGTCCACCCGTTATTATTTATATTTGTTCTCAAAACAAAACAAAAACAAATAAACGAACACGAACATAAAACAATAACAATAAAAAATTAAACTAAATCAAACCAGCAACAACAAAAACAAACAATAATAATAATAACAACACACGCACTCACGCACGCACGCACGCACGCACGCACGCACGCACGCACGCACGCACGCACGCACACACACACAAACAAAACCACACACAAAAGCAAAAACAACCCCCCAAAACAAACAAACAACAAACAAAACAAAACAAAACAACAACAACAGCAACATCAAAACAAACAAACAAACAAACAACAACAATAACAAAACCTTTAATACTGTGGATATGCGCAAATTCATTTTGCTGTGAAAAATAAAACGGAATCTTGTGCCTAATATGTCAGCCCGACATATGAGGACATTAAGCCCCATTCGCATCGAACAGGAACAAATGTGACAGAGTGATTTTGTTTTCAGCGCACAATTTATTGAGAGAGAGAGAGAGAGAGAGAGAGAGAGAGAGAGAGAGAGAGAGAGAGAGAGAGAGAGAGAGAGAATTGCGACAGCTGCAGGAATGACGGAGTGATTCGCGGTCTAATATTTGTCCAGTCAGAAATGACTGTACTGTATTATCTTTGTTTCTTGTTATTATTATTACTATTATTATGCTTGTTTGCTAAGTATTTGTTCTTGCTGTGAAAAAAGAAGAAGAAGAAAAAGTGATCACTTGATTTCTGCTGTATACATATGTCCGCACTGGGACACCGCGGACGCAGATATTGAAATTGCTTCTGCTGACAATCCAGACCTCTGAAAGTCACTCCCACCACCTCTTTTGTTGTTGCTTTTTTTGTTTGTTTTTGTTTTGTTTTGTTGTTGTTTGTTTTATACCCAGGCCCTTCGCTTCCTGACAAACTTTGCTTTTCCATTTTATATTTTTTCTCCAGTTTATCCAACCGATCTTTTTGTTGTTGTTTTCAAATCATTATGCCAAACAGTGTTGTACACGCGAATCAGATTTTTGCTTTTGTCTCACTACACCTTACTGATATCCGTGGAAAAGTCGAGGATGATGAAGTTATGCGTTTAATACATTGTAATTTTTGAGTTTTGATCAAGTGTGATTTTTTGTTTGTTGAAAAGCTAGGACACTGTTAATTTGTTTGTTCGTTTGGATTTTTGTTTTTAAAGGACAAGTCCAAGGTTAGGGGTGATTTTGGACACGATTTCCGTTAAAGCTCGCTGAGAACTTGAACATTTGTCTCAGCTTGACCCAATCATGACCATGCCTACTACGTCACTCTGGGCAGTCGCTGCAAAATGGCCAACTCGAGCTCCGAAGACGAAACTGATACTTTGCCCGAGAGACCCACAAGGATACAGCCGTATCAGTTTGAGCCTGTCAGGCAGGATTTTGAAAGAGTACCGGAACATCGTGTCAGCTTCGAAGCAAACCCCATGCGGTATTCCATGGGGTTTGCGAAATCGCACTCACTGAAATCGCACTCACTGAAGTGCTCGCTACACAAATGGGCGTGATGCGGCGCAGCAAGAAAGTCAGCTCGTTTGAATTGTATAAATTTAATCCACTTTCGCCTCACTGCGGGTCGATTGCGCGGGAGCTCGTGCATTGTTATACCTGGGGTCGTCTGCGAATTGTTACAGTTCGCGGCAACACAGTAGGCCGGCATAGTTAACTTTTTGTCGACTACACGCATACACAGTTTACTGAAGAATCTAAGATGGCAACCGCACTGACTCCCCAGACTGACGTCACTTCCGGGAAAGTCACGTGACTGATGGAGAACCCGAGACTGTAGTCTCGGCCAGCCTACAGAAAAAAAAATCGATTAAAAACCTGTTTTTTTTTTTTTTATTTTTTTTTATTTCATTAAATCTGAAACTAGTGACTCATTTGTCAATCATTTCGATGGTAATTTTGCATACTTAAAAACCTTGGACTTTTACTTTATAGTTGTGTTTAATACTTGTATACTGTGTTTTGCCCTAATGGGTCATACGGGACCTGCTTCTCAAATATCAGCTAGCTGATCAGTACACAGCCTACTAAGAATTTGATGGTAGCTGCTTTCATGAATTCTTTTGAAGATTTTGATGATACCTAACCAGTCTCTGTTGCACACACAGTGCTTACTATTGCCTTTAAAGGGAAAGCGAAGCGAAGACGTACACAGGAATGGAAAAAGACCACACAAAAACAACACAAAATAAGACAAGAAGAGAGAGAGAGAGAGAGAGAGAGAGAGAGAGAGAGAGAGAGAGAGAGAGAGAGAGAGAGAGAGAGAGAGAAGAAGAAAAAATAAGAAAAAAAAGAGAGAGAGAAAGAAAAGAAAAAAAACGAGAAAAAAAGAAGAAAAAGAGAGAGAAAAAGAAAGAAAAGAAAAACCCCACCAAACAACAACAACAACAACAACAACAACAACTCCCCAG
>JABMCL010003470.1:60000-67500 GCA_018857735.1 Alviniconcha marisindica
ACGCGTAAGAAGCAAAGACAGCAACGGCAACAGCGACAACAGCCGCAACAGTGACAACAACAACAGCAATATCAACGACAAAATCCACACGATTTTTCTTGTAGGTGCCCTTCTGCTCTGTGGGCGGGCTGTCAGTTTTAACGTCGAGCAGAATACGTGATCCTTTGCACAATTATCATGCCTGCACCAAAACTCTCCGATCACCAGAAAGCGTCATGTAGACGCAGGGATTCAATGTTTTCGGTAAAACATCGTCCTTAGCTTATGACACAATCGTTCTGGCGTCTCGCCTTTAAAAACATTATCAGCATTGGTGCAGAAGCAAACCGGCGCTGCCATCACCAGCCGTTGCCGCAGCGGACATGACGTCATTTGTCCGGCGACTCGTAATGACCAAATTGTTGTCTGATTCTGCCCATTTAAAATTAACTTATCGTTATTATCATTAGTTTGTTTTAGTACTTATTTGTTCCTTGCGGGAAAATCGGGTCGCCTTACCTGGGTAAAACACAGCAGCCGCAAGAGCAGCGCTACCCGTTCCTGTCAGGGTGTGCTGTATTTTCGTGTGTCGAGACAATGGTACAGCTGCCAGGTTTCAGGATTTGTAACGTGCACACAGATGTTGATGCATGCGATTCAACACGGGGACTGTACGGTACGGACGCCGTGAGACAGTCTGCACTGGAATTTTACTCTGGGAGAAAACTCCCTTTGCCGCAACGGGGGACTCCAACAAGCGTCAGCACTGCACCTGGCTTGTCAGTCGGACGTTCCACCAGCGTCGTAGTTATTCCCGCCTCTCTCTGGCGTTCGATGTTTTGAGGCAGATTATTGTGGCGATTAAACATCGACTGACCCATTTATATAGTCTATGCACCTTACCAACGCGCTGTCTTTACTGTTTACTTCCTGGCAACTAATTTGAGAAACTGTTTGTTAAATTATTATTATTTTGTGTACAGAGATCAGTCTGCTCTTGTTTTTCCCATTCTCTCTCCCCCCCCCCCCCCCCCCATCTAGTTAGTTTGAGAACTCCTTTCACAGGCACATTAAAGATCTAGTAGTTGTAAACGTCAGAGTTTGGTGGATTGTGCAAACACTAAAATAACCCAGCATGCACTGAAAACACGTGAAGCGCAGTACTATGAGTGTGCCGGGGAGCAAAGAACAGCACTGCATAAAAGCGATCAATAATAATAAGTCCGTGAATTTGTTCGCCGATATGTGTAAGTGAAAGAGACGTAAGGCCAGGGAGACAAGACAAGACAATTTCTGGAATATTTCGGTCGTCATTCTCCGCGTTAATCAGTTAATCAGTATGTGAATCAGTCAGTCAGTCTGTCTGTCACTAGTCGGTTGGACAGCCAGTTATCAGTAAGCGAACGCAGTCTAGCCATTATTAAAGCATAGTAAATTGTCAGAATGGGAGTTTTTGAATCAGCTCGTACCTCTTTCAGGATGTACCTCTGGTGGAGTTTATGTACCTTGTATTTACTTGCATGCCAGGTGAGAGTCACTGTAGGCGACTCCGGTCTTTGCTGTTGTGTTTGTGTGACGTCTTTCGAGCGCTGATTAACTCCCCTTGTGTGTTGATTCTGGTTCAGCGTGACCCAAGCGCAGGCTCGAATTTTGTTTTAAACTACTTCGGCAGCACCGTCAGTGCAACATATTCATGTTCTGGGTCGACGATCAGATTTTCCTCAGATGAGTGTCGTGGTCTTTGTGCAGTAGGCCTAGCGGTACTGGGGTACCGTTCACTATGACATTTTTGGTCCCCTTCTGCTGAGAAACCAGAACTATCAAAGGTTCAGTCCTCTGTGAATAACGCCTGAATAGATCAGCCAGTACACAGACGGTTTGACTTTCCTCAGGTCAGCGTCGTGGTCTGCGTGCACTATATGCCTAGCAGGTAGGCTACTGTGGTACCGTTGACGCTGAAATTGTGGTCCCCTCTGCTGAGAAACCAGAACTATCAAAGGTTCGATCCTCTGTGAACAAGTCCTACATGGATAATCCAATTCACAGACGGTTTGACTTTCCTCAGGTCAGTGTTGTTGGTCTAGTGGTACTGGCGTACAGTTGACGCTGAAATTGTGGTCCCCTCTGCTGAGAATCCGGAACTATCGAAGGTTCGATCCTCTGTGAACAAGTCCTACATGGATAATCCAATACACAGACGGTTTGACTTTCCTCAGGTCAGTGTTGTTGGTCTTTGTGCAATAGGCCTAGTGGTACTGGCGTACAGTTGACGCTGAAATTGTGGTTCCTCAAAGGTTCGATTCTCTGTGAATAAGGCCTGAATGGATCAGCTAGTACACAGACGGTTTGACTTTTCTCATGTCAGTGTTGTTGGTCTAGTGGTACTGGCGCACAGTTGACGCTGAAATTGTGGTTCCCTCCGCTGAGATTCCAGAACTATCAAAGGTTCGATCCTCTGTGAATAAGGCCTGAATGGATCAGCTAGTACACAGACGGTTTGACATTCCTCAGGTCAGTGTTGTTTGTCTGCATGCAGTATGTGGCATCGTTGACGCAGAAATTGTGGTCCCCTCTGCTGAGAAACCAGAACTATGAACGGTTCGATCCACTGTGCGCAAGGCAAGGCCTGCATGGGTCAGCTACTAATACACACACCGAGCACCGGTTGGAGAAAGGATGTTGTAAGTCAGTGCGTGGACATCCTTGACATCTTTAACTCCTTTTGTTTGTTGATTCAGTGCTTGGAGTTTGGGATCAGTAGTCCAAGTCAGGACATTACTCTACTCTCCGTGCTTCACCTACTGTCAGGAATTGTCTCTGCCTTCCCTGTTCATTCATTTACCTCCTCCAGTCCTCTTCAAAAGCGAAACGTTAAACATATGTATGTCACGTATGCTTGTGACTGACTGTTGTTTTGCCCTGATGCTTATGACCATGTGCAGCTTATTGGGCCTTAGAGATCAAGTCGCCGCGTGTATGCGATATGAACTGTCATTTGACTGATTAATGTTCCCTAACGTCTGGTAGGTCTAGTCGAAGAGAACGTAGATTATGAAGTAGCTGCCTAGTGAAGTGGAGCACACTTATATCAGTAAGATAAAAATGTACTGATTTAATTGTTGCACGCTTGTCTTTTTTGGGGGGACTTTTTTTTTTTTTTTTTTTTTTAAATACGGTGCTGAGTTGCACATATTGCATGTTGGCATTGCTTCGAAGGCACGTTTTAAACAATTAAAAAATGTTTGTATCTTCTTCTTCTCCGTTTTAGTTTGAGAGAGAGAGAGAGAGAGAGAGAGAGAGAGAGAGAGAGAGAGAGAGAGAGAGAGAGAGAGAGAGAGAGAGAGAGAGAGAGAGAGAGATTTCTTTTTACTCTTTGATTTTTTGTTTGATTTTTTTTGGTTTGGTTTGGATTGTCTGTTTGCTATTTTGTAATTTAGAGATACACATAAAATATACATAAACCTTGTTGCACATGAACGTATTACGTTTGTCTCATATCGAAGACTTTTTGTCCTCCCCCTACAAAAGGGAGAAATATCTCACGAATTTATGATGGACTGCTGACCACTATGAAACACTGATGAAAGTTGGACGTGACAATTAAGGAGGCTTTTTGAGAGTGCAATGTCACCATACTGATTGAACGCGTTATACCTAAAATACAGTAAGAACGATTAGATAAGACGTTCACTGTACGTACGTTTATAATTATATGATATCCTCTCTTAAATCAGTCTTTGATTGGTAAATCATAGTGTTCAGTGGCCACTTTAGAATTATTTCTTTTAAAACTTTATATTGACACTGTTATGAACCTGTTTTGCTGTTGATGTTTAATTTTTGTAGAGTTTATCGTATGTTTTAAAGCTGTTAATAAACCCCGTTACACCTCTTTCAGCAGTAAACGTACGTGTGTATGTGTGTGTGCGTGTGTGGTGCGTGCGTGCGTGCGTGCGTGGCGTGCGTGCGTGTGTGCGTGTGTGTGTGTGTGTGTGTGTGTGTGTGTGTGTGTGTGTGTGTGTGTGTGTGTGTGTGTGTGTGTGCGTGCGCGTTCGTGAGTGTGTACGTACGTGATTGTGTGTTTGTGTTTGTGTATGCTTGCTTGTATGTGTATGTTTGCGTGCGAGCGCACTCAACACATCAGGTATGACCCCCCCCCCCCCCCCCCCCCCCCCACACACACACACACAAAATACTTGTATCTTTTAAGAAGCCAAAGCTCGCGAAATACACTGAAACAGGAGGAAGTGAAAACAAATAAACAAAAAACAAAACAAAACATAAGCAAAAACAAAGCAACTTAACAACAACAACAACAACAACAACAACAACACACACACACACACACACACACACACACACACACACACACACACACACACACACACACACACACACACACACACACACACACACCACACACACACACAAAACACACACACACACACACACACACACACACACACACACACACACACACACACACACACACACACACACACACACACACACACACACACACACACACACACACACGACACTGAATAAAAACCAAAGTAGGAACAAGTTAAAAACAAACAAAATAATAGCAACAAACAAACAAACAACAAAACAGCAATATCTGTGTGTGTTGTTGTTGTTGTTGTTGTTAAGTTGCTTTGTTTTTGCTTATGTTTTGTTTTGTTTTTTGTTTACGCACGCTCGCACACACACACACACACACACACACACACACACACACACACACACACACACACACACACACACACACACACACACACACACACGTACGTTTACTGCGTCTGAGTGGGGTCGTTCAGCGTAGCAATGCAGGAACTGTTAGTATTATCACAGCTTTCACACACCGCCAGGCCATAAGTGCAGAGATCGGGGGTGACTTTTATTCCTGTCCAGTCTACGCATGCCTACACACTGCTGTGGACTATTTCTCTCCACACCACTGTGCAGAAGTTGTGAATTTGTTGTAGGCATCAGTGAACAACTCCGTCCCTAAACAGTGCACCGGAAAAACAACAACAACAACAAAACAAAACAAAACAACAACAAAAACAAAAACAAACACCCCCCCCCCCCCCCAAAAAGGGGAGGGGGATAACTCCAGTGATCTACAAAACGAGTTGTCTGTCCACCATATCAACAGGCCGATTTCAACAAACACAAAATGGCTCATACCCTTTTCCTGACACAAACAGCACTCTGCATTGTTTTGTGGTCAATGTTGGGTGAGTAAGCATATTTCTTTGGGTAAAAGTTGTTGTAGTTGAGTTTGCTTCGTACTTCGCCTGTCAAGAATTTTGAACTCTTCGCTGAGACTGCAACGGACATTAGATCTAGATCTATGCATAATTGGTCACTGGTACACCTGCAAAGACTTTTATAAAACTAAAACTGTATCATTATTCGTTAAATAAATGAAGCTTTTACCTGGTCCTTGGTAGAGGTTGATGTTCACGGTGAATACCAGTGCTGAGACTTGTTTATCGTCGTCATCCGTTGTTTGTGTCAGTGTGTACTGATAAGTGAATTTTTCTTGTGTTGTTTGCTTTGGTTACAAAAGGTTGCATACTTTAATTGCAGAATGGATCTTCTGGTAGGCTAAAAACCTAGAAACTCGGACAGACGGACGGGCAGAAAGACGGACAGGAGGACAGATGGACAGATGTGCACAGTGATATGCTTCCCCACCCAACTTTGTTAAGATGTCGATATGTGCCAATTTTAAGTACGCTATGGCTGATAGTCGATATGTTCATTCCGATAGATTTGTCAGCATTTAGAGTCAAATTATTCATGTCCAATTTTTGTCCACTTTTGGGTCTCATTTCATGATTTGCTCATTGGAATCCAATTCAGACACAGGAAGCCGCAGTGACCTAAACAACAACAACAACAAACAACAATAGCAACAGTGAAAGTCAAGTGGAGCAATAATTTAGGACACTAAAAAATGAGAGCCTACCCAAACGGCTAGTCTGTGAAATAGTGTCACGAGCCCATACCGGCTCAGTGGCACATAAATTGCATTATATATATATTACAGACATCGGCTCTTGATCCTTTATTGTTTCAATCGCACAAAATAAATATCGAACCAAGTCTGCATGTACAAGCGGTTTCATTCAGCAATTCAGCTCCCCGTAGGATAAAACTTGCGACAAACGGCGACGTACGCAGCGCTTCGCTAAACGTTGATTACTAAAACTTATCGACACGATATTATAGACAGTATGCCGGAACGGAATGGAAATGGGTTTTTTAACGCCCAGTCAACCATGACGGTTACACCAGGGCGATGCTTGCTGGAAAATTGAGTCAAAACCAGAAAGAAGCTGACAGTAACGTACGTGGAGAACTGCCTCGTGAACACCCACTGACTCAGATCTGCAGGAGGGGATTAAAAGAAACGTAATGAGCATTGAGCGTGCTTGTCCCTAATATGTCATCTGACATCCGAGGACATTAAGAACCAAGTAGTAGTATTGAGCGTCATAGTTCAGGAGCTGTGTGAGAGTCGAGGTGGCCGTCCTGGGCTGTCCGTCCTAACGAGCCTTCTGGCTTCCGTGGACGTAAAGATTTATTGAACCATGCTTCGGCATTGGTCACAGCTTGTCCCTAATATGTCAGCCGACATCTGAGGACGTTAAGCATCACTTCATCATCATCATCATTGAGCGTCATAATCTAATCTGCAAATGATACAAATGCAACAGAAATAATCTAAATCTGACTGAGCAGTCAACGTAAGCAAGAAACTTTGTGTTTTACGCCTAGTCAGTAAACACGATTTAATCATATTATAGGCTCATTAACCCTACTACAGCTTACGATTTTGCTGGTTTACATTGTATAAACTGAAACGGCTCAGTTTAGAACGGAAAAGCCCAGCCGATTTCATTCGGCATGAACGAAACCTCAACATTCTTAAGCGCGTTTCTGGTGTTGACTTAACAACATTGCTACAGTTCTTGCCGTTTTATAAATCAGCGTATGAATTATCTATTATTTGTGACTGAGTAACATTTGAGACTATTATTTGTGACTGAGTAACATTTGAGACAGAGTCCCGAACAGTCTAGTCAGATTTTAATCTCCGAAGAGTTGATGATGATGATGAAGTGATGCTTAATGTCCTCAGATGTCAGCTGACATATTAGGGACAAGTTGTGACCAATGCCGAAGCACGGTTCAATAATTCTTTACGTCCACGGAAACCAGAAGTCTCGTTAGGACGGACAGCCCAGGACGGCCACCTCGACTCTCACACAGCTCCTGAACTATGTGACCGAAGAGTTAAGATTTTAGGTCCAAGTGTAGAAAAAAGAAAGAAAGAAAAAGCAGGTAGTTACTTGTGCATTATATTTAGATCGAGAAGACCTTAAACAGAGTGAATCTGACTGGGAAAAACCCCCGAAGAGACAGAAAATCGTATTCGTCAAAGGGTTAAGATTTGGGGGATCATCAGGCGGACAAGACTCAGCAGAATGCAGGTCTTTTTGTGAC
>JABMCL010003470.1:70000-97500 GCA_018857735.1 Alviniconcha marisindica
ATCCGCGATTTCTCCGCAGTCAAAATTCTGTGCAGACTGACTCTACAAAGGTCTGCAGAGAATTTGTGCAGACTGACTCTACAAAGTTCTGCACATAATTAAAAAAGAAAAAGAAAAAGAAAAGAAGCTCACTGACAAAGGCTAAAGCAGCAACATAGTAAGTAAGTAAACATATTGCTTAACGTTCACAAAAACCAGAAGGCTTATTAGGGACGAGAAGAAGGGTGGGGGTGGGGGGGAGGGGGGGGGGGGGAATTATATACCTATCGCTACGCTGTCACAACCAGAATGACTTCTGCATTAAGATGGGCAGCGATGAGAGCCATTTTGATGTTTCATTAAATGTGAGGGACAAAGTCACAAGACAGTGTCCACAAACCACAACCTTTTGAAGAGAAAAGAGAGCCCAAGCGGAATCGAACCGAGGTCCTGCTTACCAACCTAACGCTTTACCGCTAGGCCAAACCGGCTCACTTACTAGAGCAGCAAGACACTGACCCGCTTTTGTGTGGCTTTCTGTCCGACAGTGGATGGGGTTGATGGCGAGGATCCTGTGGTGTTACGGGGGTGCATCAAGGAGGGCAAACCCGCCAACGACTGCGACAAGCGGGAGCTGCGCAGCTCTCTCAAGTCGGATGTGTGTTCGTGCTCCACGGCGCTATGCAACTCTGCACGTGACGCGCGCGTCGCAAACCGGGTCCTTGTGTTGCTGGCTGGTCTGGCGGTCGTCGTGCTGGCTTACGACAACTGACATCGCATTTTTGAATTAGATTTTAGATGATAATTATAGTCAGCTTTGGTTTTCTTGGGAGGACGCGGTCTGTGCGATATACACGATGTTTATTAACATTGGTGTATTTGTTTCTGGTTTTATTGCCGGTGTAAATACGTTTTTAACTGGTCAGAAACAAATTCGAGTCTGTTACTGTGTTAGTGGCGGTTTCTTTCGTCCACCCTTTGCGTTGAGCCGACTGCAGCGTGGCAGTACTGAGCCTTGCACGTTGGGAGGATGTTGGACAGTATTAATTATCAGGCAATGCGATTGAAAAACAACACTTAACATGTTGGTGGAAATTATTGAGCAGCTTTACTTGTTCATGCTATTTTCAATGATCTTGACCTTGGCTGAAAGTTACCGCGTTGTCTGAAAGTGAATCTAGTATTTAGGTTTGAATTCTTGGCCATTTCTAATCCTAACTGTGTAGAGGTATAGTTTTGTTTGTTTGTTTGTTTTGGGTTATTATGCAGCTGAGCTCGACCCTGTAATACCAGGATCGGTAACCTTGGCCTTAGTAGTGACAATTTGCAGTGACAATTTTATTTTTTCAGCTGCAAAAGGAGATTGTAGTTTTGTAGCATCAAACTCATATTTTCTGGATTGAATAAAACAAACAAACAAGCAAGCAAACAAACAAACAAACAAACAAACAAACAAACAACAATAACACGAACAACAGTAAGTCCTGAAAAGACGGCCGTGAGCACTGCCATTTTTAACCAAGTCTATGACGTCATGAACGCGGCCGGAATGTGTGGCAGAACTGTACAGTACATCATGAGCCAAGCCGTCAGTTTTCTGCTCTTGCTCGGTAAAGAGCGAACAAACACGTTTAACTGTGCCCCGAAGAGCTCACACTGAAAGCAAACGAGTAGTTCTGTAGCATCAATATTGATAGAACAACCGTACGAAGGATTTGTCATAAGATGTTTGTAGAGAGAACAGCGCTTTATAAGGATTATTTATTATTATTACGAAGTCTGGAGAAAGTAGTAGTCCACTTTTAAGGTGCCCCCTCCTGAGAACCCAGCGCTGTCGAAGGTTCTCCTTTAGGCCCTAATGTTTCCGCCATCTCCAACCATTGCATTTCCTCCAGACCTCTTCAAACGTGAAACGACACGCAACGCCAACAGTGACTCTGCAGACTATTACGTTAATCTGATGATTTAATTGCTTGCGTTTTCTGTCCGGATATGAACTTCGCGGTCAAATGGGCGTTAACCCTTTCCCTGCCCGCATGTCAGCATAAATTTGACGTCCTTAATAGCAATAAATTTTACTTTTAATGCGCCTGTCCCAGTTCTAAAAACGAGCTCCAAGCACTTTACAGCTTCACATATCAGACTCATAATACATAGGTAAGAAATTTAAAACAGGATCTAGGTAATACAATTGCATCTGGCAGGACAAAGATTATGGCCAACTGATAAAGGTTTGCAGTGTTTTCATCTGCCTGTAAAACAACATGGTACTGACTGTCATGTCCCATTCGAATTCTGACTTTTAGGCAAACTCGGGGAAGTAAAGCTGAAGGAAACGTTTAATGAACATTATTTCCCTGCGAGACTTTTTTGTTTTTGTTTTTTTGGAAAGAATTTCGCCCTGATATAACCGTACCGGTTGACTGGGCGTAAAACACCAACTTACTTGGAAAGAATTGCATCCTCGAGTGCACCACACTGCCTGTGAAACTACATGGTACTGGTCCGTCCTACTGAATTCTGACTTTCATGCCTATGAACATTTCTGGTCGGCTGAATATCTCCGAGAGACTCTTTTTCTGAAGAAATTGCATCAACAGCATCATTTCCTTGGCTGGAAAAGGGTGAACTGTCAAGTATCGATCGATCAGTCTGTGTATGTCACTGAAAATGGTTATAATATAATAACTCTTCGTCCCAAACTTGCACTGCCGTACGTCAAAAAAGAGAACGGACGCAGTGTGACGGAAAATGGCCGATAACTGGTGTACATATCCGGCAGTTTGCATCTCAATGGATGCGGACTACTTGTAAGAAATGTAAGCGCCCGTGGTTACTATACCGCTATAACGGTGGTAATATTTGAATGTAAGCCGTTTGCGGTTGTGAACAACGATTAAAATAACAACAAAAAACAGAAAACAGCAGCTACTTGATGAATTTTCTGAAATAGGTGGCATATAAACTGTCAAATGGACTTAAACTTTTCTGGCCAGTTGTAGAGCAAAATTTAGTGTACGAAGGATAAGAAGAAAACAAGAAGCAAAGAAAGTTATGTATAAACATATACAATATTAAAATATTTATGAGAGAGAGAGATGAGTCTCTGTGTGTCTGTGTCTGTCTGTCTGTCTGTCTGTCTGTCTGTCTGTCTGTCTGTCTCTCTCTCACACACACACACATCACACACACACACACCACACACACACACACACACACACACACACACACACACACACACACACACACACACACACACGGACTAACATACTATCACTGTGTATCAATTGAAACATCAACCGCGAGTCACCATCAACCGTTAAACCTATTTTCTTACGGGGGGGAAATGACCTGGGCCCATAAGAACGAAGAGCAAATGAAAAAAGTTAAAGGCGGATAGCCCCTAATCCCGATTAGCTAAAGAGTTCATAACTCCGGCTCTCCTTCCACATACACGAGTCGTCAATAGGCTCACAAATCGCAATCTGTGTTTATTTTTAGGTCGTGAAAGTGCCTTGTTTTACAAACAATGCAATGCAAGTGACACAGAAAACGTGAAACCGACTGGCTACACCGCATGACGATACAATTGCGAATAGCAGTCAAAGTTTAGTTCGAGCTACTGTCGAGTCGCGTACAGTGTCCGATTCTGAAAAAGTCCACGAGAATCTAGAACTTAACTGAAAGTGAAAAACAAAACGTTGTTTCTGCGGGTGAACGTTGGGCATAATTAGTTCTGCTTGCAACTAATAACCTTTCTGTCGCAGACTGTTTTTGATGGAACAGAGAATTATTAACATAATCTTTTTTTGTCACAAAAGAGCTCATTACCTGGCTTGAAAGACTGTGTCGTCAGACATAGCAAATGCGTCATTACTTACGCGTCATAGCAGGGGCGTCATTTCATCGAAATGTGAAAAACACTGCTGGATTGTAGCAGAGGTGTCAGTTACCCAGTGACCCTACCCATTCGAACTTTTCCTGTCCCTCTCTTTGTCGTCAGTGCTGATTCTGATGTCTCTTGTAGCTATGATGCTTGAATTCAAAATTGGTTGAATAGTTTGTCGTCTTCAGTGGTACATGGGATGGCGTCGGTACGTAGAAGTGTTCATTTTGTCCTAAGTAGTTAGGTGTGTCCTTAGGTGTGTCAGTAAAGGCAACATCCCAGAGCCGCCATTTTTACACGCCGTTCAGGCAGCGTAAACGTAGAATACGAGCCTATAATACGAAATACGAGCCTATATCTCTAGTTACGAGCCTATTATCTCTAAACGCGATTAGGCCGGCCGAACTGTCCTATTTGCGCTTCAAGCATGCCAGAGTTTTTCAGTGTCGCCACCGTTTGAATGAATGAATGAATGAATGAAAATTTATATATAGCGCATAAAAAACTTCCACACAAAATCATGCGTGTTCACAGCGCCAGATACACACAGTGCATACATGTAAGCTGTCGCAAGCTAAAACTACCAAAGGACACTCATACCAAAAGGTACAAACAGCTCCTACCCACCCACCCCTTCCCAAAAGTGGAACTATACATAGCAGTTAAATGTAAAAATATATACAGAGTTACAAATAATGATAACAAGAAAAGACAAAAAAAAATCACACGCAAATATAAAGATAAACGCGATTAGGGGGGCTATTTGCTCATCACGCATAATTATTGACCCTGGTTTGGACGATCAACTTGTCCGCTGATCCACTTTGCCCCACTCTTGCTTGCTGCTTGTCCTCTCCTCTGCTTGCTGCCCGTCCCACCCCCCTCCGGCCCCGCCCCCTCTCCCCCGTCATTTTCTGACGTCAGTTCATGATCCGAACACATAAAAGGTTAAAAAGAACGCTTATGTATTAGGACAAAAACACAGTATGCAACTTTTTTGTCAAGCTACAAAACGACACTTAAACAACAGTTAAACAATGAAAAACGATAAAAAATGAGATAAGTTATTTCGCTTCTCATCTTTTTATCATTGTTCATCGTTTAACATCGCATTCGTTGACTGGGCGTAAAACACCAATTACTTACTGACTCATCTTTTAAGTGTTAAGTGTCGTTTCGTGGCTTGATAAAGGGGATTACCCCGAAAATTTGCTGATTGTGTGGTTGTGGCCTAATGAATAAGCGTTCTTATGAACCTTTATGTGTTTGGATCTTGTTTTAGAACGCTAGCATTCTTGTTTTAGACTTTTAATTTTTGTTTTGACGTCAGTTCAAGAAAGGAAGTCATGACGTATTTTATCCATGTTGGACATTCCTTTTTGGAGTTGCTTTTTTCCAAAACAGATGCGAACAGACAAATTAAATACCAAGCCTGATTTACGAAGCACTGCACACATTGGTGTTTCTATGTAAGCATTATTCTTTAATCCCTATAATTATATCACCGCTCCATATGTCATCCTCAGGCCTGTTGTATTTTGGATCCCATATTAAGAAAATTGTTTTCGGTACATTGAAAGCGAAGGATCGGAGAAACTTGTGTCGCACTGGCCAGATATCTATACTGTAAGAATCGGCGTTGTAGATTCACAGGTAAGTATTCTTTTGTTTTTGTTTTTGTTGTTCGTGAGTGAGTGTGTGAGTGAGTGTGTGTGTGTGTGTGTGTGTGTGTGTGTGTGTGTGTGTGTGTGTGTGTGTGTGGTGTGTGTGTGTGTGTGTGTGTGTGTGTGTGTGTGTGTGAGAGAGAGAGAGAGAGAGAGAGAGAGAGAGAGAGAGAGAGAGAGAGAGAGAGAGAGAGTTTTTTAATACTTATTATTTTAAAAAGATTGGCTAATACAAACAAATCCGACCAGTTCGAAAAGACACATTTAAGTAGCAGTAAACGCAGTGCAGTTCCTTTGACTTTGAGAGCCCACCTACAGAAGAAGAACTTAGAAGTGTCGTGTCGCCTGTTAGAGCGGAAATCACTGGATTTCTCTGCTGACGCGGTAGGACTCACTAGGAGTGCATGTACACGGAAATCACTGGATTTCTCTGCTGACGCGGTAGGACTCACTAGGAGTGCATGTACACGGAAATCACTGGATTTCTCTGCTGACGCGGTAGGACTCACTAGGAGTGCATGTACACGGAAATCACTGGATTTCTCTGCTGACGCGGTAGGACTCACTAGGAGTGCATGTACACGGAAATCACTGGATTTCTCTGCTGACGCGGTAGGACTCACTAGGAGTGCATGTACACGGAAATCACTGGATTTCTCTGCTGACGCGGTAGGACTCACTAGGAGTGCATGTACACGGAAATCACTGGATTTCTCTGCTGACGCGGTAGGACTCACTAGGAGTGCATGTACACGGAAATCACTGGATTTCTCTGCTGACGCGGTAGGACTCACTAGGAGTGCATGTACAAAGCTAGCATATAGTTTTAGGCTGGAAACGCACAAATTTAAACGTGTAAAGTGTAAAACTGTCTAAAGTTTCAAGCTGAAAAATCGTTGACACGTAAGCCCTATATAGCCTCTGCTGTGTTGTTATTGTTGCTGCTGTTGTTGCTGCTGCTGTTTCAGACCAGTTTACGTTGTCTTTTACGTTTGCCTGACCGCCCCTACCGCTACACCGTCGCCTCCAGAATGATTCCGCATAAAGATGGGCAGTGATCACAGACGCTTTAATGTTTCATAATTGTGAGGGGAAAGTCACAAGCTTGTCCATGAAAGGAGAGCCGAAGCGGGGAATCGAACCGACTTCCGCTTACCAGTCTAACGCCATACGCTAGATCCAACCGGCTCACATGAACTGGTGACGTGCAATGCGTCCAGTTCAGTTGCTATACGCTAGGTAAAACCGGCTCACATGAATTGGTGACGTGTAAATGCGTCCAGTTCAGTTGCTATACGCTAGGTAAAACCGGTTCACGTGAACTGGTGACGTGCAATGCGTCCAGTTTTCAGTTGCTATACGCTAGGTCGAACCGACTCACACGAACTGACGAAGTACAACGCGCCCAGTTCAGTTACTATATGCTAGGTCAAACCGGCTCACACGAACTGCGAAGTGCAATGCGCCCAGTTCAGCTGCTGTAACTGGACGCATGTTGTATGTAGGAACGCATTGTATGTAGGAAACGCAGTCACGATGACTGTGTCCAAAGAAACGACTGTTCAGTGAGGACAACTCACGTGAAAACAAGACAATCCCTCTTGCTACGTGACGAGGGACCATAACCACCTCCCTGTCCACACGTACAGCTGCTGGGTTCGAGAGTGTCCTGGGGTTTGCCGCCTCTTTAAATTATACACGCCGGCACGTACAGCATGACCTCAGCTGGCAGGCTAGAGGTGAGTTCGTCAGTTCGACATTGCCGTTTGTAACTCCCGATCTTGCCCGGTTTGAAGCGGGAGGTGACCAAAGAGTCACAGTTAGTGACAATTTGCGGTGACAGCTGCTGGCTTACTAACTGTGACTCTTTAGCTACATCTAGTCGGAGTGAGCAGCTGTCACCGCACATTGTTCTTGCCAGTGGCAAGGGACTGTGGCGGATGAACGTGTCGGTGTAATTATATTCATAATAATAATAATAATAATAATAATAAGGGAAATGTGTAAGGCGCATCCCCTGCAGCTCAAGGCGCTGAAGAAGCATAGCACACATAATGTACATCGAGATGGAATCAGTAATTTAACAAAAAGCTAACAGATAATGCAGACATCAAAAAGGGTTCAAGCATAACTGTGCGAAATATACACGTACACGCATGCACGCACGCACACACACACGCACGCACGCTCGCACGCACACACGCACGCACGCACGCACGCACAGACACAGACACACACACACACACACACACACACACACACACACACACACACACACACTGTACAGACTGAGAGGGGTGAAGGCCAATTTTGCTTAACTGAAATATTCTGAAATATTTGTAAATGTATTATGGACATCCCCCACATTGCTGTGGACGCTTCTTGATGTATGCTGTGTTTACGTTTGGCTTCATCTGGACCCGGTGTGCCCCTTACATTGAAACTATTGGCATCCCATTGTCCGTGGTCAGAAGAACGTCGAGGCGAAAGGCAAAAAGGTTTGTTGGGTGGAGAGTCCCCTGTCAGGATTACTTACAGACATAGTAAATCTTCTGATGAGACGACAAACTCCATTATTGAAATCCCCGAAGTCGGGGTGCAGCTGCCGCACTGGCGGATGAAACTGCACTTGTATGTGTTACGGTATACACACATATGCAAATGTGGGGAAACGGTTGCACACGCTACCTTCTCACCCAACATTGGGTGAACTCTCAGGATTGTAATGCTAACAAACTCTTGGCTTTCTTGGCTTACACAGCTCTTGATAATCTATTTCTGCGTATGGCTGCATCTTTTTTGGTCTCTCTGTCTGTCTGTCTGTCTGTCTGTCTGTCTGTCTCTGTGTGTGTGTGTGTGTGTGTGTGTGTGTGTGCGTGGCGGTGCGTGCGTGCGTGCGTGCGTGTGTGTGTGTGTGTGAGTGTGTGTGTGTGTGTGTGTGTGTGTGTGTGTGTGTGTGTGTGTGTGTGTGTGTGTGTGTTTCCTTGCTTCCTTCTGCTACAATTGTGTGGAACGATTTCAAGTTTGTGAAACATAAGCGGAAAAACAAATGTGTGTATAGCTTTAATCACATCATGTTTCTAGTCAAAAAGATTGTTTGATTTAAAAAACATCATTTACCCATTTTTTTGTAAAAAAACATTTGAGGCGTAACAAGTTGGATTAGCAGCATTTTTCGTATCGCCTATGATGTAATAGGCTGCCATGACCAGGTCGTTATTGACGTCATAGACACAGACTGCCAGACACAAAACAAAATGGCGCTGCTCACGGCTGTGTTTGCACGACTTTCAACAGCAACAACAACAACAGCAAAATCAACAACAAAACAAGCAAGCAAATCAATCAATCAAGTAAGCAATAATTATGTCAATCGACATAAGAAACTGCGGTCAGCCATTATTTTGTAGGGCCCATGATGCTTCTTCGCTTTGACAAAACACGTGCAAGTGCAGTGATATGTAGAAATAATTTATATGAAAGGAAAACAAGAAATCAAAAACACAACAAAAGAACAAATAACCCCCCAAAACAACAACAACAACAACAAACAAACAAACAAACAAACAAACAACAACAACAACAACAACAAACAAACAAACAAACAAACAAACAAACAAACAAACAAACAAACAAACAACAACAACAACAACAACAAAAAAACAACAACGACAAAGAAATATAAATAAAATAAAGGGGGAGAGCGAGAAGAAGACAGAAAGGAAACAGACTCTCTCAGAAGGAAGAGGTGGGGTTGGAGGGCTAAGTGACCGCAAGTACAGACCGACAGGGTGATGGGGGGTAGAGGGTGGGCGTAGGGCAGGGTGGGCGTGAGGGTGGCCGGTCGATATAGAGGGTCAATCAATGACAGGCAGCAAGAAGAAAACGGTAGGACTGGGACGCTGACGCTGTTCGCAGCGCTGACGAGGCGGGAAGGCTTAAGGCTGTGTGGATTGCTGTGTGCTAAAGCAGCCAGCAGTCTCGTACCATGGCGACACTGACGAAGAGGGAAGTATCGATCTTAGTTCAATCTCGCTCTCCCTGGCCGCCACCACCACCTAGGCTAGCAGGCTACCACACGCACACACACACACACACACACACACACACACCCTCCCTCTCTTCCCTGTGCAATGCAGCCTGCTGCAGTCGTGAATGCCTCCGTGCTTGGGTGGTGCCACAGCGCTAAACTCGCCCCGCTCAGCCCGTAATAATTATACTACCTCTCCACGCTCTCTCTCTCTCTCTCTCTTCTCTTCTCTCATACTACAGAATCTCTCCCTGCCACCAGCCCCACCTTCTCTCAGCAGTTACAGTGCTGTGGCTTTCAACTCTCTCTCTCTCTCTCTCTCTCTCTCTGTGTGCTTTGCAGCGAGAGCTGGGCTGGCGGGACCGAAGGAAGCGCGTGAGACAGCGAACGTTGCTTCATGGCACGACCGCCGGCACTGACTCGGCCACACACTCTCTAAGCGCCAGCATCGCACCGCCCTTGTTGCGACGTCGCACCATCGGATTCCGGGTGGCCTCCTAGCGACGCCGCCGCCGCCGCCGCCACCGCCGCCGCCGCAGCAGCAGCAGCAGCCGCAGCAACAGTCCAGTCTACAGTGTCGTCCCTGTCGTTCGTCCACGACCGTCAGAGAAAGGTTAGGCAATTATTACGCCGCCTCTCTTCTTCAAGCGGGCTGCTACGCAGTTACCCACGCGGGTGGTGTCAGTCCACATTGTGAGAGCCGTCGAGGAGCCTCGTCCTGTCTGGTGCTTTGCTGAATGCTGACTTCCCCCCCCCCCTCCCCTCCCCCCTCCTTCTCTTCTACGGCATTGAGTGTCACGTCACGACCGCTGTGAATCGGGTGATAAATACAAGCAAGACCCGCCTTGCCCTCTCACCGGGGTCTCTTGTTGTGGTATGCGGTTGTGTCACGGGCTAGTTCAGTAACCACCCGACGTTCTGTTCAGGTCGGTCAGTGTTGATGCCGTCTCGGATCTGGCTGATGGCATTACTGCATGCCTGGCTGCTTTCAGAGGAAGTTTCAGTGACTTAAATAAAACAGGACATCTTTTCTTCTTCTTTTTATTTTTTTATTTTATTTTTTAGTCATACGTGTGCAAACCGTGAACCGGATCGACCGGAATTTCCACGTCAGCCGTAGTCGTCGTTTGATCCTGACTTGAAGCGGCGTCCCATTGCCTCAGTGCAACAGGATTACCAGGGAATAGACGACTTAACGGTCCCTGTGCCGTGTCTCCGGTTGAATCGATCACTTAGGATCCGTTCCGGCACTGAAGGGCGAGAGAAAGAAAGGGGTTGAGTGGCAGCGACCGTATCGGATAGACAGGATAGCACCTGAGGATTCTGCAGTCTCTCGTGGCGGGAAGCTGAGGTGTGGTGGATGCGTCCCGGGGGTCATGCGCCCAGCTGACAGCCATGGCAGGGGCCCGAGTCTGTAGGATCGTCTGTCTCTTTGCCCTCCTGGCCACAGGTGAGTCTGTCTTTCAGTTTCCCCGCACTAATCACATGCAAGACCTTTGCCCTCATGGCCACAGGTGAGGTTTCTCTTCAGTTTCCGCATTGATCTCATGTAAGATCTTTTCCACAGGTGAGTTTGTCTTTCAGTTTCCCGACTAATCATATGCAAGAAATTTGCACTGACCACAGGTCTTTCTCTCCCCCCCCCCCCTCCTCCACACACACACAGGCAAGACGCTGTGTTTGCCCTCTTGGTCACAGGTAAAGATTGGTGTGTTTCCTCTCCCCCTCCCCCACATCCACATCCACAGACAAGAACCTGTCTTTTCCCTCTTGGTCACAGGTAAAGATTGATCTTTGTCTCCCCCCCCCTCCAACCACAGGTATGAACTTGTATTTGGCCTCTTGGTCACCGGTAAAGTTTGATCTTTGTCTCCCCCCCTCCAACCACAGGTATGAACTTGTATTTGGCCTCTTGGTCACAGGTAAAGTTTGATCTTTGTCTCCCCCCCCTCCAACCACAGGTATGAACTTGTCTTTGGCCTCTTGGTCACAGGTAAAGATTGATCTTTGTCTCTCCCCACCCCTCCAACCACAGGTATGAACTTGTCTTTGGCCTCTTGGTCACAGGTAAAGGTTGATCTTTCTCCCCTCTCCCTCCCCCCTCCCCCCCAAACACAGGCATGAACTTGTCTTTGGCCTCTTGATCACAGGTAAAGATTGGTCTTTCTCCCCCCACCACCACAGGTATGAACTTGTCTTTGGCCTCTTGGTCACAGGTAAAGATCCCTCTCTCTCTCCGCCAACCACAGGGATGAACCTGTCTTTGGCCTCTTGATCACAGGTAAATGTTAGTCTTTCTCCCCCCCCAAACCACAGGTATGAACTTGTCTTTGGCATCTTGTCAAAGGTAAATATTGATCTTTCTCCCCCCCAACCACAGGCATGAACCTGTCTTTGCTTTGGCCTCTTGGTCACAGGTAAATATTGATCGTCCCCCCCCCCCAACCCAAACACAGGCATGAACCTGTCTTTGCCCTCTTGATGACATATAAGAATTTGTCTTCCTCCCCCACCTCCCAACCACAGGTAAGAATTTGTCTTTGCTCCTCAAGCTACGAGTAAGAAATTGTTTGGCTCTACATGGCCAAAGTTAAGAATTTGTCTTTTCCCTTCTGGCCATACAGGTGCGTATTTGTTTTCGCACTCCTGGTCAGATGTACAACCTGTCTTTGCCTACCTGTTCACAGGTGAGAATTTATCGTGGCCCTCCTTGCCACAAGAAAGAACGTCTCTTTATTCAGTTTAAGGGTTAAAGGCAAGACTTTGTCTTTGCTTTCCTTGTCATAGCTAAGAGTTTGTCTTCAGCGTCTTCACCAGAGGTAAGCACTTGTCCTTGACCTCCTGTCCACAGGTAAAACTATATTTTTGCCCTTCTTGTCGCTGGGAAGAATTCGATTTTTTCTCGCCGTGACATAGCCATGAAATGCTTTGGTCCTCATGGCCTTAGTTAAGGGTTTGTCTTCAGCGTCTCCACGAGATGTAAGCACTTGTCCTTGCCCTCCTGTCCACAGGTAAAACTATATATTTTCCCTCCTTGTCTCAGGGAAGCTCAGCGCTCAGGTGCTGTATAAAAGTCGAGGTGGCCGTCCTGGGCTCCATAGCTCAGGAGCTGTGTGAGAGTCGAGGTGGCCGTCCTGGGCTGTCCGTCCTAACGAGCCTTCTGGTTTCCGTGGACGTAAAGCTATATTGAACCATGCTTCAGCATTGGTCTCAGCTTGTCCCTAATATGTCAACTGACATCTGATGACATTAAGCAACACTACCTACCTACCTACCTGGGCTCCCCGTCCCTAATAAGCCTTCTGGTTTCTTTGGACGTAAAGCAACATTTGAAGAAGAAGAAGAATTAGGGAAGCTCATGGAAAATTAAGTTTTTACTCTCCGTGCCACTGGCACGAATTTGCCTTGGTCCTCGTGGCCTAGGTAAGGGTTTGTCTTTTCTGGCATGGCCAAAGGTAGAACATGTCATGGTCCTCCTGACTACAAGTAATAAATTCAACCTTTGCCCACCTGGCCACAGGTAAGAATTAGATTTTTACTCTCCGGGTCAGAGGCACGAATTCATCTTTACCCTCCTGGCCATAGATCAGACTGGAGTTTGTCTTCGCCATCATTTCCACAGGTAAGAAATTCAAACGTTGCCATCCTGTCTTTACTCTTTTTAGAGTAAGAATTTGTCTTTATACTCCCTGCCATAGATGAGACTAGAGTTTTTCTTCGCCATCATTTCCACAGGTAAGAGATTCAGACTTTGCCCTCCCGTCTTTACTCTTCGGGTAGACTAAAGGTAGAGGCAAGAATTTGTCTTTACCCTCCGGACCGCAAGTAAGAGTTTGTCTTTATCGTCTGGGCCAGCGGTTAGGAACGTGTGTGTGTGTGTGTGTGTGTGTGTGTGTGTGTGTGTGTGTGTGTGTGTGTGTGTGTGTGTGTGTGTGTGTGTGTGTGTGTTCGTGCGTGCGTGCGTGTGTGTGTGTGTTTGTCTTTGCCCTCCTGACCTCAGGTAAGAATTCGGTTAACAATTAGACAGCTGCAACAAAACAAAAACAGCTCACTCACTCACACTAACTCTCTCTCTCTCTCTCTCTCTCTCACACACACGCACGCACGCACGCACGCACGCACGCACGCACACACGCACGCACACCACGCACCACACACACACACACACACACACACACACACACACACACACACACTGATCACACACACACACACACACACACACACACACACACACACACCTACATCATTTCCCTGCACACACGTGCATCAGTCAAAATGTCAAGCGCTAACCTCTTTGACATACGTAAGAGCTTTCTTTGATACCCTACCCGCTAAGAGCACCGCGAGATCAGCTGAGCTTGTGGCTGTATCGGTGAGGGTGGTGATAAATATTTCTGTTCGTATATGAATTAGGAAACTATTACAGGGCTCCCATTAACGCACAGATGTGCGCCCCTTACGCACTAGAACTGGAAAGGACGCACTAAACGTACGCCTAGTGGACGCACTAAGAAAGCGTCAAGTTATTTTTCTTTTTTTAAGTCCAGACCTCCTGTTCCCAGCCGACAGAAATGGGTCATGCGATCGATTCGTATCACAAAACCAACAGCTACCTTACACTGACTGTCTTTGGTACTGACAAGAGCACAGTCATTTCCCCAAACATCATGAGGTACTGATACACAGGACTACACAGCTTGTTTCAACATCACAAATACACAAGCACGCGCCTAACAACAAAATATCCAACACAGTGAGTAAACATGGTGCTTAACGTGCACAGAAACCATAAGACTAATTAGGGACGGGGAGAAGGGGGGAAGGGGATATGGAGGTGGGGGGGGGGGGGGGGGGAAGAGGGAGATTATATACCTATCACTACACAGTCACCACTAGAATGACTCCTGCATTAAGATAGTTGTGAGGGATAAAGTCGCAAGACAGTGTCCGCAAACCATAACCCTTTTGAAGAGAAAGGAGAGCCGAAGCGGAATCGAACCGAGGTCCCTCTGCCTACCAGCCTAACGCCTTACTGCTAGGCCAAACCAGCTCACGGCAGCGACTGGTCTTCAGAAGGCTTTATATAAAGAGGACTAACATTACCCAGTGCTTTGGATTGGTGCTCCAGGCATAAAATGAACGGAAACATAACGAGCCCCGGGGCGCTCGTGCAGAATCAGTGCACAAGGGAATTAATTAGCGCTCGAAAGACGTCACACAAACACAACAAATACCTGAGTCGCCTACGGTAACTCTCACCTGGGTTGCGAGTAAACGCAAGGTACATAAACCCCACCAGAGGTACAGAGAGCCGTACTTTGTTGATTTTTGTACTGAGTTTTGCATTGATGCGTTTGACTGCTTGTAGCCTCGCTTGTAAATGCCGCTGTGGGGCCGCAGACGTTAGGTTATCTGTTTCATCCGCAAACTTAACTGTTATATCGCCAATTCCCCGCTTGTCTCAGTTGCAGAATCACCTAACGGAGGCAATCATGTTCTGACACAGGTTGGACAAACCAGCCATCTTAGTTTATGAGGTTGTTTGTTGTGCGCAGCACTTTGATCGACGAACCTCATGATACTGACGTATCAGTGAACCTCATTATTTACCTAAAGCCTGTTTGATCTTGCGTGGAATAAACTTTTCGCTCTCCTTGTAGCTGTGCGTATTTAATGAACCTTGCGTGCAATTTGAAGTTGCAGACGTACTTTACAGAGCTCACGCGCTTCATAAAGCTCATGTCATTTCTTTTCCGCTGCAGCTATTACCCAAGAGGACACATAATGTAGTTTTTGTGATAAGATGTTTGTACAGCGCAGTGAGTTTAACTCTGTTAAAGAATAGCGCTTTATAAGAATTATTTATTATTATCATTATTATATCATTGGCGGGAGCTGCCACAAGCATCATTTGTCTCCTGACAAACACGTGTTTGTTGCGACAAAACTTCTGTCTCGACAAGCATACTTTTGTCGCGACAAAACACGTGTTTTGTCGCGACAAACACGTGTTTGTCGCGCCAGAAGTAAGCTAGACATACTAGGCTAACTACTAAGCTAAAGACACTTTTGTCGCGCGACAAAAGACGTGTTTTGTCGCGGCAAACACGTGTTTGTCGCTACAAAGCTTTTGTCGCGACAAAAATGATACTTGTGGCAGCTACCGCCAATGATAGACACAGGGCAGGAGAACAGGGCGGCTGAGACGATTGCACGTGGGATCCATTTTCCTGCATGTTTGATAAGATACCATACATTTGCAACTGAGCCTGCTACGGTCCGTCTTCCGGGGGACTGGCTCCGCAGCCGACCAATATTGAACTGGAACGATGGGGGCCCGTGAGAGTGTGACTGTGGCTTGGACCTGGTCCTGCAAAGCCCTTAAGTCCACGCTTTGATGAGGCTGATAGTACGGAAGGTGTTAATCATGCAGTGAGTCTCGAACAGCTCTTCTTCAGGCTCTGTAATGCGGCACGAAGCCTGTGGATGACCGTAACGTCCATTTACGTACCCCCCCAAAAAAAAACACACAACAACAACAACAACAAAAACACACAAAACAACAACACACCACAAGACTACAACACAACAACAACAACAACAATAACAACAACAACAACAACAACAACAACAACAACAAAACACACACACAAAAACACAAAAACCAACAACACAAAAACCAACAACAACAAACAACAACAACAACAACAACGACAACACACACACACACACACACACACACACACACACACACACACACACACACACACACACACACATACACACCCCCACCCCCCCCCCCCCCCCGAATTCCATGAATTCCAAACTACCTGCTGATTTTTATCCTCTTTTTTTTTTGCGTTAATTAATTAATGTTTTTTAACATATGCACAAACCTGAAGCCATTTTTTCTTATAACGATGACATATTCACGACATTTTTAAGTGCCGTGTCTCCACGAAAGGGAGTTGCCATGATTAGCCTTGGTTGACCGAGTTTAGCGGTGTTGTACTGAGTTGTTCCACGCATTCTCGCTCAACTGTTTTCATGCATGTATCACTCAAAAAACCGGAAGACATGTTCAACCCATCAATGTCTTGGGTCAGGAAACTTGTGAATTTTAACCCCTTCACAGAATGCACCAGTCTGCAAAATGTCCGGGCTGAATGGTGCACGGTCGTGCCCTCAGACAGTATATGTTCTGGTCCTATAACATCTATTTCCAATGCTATGCTTTTTGATGGAGATTCTTTCACATGCCAGTACGAAAAAAAAAAAGAAAAAAAAAAAGGCTTAAGGGTTTTAAATTTCGCACTTTTATGGGTCGTTTTCAAATGACATCATGGCAGTGAAGTGGTTAAAGGCCAAGGAAACAGCGGGGAGGAGGGGGGATATGCTGTATCGTGGTCCTGTGATTTGGCTGGTTTACAGCTTCTGCGAATGTCGTCCACAATCAATGCTGAGTACATGCCAACATCGCGTGGCAACGAACGTTCTTTAATCCCTGGTGGCTACAAGTTTTCCGTGATCAGAAAATTACGTATGACAATGTTTTGGACAGGGGCGGCTTGGGACTGGTGAGAGGGCGGGGGGGGGGGGTAGCGATGTTTGTAACGGACAGAGACGCGGAAAAGAGAGAGAGAGAGAGAGAGAGAGAGAGAGAGAGAGAGAGTAGATAGAGGAGAGTGGTAGAGAGAGAGTATAAATCTTTTTGAAATTTTGAGGGTTATATATTGTCATCCAGAGCAAGTCATAATTATACAGGAGGAGGGATATGAGAGAGAGAGAGAGAGAGAGAGAGAGAGAGAGAGAGAGAGAGAGAAGAGAGAAAAGGGAGAGAGAAGAGCAAAAGAAATTCTTTGAAATTTCGAGGGATACATATTGACGCAAGGAAGAAGAGAGGAGAGAGAGAGAGAGAGAGAGAGAGAGAGAGAGAGAGAGAGAGAGAGAGAGAGAGAGAGAAAGAGATACAAAAGCACACATTCTTTGAAATTTCGTGGGTTATATTTTGTCATCCAGAACAAGTCATAATTATACAGGAGGAGGGTAGAAGAGAGAGAGAGAGAGAGAGAGAGAGAGAGAGAGAGAGAGAGAGAGAGAGAAGTAGGAGAGAGAGAGAGAGAGAGAAGAGATACAAAGCACACATTCTTTGAAATTTCGAGGGATACATATTGTCATCCAGAGAGAGAGAGAGAGAGAGAGAGAGAGAGAGAGAGAGAGAGAGAGAGAGAGAGAGAGAGAGAGAGAGAGAGAGAGAGAGAGAGTATAAAAGAGCACATTCTTTGAAATTTTGAGGGTTATATATTGTCATCCAGAACAAGTCATAATTATACGAGAGAGAGAGAGAGAGAGAGAGAGAGAGAGGAGAGAGAGGAGAGAGAGAGAGAGAGAGAGAGAGAGAGAGAGAGAGAATACAAAAGCAACATTTGAAATTTCGAGGGATACATATTGTCATCCAGAAGGAAGAGAGAGAGAGAGAGAGAGAGAGAGAGAGAGAGAGAGAGAGAGGAGAGGAGAGAGAGAGGAGGAGAGAGGAGGGGGAGGGGGAGGGAGGGAGGAGGGAGGGAGGAAGAGAGAGGAGAGAGAGAGAGAGAGAGAGAGAGAGAGAGAGAGAGAGAGAGAGAGAGAGAGAGAGAGAGAGAGCACTCATAATTCTTACTAGATCTTCGGACAGTCTTCTGTTACTTGCCCTCAGAAACGTTTATAACACTGCATTCTTTTCGGATGTGAGAATCATTTTTTAAAAATGCGTTCAGTCGGGATTCCAAGTGCCGTAAAAAAAGAAGAAGGCTTCTCTTTAGAGCCTCGGGTTACGTGACGGAAACTAACGAAAGTGGCGATCGTTTGCCGTGTGACGTCGGTCAATCACGTGGGATTGGTCCCAGTGGATCACGATTGGCGGAGAACCACGCATCATGCACTTAATCCACCTTCGCGTGACAGAGGGCCCGGGAGTGGAGCGGCTCGGTGGCCGAGGGTGTACGCGGTCTTTATGTAGGTTTATCACCTTCAACCACAGCGTTATGGGTGAACATCACTGGTGGGCAGAGTTGGCACCATCACTCATCATTTGCGCAGAAAGGCGGCCGTATCATTTGCGCAGATTTAGCCGTCCTGGAGAGAGAGAGAGAGAGAGAGAGAGAGAGAGAGAGAGAATGAGAGATTATTAATTTATGGTGCTCCATCTTATGAGAGCCCGGAACGCTTCATTCCAGAAGAGCCAGGAGCGCTTACAAAGGCCTACATATCCGTGCATTTGTTACATTTAAAGACACGCACGCACACGCACTCACACGCACGCACACACACACACACACACACACACACACACACACACACACACACACACACACACACACACACACACATGCACACATGCCCTACACACACATACACTACACACACACAACACACCAACACACCAAAGCACGCACACCACCACACACACACACACACACACACACACACACACACACACACACACACACACACACACACACACACATACACACGGCTTGGTGGTCATCTATCAAATACAAACGTTTATACCACCAAATCATAGTGGACAGACCGCCACGTTCATGACATATTTAGAACAGCGGACATTAAATGAACTAAGGTTCTAGATCAGATGTCCTCCAAATCCAGCTCGTACGTGAGCAGTGAACGATAACCGTCTTGAGGTTTGGTCATCAGATATTACTAATAGGAAAATATGATTCTGCTATAACACACTGATTATCCCGTGGAACAGATGCATATACATAGAAGGTTCATCTGCTATGTAAGGGCTCTGAGGGGATACATGATCTGTGGCGGGATGAATGTGCAGTTGATGAATTTCACAAGTTTGCTGATACCTCTTCCTTTGCGCAGTTTAAAAATTGTCAAATTTGCCTCGGCAACGGTATAGTAGCCTTCTTTAAGAGCTTTTCGCTTGATGCTTATGAGATTAAAACACACAAGCGGATAAGAATTATGAATGTTCTTTAGTGGTTTGATAGGACATCAACAAAAAGCTAAAAAGCTAAGAGAAAAAGAAAAAAAGAAAGAAAAAAACAACTGAAAAGAATAAGGGGGAAAGAAAAGAAAAAAAGTATGGGGGGTCGGCGGTGGGTGTGTGGGTGTGTGGGTGTGTGTGAGGCAGATTTTTCCTTCCCTTTGCCAAAACAAACACGCAGTTATTCCACACGAAAACAACGAAAAAGGCGAAGCAGCTGGTTATCTGCATGCGTTATGTAGATTCCGTGTGTGTGTGTGTGTGTGTGTGTGTGTGTGTGTGTGTGTGTGTGTGTGTGTGTGTGTGTTGTGTGTGTTGTAGTGTGTGTGTGTGTGTGTGAATGTATGAGTGCCGTGTGTGTGTGTGGTTGTGTGTGTGTGTGTGTGCTGGTGTGTGTGTGTGTGGTGCGCGCGCGTGCATAAGGTGAAGTGCAGGGGTGGTCAAGTGTAAGTGAGTGTGTATGTGTGCGTGTGTGGTGTTGGGGGGGGCGGGGAGGTGGTAGGTATGGCAATGCACGTTTTTACTCTTGTGTCCGTTGTCACTTGCGTGACGTCAGTCGAGCTCTGTAACCTCCTCTCTCTCTCTCTCTCTCTCTCTCTCTCTCTCTCTCTCTCTCTCTGTTGTTTTCCTTGTGTGCAGAATCGTAAATGGGCTGATCTAGCTGGAGAGAGAGAGAGAGAGAGAGAGAGAGAGAGAGAGAGAGAGAGAGAGAGAGAGAGAGAGAGAACTCGAACTCGAACTCGAACCCGAACACTTTATTTTATAAGGATTCTAGTTTAGGTTCAGTCAAAAACTTGTCTAACAACTAGTCCTTGCTGAGCTACTGATGAGTGAATATCAAATTACAGACATCATTTATATACATACAGGCATGAATGAGTGAGTGAAATTTTATACATGAAAATGCCCACACAAAACACAGAGGAGAGAGAGAGAGAGAGAGAGAGAGAGAGAGAGAGAGACAGACGACAGACAGACAGACAGACAGACAGACAGACAGACAGAGACAGAGGACACGCTAGAAACTACCAACAGAATAGCCTGCACGACTGTAGTGCGAATAATGATATACAATGCTAATACCTAACAATGCGCGGACATGCAAGAGCACTGCCAGCAGTTTACACTGTGCACGCAGTCTCTGGGACCACCACCAAGCACCATTTTGTGTTAACTTCATTGCCTGCTGGGCTTCCACGTAGCATCGATCTTGCCGCCATCAGCATCAGATACAGCCGAATGCACCACTCCCCGCTCTATCGTTCCTGCCGTTTGTTTGTAAACTGGCATCGGTGCAAGAGAAAAAACCCGACTGTCTGGCTGATCACGCAGTAGACAAGGGCTGTTGGTAATGGGCATACATCAGAAAGGGAAACAGCGAATGAACCTGCGATAGAGGTCAGCTGCTGTTGTCATACTGCAAGTGTCCGGGCGTAATTACAAGTTGTTATTGTCGGTCGTCATGTGCAGCAGGCTGCATGATGGTACAGACGTTAAAGGGGAAACAGCGAAGCTTGCGATAGCTGGAGGTCAGCTGCTGTTGTTACACTGCAAATGTCAGGGCGTAATTATTGTCAGGCGTACTGCATAATGTACAAACATTAAAGGGGAAACAACAAAGCTTGTGATAGCAAGAAGTGAGTTGCTGTTGTTACACTGCAAATGTCAGGGCATAATTATTGTCAGGCGTACTGCATAATGGTATAGACATTAAAGGGGAAACAACAAAGCTTGTGATAGCAAGAAGTGAGTTGCTGTCGTCACGCTGCAGGTGTCGGGGCGTAATTATTACCGGCAGTCATCATGGACACAGTCTGCATAATGCACAGACATTAAAGGGGAAACAGGCTAGTGATGTTTAATTGTGATAGAGGTCAGCTGCTGTTGAAGCACTGCAAGTGTTGGGGCGTAATTAGGAGGCGCACAGGACGCAGGCTGCATAATGCACAGACATTAAAGGGGAAACAACGAAGCTTGTGACAGCAAGAGGCGAGTTGCCATCGTCACACTGCAAGTGTCTGGGCGTTGTCAGGTGTACTGGACGCAGGCTGCATAATGCACAGACATTAAAGGGGAAACAACGAAGCTTGTGACAGCAAGAGGCGAGTTGCCGTCGTCACACTGCAAGTGTCGGGGCGTTGTCAGGTGTACTGGACGCAGGCTGCATAATGCACAGACATTAAAGGGGAAACAACGAAGCTTGTGACAGCATCAAGTCAGCAGCTGGTGTCACAGTGCAGTTGTCGGGGCCTACATTATTATGTCTACTGGACGCAGGCTGCATGATGCCGTAAACGACGGAATCCTTCTTTGAAGAATCAAAACACAAGGGAGTTAATCAGCGCTCGAAATACGTAACACAAGTACAACAACAAAGACCTGAGTCGCCTACGGTAACTCTCACCTGGCATGCGTGTCAATACAAGGTACATAAACTCCACCAGAGGTACATCCTCACCATCTTTGCATTTTAATTGTTTAAAGGCGATCTTGAAAGAGGAGTTGTCCTTGGTCAGGGGTCAATCTGTATGGAAATATAATGGAACGGTTCTTGACAAAATAGTCTTAAAAGGGGAAGGGGGGGGGGGGGGGGGGGGGACACCACTCAGTAGTGGTGAGGTGGGTGATGGAGAAGTTGTCCTGAAACACCCGAACACAAAACCCTTTCTCTTCGCAACCCACTATGACGAATCGTAAACGGCGTTCTTTCCCCAACTTGGATCGATATGTCACTCTGGAAGAATGTTCTTCCCCCCCCCGCGAACTTATGAACACTAAAACGAAGCTCGCGGTGGTCTCCAGTCGTGCTTAGCTTAGCGTACGCAGCTACCGTTCGGTCCCAGAATCTGCATTGAACAAACGCGGTTCATTCTGGGGAGAAGCACATTTCCACAAACTTCCGGAAATTATCAGTGTTTTTTTTTTTTTTTTGATAACGATCCGCACCTGCCTGATTATTTGACCGTCTGTCTGCTCCATCTACCAAACCTACGCAGGTCCGAGCCTCAGCACGTCAGCGGGGAAGTAAAAAAACGTAGGATTTTGATTTCTGTCTGACACACAAGAACCCCCTCTCTCTCCTCCCATCGCTTAAAACGAAAAACAACAACAAAAAAACAAAAACAAAAAACAACAACAGACAAACAAAAAAACAAAAACAAAAAAAACAAAAAAAAGTCCGAGTCTGGAGGGTTCTGCGCTGAACTCTAAGCGTCCCCACCGCCTTCCTCACAACAGTTAATAATAATAATGACAATGATAACAATAATAACACTACTACTGCTGCTGCTGCTGCTGCTGCTACTACTACTACTACTACTGCTACCACCACCACCACCACCACTACTACTACTACTACTACTACTACTACTACTACTACCCCCCGCCGCCACTACTACTACTACTACTACTCTACTACTACTACTACTACTACTACTACTACTGATCATAGCGGTCGTTTTTACAGTAGTGCGGTATCGATCTCATCGACAAGGGTGGGCATAGCGCGCTTTACAAGTAAAGGCTATGATGGCTATGATCCACTTTCGATCACTGTCGTATGACTAGATGATGTACCATCAGTTGCTACGGGAAACGGCAGACCGTGGTATCATTATTTTTACTCTGCTGGAGCTAGGACGAGAGAACGACAGCTGCGACGTCACCGTTTGTGCATCTATAGAACAAGTTTGAAACCAGCCACACTACACGATCAGTCATTCAACGGTGACATCGCGGGTCTGCGGTTTGCCATAGCAACTGATCGTACATCATGTAGTCCTCTAACCGGCCGTAATGGGAAAAGAATAATAGCCTTAAAACTTCAACAGCCGTACGGGCACACATCACTGCGTGTTAACAGAGTATGCTTTATGGTAGTGTTTTCGTTTCGCGGATGTTGGAACAGTGATCGATTACCCGTCGAAACGTGGCCTCCTAGTTCGTTCCGTTCGTATCTACCGGCCATTGAAAACAGCAGAGTGAAAGCTGTGTCAGGTCCCAAAAACATTCAACGAACAAGTAATGGTCTATTTCGGTATTTCCTAGGGGTATGTTTACGGTCTTGCTCCAGACGTCGTCGATCACCGCAAACCTCTAAAAGGAAGCGCTAAAAATGTTTATGCAGAGGTCTGCCAGCCCCCGCTTTGCAGCACCAGCAACTCGATCTTTGCTAATTGATGAACAGAGCATACATTGATCAGAAAGTGTGGTCTTCTTCCTCTTTCTTTCTTTCTTTCTTTCTTTCTTTCTTCTTCTTCTTCTTCCATTTTAGTGAAAGAACTGTCCGACGGCGATTTAGCTTCACTCGAAGCCATTGATTTGAAGCCATTGACTGCTGGCGAGTTGCCACATTGCATTTTGAGAGAGAGAGAGAGAGAGAGAGAGAGAGAGAGAAAGAAAAGGGGGGAGAGAGAAGGGGGGTTTCCTTCCTTCCTCCTCCTTCTCCTCTTCCTCCTCCTTCTCCTCTTCCTCCTCCTCCTCTTTCTCTCTCTCTATGATAGAGAATACGATCCCAACCGTTCCTTTCCTCTCTCTCTGAACCTCACTTCATTTACTTGAAAGTGCTCCGTTCTTCTCTCATCTTTCTGCTTGCTCCTGCAGATGCAGTCTCTCGCTATGAAGCAGTTCTTGGGTTAGTTTATAAACCCAGCAATGCCGCGTGCATTTTGTCACAAGAATACCTAAACGTTATTGATCATGGAAGTGAAAACGTGCAGCTCAGTGCTTCCGCAAATATGCATTATTGTACAAAGCGACTGGACGGGCGGTGCCCCGGTTGGCGTGTTTTGATTGGCTGCTCGCTTGGTTGGTGCGTTCTGATTGGCTGCTGGATTTTCTGGTCAGTGTTGACAGGAGGGAGGAGGCTACTACACCTTCAGCAGCTCATAATTTGCGCAGAGGCCTATTTACCAGTTTATTAATATTTCATGGATGACACTGAACGTGTGTGTCGTCTTCAAACCGCTTCATGTCCGTGATTTATGTTGGAGATTATGTGATTTTCCCCCAAGCTGTCTCCCTAAAGCCTCAAGATTATATCGATTTCGCTCACAGTGCTTGGCATGAATGTAGCCAACGAATGTGGAAACTTTGAAAAGTGGGGACAGTAGTATGGTGCGTACGTAATTGGAAGATTTCTGTGGTAGATCGACGTATTGCTCAGTGCTGATCTCTCTTTCTCTCCCTCTCCCCTCCCCCCCCCCCCTCCCGATTTTTCCCTTTCTCAGTCTGTTAAACAGACAGAATACAGAATCTTTATTGTCTTTGTGTGTAGACAGAGAAATTGGCCTATCGACTGCATAAAAGTACGACATAATACGTAAATATACACAATATGTAGTAAAACTAAGTTTCACTCAAGTATTTTCAAAGTGCAAAACCTTGTCCGTAGAGATTATTCTATTCGCATACACGCACGCACACACACATACACACGCAGGCACCCGCACGCACGAGCACTGATACTGACTATACAAAACTTCATGTACACACGACTTAAAACAGGCAGGAAACCGAGACTTGAGACGGATGAAGACAGCAGCACGGAACGGAAAAAACATGACAGGTCTGTTGTTTTTAGGGAAAAGGAATGTCTTAAGGCCTGACCTGAACTGAGGAATCCAGAGAGAGAGAGTTTCTGACGGAGAGGAAGGGGAAGGTCATGTCATGCAGATGGACTGAAGACAGAAAAACTGGCTCCGTTATCCCGGAAATGCGCTTAAAAAAACGAGATCTTTTCAACTTCTGCGCGTTAGGGTCCAGAACAACTTCCGTGCCTGACACTATACTGACAGAGGTTTCAGCTTGCCCCCGCGCCTGCGCTTTGAGGGGCTGCGCGTGCTGCTGCTCGCTTTCCCTGGGCCAGAAAAGTGCCAGAATTTAATTGTAACGCAATCATCGTGCAATCAGGTCAGTTTACCAGAGCGATACACTCGAAATACTCATTCAACCCTTGCTTTCTGTTGAGCGACCGATTCTCGTTTTGGTTGTTTTGTGGCTTGCTGGGTCTGCACAGCAGGAGGGGGCGATGGGGGGGGAGGGAGGGGGAGGGGGAGGGGGGGGGGGGGGAGGGGGGAGGGGGGGGGGGCGAGAGGAGGTGGAGGGAGAACACAGAAAAAATGGCTGGGGTTGTAAGACGAGTCTTGACATAAAGGGGTCATTCGAGTGCAGGCAGCTGCTGCCTCTAGTGGAAGGAAGCTAGCACGCTCCATTCTGTGCTAGGTTGGGTACCGTGATAATTATTTGCGCAGCCCTTTTGGTCTTTGTTCATGACCTCGGCAGTCTGGGTTTGATTTGGGAGATGTTAGGGATTTCTTCCGGGTGTGATCAGCACGGACCACGTTGTCCTTCGTCATGCAAAGGACGGCAAACTTAGACGTCTTTGGTCTTTGTCCTGAGGAGCTATAGAGCATAGGCCAACCCAGCCTCCGGTCAACCACATGGTAAACCTCACCAGATAGTTATTTTATTTTATTATTATTTTTTACGCCCAGTCAGTCAGGCCGGTTAGATCAGGGCGATTTTGTAGGAGAGTACAGACCGATTTTTCGTTGGCATTCATATGTGGTAAACCGTACCGTCAGTGGTCTTTGTAAGGGAGTATACGCCACAGCCATATGCCGCCGCGCCGGTCAAACGTGGCAAACCCAACTGTCTTTGTCGGGTTTTCGTAGGCGGAGAGTATAGGCCAGTCCTGTCGCCTCTCAAACAGGGTAACCCCCCCCCCCCCCCCCCCCCAACTGTCTTCAGTCTTTGTAGGAGAGTATAGGCCAGCCTTGCCCCTTTCAAACAGGGTAAACCTAACTGTCTTCGGGCTTATGGGTTTGTGGGGTATAGGCCAGTCCTACCTTCAACGGGGTAACCCCCTCCCTACTCCCCCCCCAACTGTCTTCAGTCTTTGTAGGAGAGTATAGGCCAGCCTTGCCGCCTTTCAAACAGGGTAAACCTAACTGTCTTCGGGCTTATGGGTTTGTGGGAGAGTATAAGCCAGTCCTGCAGCCGGGTCAGACGTGGTAAATCTCGCCGTTTGTGGGATTTGTAGGAGAGTATAGGCCAGATCTGCCGCTGGTCGAACAGGGTAAAAACAACGACAACAACAACAACCAAAACAACAAAAAATAAAAACAACACACACACGCACGCACACACACACACACACACACACACACACACACACACACACACACACACACACACACACACACACACACACACACACACACACACACACACACACACAAAAACAACAACAACAACAACAACAACAACAACAACAACAACAACACAAACAAACAAAGAAACAAAAACACAGTTGTCTTCGGTCTTTGTAGGAGAGTATAGGCCAGTCCTACCGCCTATCAAACAACATCAGAGCTCAGGAGCTGTGTGAAAGTCGAGGTGGCCGTCCTGGGCTCCCCGTCCTAATGAGCCTTACGGTAACTGTAGACGTAAAGCAACATTGAATCATGCTTAGGCACTGGTCACAGTTTGTCCCTCATTTGTCAAACGATATCCGAGGACATTAACCTCTACATCACCATCTGTCAAACAGGGTAAACCCAACTGTCTTCAGACTTTGTAGGAGAGCATAGGCCAGTCCTACCGCCGGTCAAACAGGAGAAACCCAACTGTCTTTAGTCTTTGTAGGAGAGTCATGTATAAGCCAGCCAAGACGCCGCTGGGTCAAATGTGGTAAACCTCACCGTCTGTGGGCTTTGTAGGAGAGTATAGTCGATTTATATCGCCGGCCAAACATGGCAGACCTCGCCGTCTGTGGTCTTTGTAGGGGAGTATAGGCTAATCTACCGCCAGTCAAACGTGGTAAATCTCGCCGTCTGTGGGCTTTGTAGGGGAGTACATGCCAATCTACCGCCAGTCAAACGTGGTAAACCTCGCCGTCTGTGGGCTTTGTAGGAGAGTATAGTTGATTTACACCGC
>JABMCL010003470.1:110000-135000 GCA_018857735.1 Alviniconcha marisindica
TCCAGAGTAATCCCCTTCCCCCACCCCCACCCCGTACTTCTGAGCACGGTTTTAATTTTTCGCTTGCACTTTTGACTATTTTTCTGCAACCGAATCCACAGGCAATCACGAAAGCGATCCCCTTTCACTCCTTTAATTTAGTTTTGATACTGTGGCTGCAGAATTGAGAGCCAGTTGTCAAAGGCTAGGGGGGGCACTTTGGTGACGTCAGTACTGACACAAATGAACATTACAGCAGGAAGAGCACGAGAAAGCAACCGCCATGTGTTGGAACCGAGCAAGTGATTCAAAAACCGAAAAGCGACTTTCAGGATTTCGTGTTGATTCAGGTGCGAGGCAAATGCTCAGACTGGTGTGGAATTTAAAAGATTCTTAGAGGTAGGGGAACCTTCCCCCCTCCCCCTTACTCCCTTCAATACATCCCCACTCTGTGTAGCACATTGTCCGTGAAGGGACGTTCGAAAAAGACACAGACACAAATTTACTCAACTGCCATATTTGTAACCGAGTGCATCTGCACATTGTGTTCGTGTTGTTATACTCTGTGTGTCACTTTGTCTGTCAGTGTCTCTAGCTTTTTCTTCTGTTGGGTGTGGGGGAGGTTGCTTATGACGTCATTTAGTTGTAATAATTCTTTTACGTATGTTTTACGTATTATTATTTTCGACGTCAGTGACTGAGACAGCGGGAGAGAAAAAGCGAGAGGCAATAACATTAACAACCATCAAAAAAAAAAAAAGTTTGTTGTTCCTTACTTCCAACCTGCTACTTCCATCAGCCGTTTACACCGTCATTTACTCTATATAACCTAAGCATACAAGCAGCGTCGGTCCCGCGCTAATAGCAGAACCGCGACTGTGGCAGGGGAGCGGCTGACTAGTGTCCGCGTGTCCATGCCGAGACAAAGTCTCAGACAGAAATTTACTCAGTTGCCATATATATATATACATTTATTCTATATAACCTAAGTATACAAGCAGCGTGGGCCCCGCCTTAATAGCAGAGCCCTACAGTAAGCCCTCTAGCGTGGACAATCAAGCGTGGCAGGGGAGCGGCTGATATATAGTGTCCTTGTCCGTGCCGAGACAACGTCTAAAGCCTGTTCCTAATTGGGCAGACTTTCCCAGTAAACATGCCGGATCCGACCCGGAAGCGTTTTGGTTACGGCCAGTTTGGGCCGTTACGGCCAGCGTGCAGACAGAATCGGGCCGGATCGTATATGCCTGATCCGATTTCCCGCATCCGATTCAGTTCCGTTTTTTCCAAAGAAGGCATAGATCATATTACGCAAAACCGACCCGGATCCGAGCTGGATGGCTTGGTCAGGGTTTGGCCAAACACATCTGGTCTGGAAGGAAGCTGGTGTACAGGAATCATCGGGCCCGGTTTCTGGCAGGACGCAACCGGTCCGCTACCAGTTTTCCACTTTCAGACTCGGTTCCGTTCTTCCACAGACGTTCCGGATAATACTGTGCAAAACCAGCCCGGATCCGATTTAGTTCTGGCTGATTGTGCCAGGTTTTGGCCAAACGGATCCGGTCCGGAAGCAAGCCAATGTGCAAGAATCATCCGGCCCGCTTCTGGCCAATGCTTCCCAGCCGATCCGGACCGGATGCGGTCCTTAATTACGGTGGTGGTCTGCAAAGTCGCAAGAACAGATACAGGAACTGTCCACAGTCTCGCCGCCCCGTTACATATATGGTGTTAGTCAGCGGAGTTGAAAATCAGAGCTCAGGAGCTGTGTGAAAGTCGAGGTGGCCGTCCTGGGCTCCCGTCCCTAATAAGCCTACGGTTCCTGTGGACGTAAAGCAACACTTCAACCAACGGAGCCGAAGTACAGAAACAGCAGCTGATGGCGGGCCACGTGAGGACGTGCTCACATGGCAGGATGGAAGTCAGAGTCGAGGTGGGTGGTCAATCTAATAAGCGATGGCCAAGCTTGGATGACAACAGCCTTTTGTGTCCAGGTGTGGTTCCTTCCCTTCAGACCAGAACCGTTCGGTGACCATTCGAGGCTGACGAGATGGCCACCGTGGTGTCTCCGTAGGGTCGTGTTCACATGCAAAACGGTGAAAGAAAACAACTCGGCAATACACTGAGAGTTTTTGATAACAACTGAACCCGACCCCGTACTGTGTATTGTGTTATACCCTCCAAAGTCAGGTGGAATGCAAGGGAGGATGTGTGTGTGTGTGTGTGTGTGTGTGTGTGTGAGTGTGGTGTGTGTGTGTGTGTGTGTGTGTGTGTGTGTGTGTGTGTGTGTGTGCCTGTCTGTCTCTTTTCACACGAATATAATTATATTTACATATATCTCGAGCATCCTCGATTAAATATCCACGTTGAAGAGACCATTCTGTAAAGGAGGGCCCATACATACATACACACACACACACACACACACACACACACACACACACACACACACACACACACACACACACACACACACACACACTCGTAGCTGTCTCCCCCTGTCTCTCTTTCTCTCACTCTGTCTCTGTCTGTGTGCATATATATATATATCTGGACCCTCCTCCATTGAAAGGTCTCTTCAGTAACATAGTGTGGCACACAGAGAGAGAGAGAGAGAGAGAGAGAGAGAGAGAGAGAGAGAGAGAGAGAGAGAGAGAGAGAGAGAGAGAGAGAGAGAGAGAGAGACAGACAGACAGACAGACAGACAGACAGACAGACAGACAGACAGACAGACAGACAGACAGACAGAAAGTTGTCAGGTCTAACATTTGAACATTCCAACAAGCAGACTGTACTTGTAAGCTTGTTCGTATACTAGAATCCGCGGAGACATTTTGCACACGCTTTATTTACCACCCTTCGCAGGAGAACCAGCAATTCCCAGACCTCGGCCATGAGATCAAGGGGCAAGACCACTCCATTGATCAGTCGTTTTCCGATCACAGAGGATAATTGAAAAACCCGGTTCTTCGGTTGACCCGCTTTTTGTTTTTGGGGGAATTGAATCTGTCCCTGTCTTTGATGAACTTGCAAGGCGGTTGTCGGAGCGTTATATTGGCAATCTCAACGACTCTCTTTCGCTGCTCCCTGGTGATTGATGTTGAGATTATGTCAGGCTCCCAGACAGAGACCCAAAGGAACTGACAAGTGGCAGACTGAAAAGGGCGGAACACTGGTCTTTAGATTCCAGTGTCTGGGGGTGGAAGGAAGACGGAGTCGGTGCCGTGCCGGGGCAACAGGTTCACCACGCAGACGTTACAATAAACGAATCTGAATATTTCCAAGAAAGGCGTACATTTCTTTATATCTCCTATCGAAGACGCGGAGACGTCTTTTTGCCTCCGCCCCCCCCCCCCCCCCCCCCATTTTTCCAGCCTCCCCCCTCCCCACTGTCCCAAGTATTTGGAAGTGGCTTCTGCTCCTTTGAGGTTGTTTTGTTGGTGTTTTTCCCCCATCGTGGGGCGTTTAATCAAATAACATGCATCTGTCCATCATTACGATGCATACATTCACTCACTCTTTCACGCTTCTTTTTAATCTCTATCTAACTTCTGCTCCTTTTGAGTTAGTTTTTTAATCTTTGGACTGTAGTTTTGTGTTAAAAGGAAAAGGTTCACCGGCTTTGACGTGATCGATTGCATTGTAAAGGGACTAATTATTAAGGCTTTAAATGTTTTGTTTTTACTGTTAAGAAGCATTAACAACTAGTCTATGAAATGTACGCGCCTAGGGCTTATCTGAGAAAACGCGCTCTAAGACCCCACTATTATTATTAGTAGTAGTCTGAGACGGACTGTCGCGATTTTCTTTTTGTATGTGAAATGCGTCTACAATAGTGCTTCTGGAACTCGGAGATGCCACGTATTTTTCGAACATTCATAGTTACAGGAGAAATCATCAGGACTCTTCCTTAACAAAAACCAGTCAATCACGAACTGAAACCGTGGTGCCAGAGGAGCGGTGCTGTTAAAAAACATGGAAGCTGCGACGAAGAACGTATAATGATGTACCAGTCCATCCAGTTTCTGGGTAAAGAGTATTTTTGACACCTCCGCGACATAGAGCAATCAATATTGGCTTTTAGATCACCCTCCACATCGCATCAACGCCAGACGCACGCGCATTATAACCTCTTCCTCCGACCCCCCCCCCCCCCCCCCCCCCCCCCCCCCCCCTTCCCCACTGTTATCTTCCCCGAAATCTCCTTTCCACCTCCCCTCCTTTAAGAAACGTGTCCAACTGAAACCTCTTCGCGACTTGGTCTCTGAGAAGCTGGAGAAGGATGTGAAATGCGATAGATGTCTGAGAGTGGTCAGGGGGGACACGGTAAGCGTCTCTTGACCGATTGTTCATTATTCATCTTTACCGACCGCCGCTCTTGCAGGACCGAGTCAATACAATGGGCCCAGGGCTGAATCTTTCATGGCGGAGACAAACTAGGTTACGGCTCCATCTCCAAATGATTGAGGGGATCCACGGCACCGGAGGTGGGGATGTGGGGTGGAGGGTGGAGGGTGGAGGGGTGGAGGGGTGGTGGTGTTAAGAGCATCGGAGAGGGGTGGGTGGGACGGGGAGAGGTCGCTGAGGGGCTGAACCATTGTGGAACATCTGAGAATATTCCTGGTCGCTATTACTGACTTCTCCGATCCGCGAAGAGAAGACCTTGAGAATGGCTTTAATTCCTTAGACGCTGCTGTTCGTAGATAATCTTTCAGACGAAGCTCATTTTTCGATGAACGAAATTTGATTAAGATAAGCTGTTACGGATCACCTTTATTATTCACTTTTTATTATTAAAAGAAGAAGAAGAAGAAGAGGGGGAGGAGGAGGAGGAGGAGGAGGAGGAAGAAGAAGTCATCAGTAGTATCAACTACATGAAAATGTGCATTCAGAATAATTATGTCTAACTGATGCCCTGAAACATGAAACGGGACACACGCATTGAAACACACACGCATTGAAACACACACGCATTGAAAACAGTTGAGAGTTGCAAAGTGCAATGAAAACGAAAACTCGCTGCTGCAAGTTTAAAAAGGTCCCAAACTGCAGGGGATGGCGCATTTGTTTTCTTTCTTTTTTCTTTTCTTTTTTACTGCTGGATGGCGTGCAGTGGGTAAACGAAGACGATAAACGGGTGCTACGTACAGCTTGCAAATGGCCCTTGAGCCCGTCACGGAAAGGACGAGGTTTAGTAAGTAAACATGGTGCTTAACGTCCACAGAAACCAGAAGGCTTATTAGGGACGGGGAGAAGGGGGGGAAGGGGTATGGAGGTGGGGGAAGAGGGAGATTATATACCTATCGCTATACACTGTCACCACCAGAATGATTCCTGCATTAAGATGGGCAGCGATGAGAGCCATTTTAATGTTTCAGTAGGAAGTGATGGACAAAGTCACAAGACAGTGTCCACAACCACAACCTTTTTGAAGAGAAAGAAGAGCCGAAGCGGTATCGAACCGAGGTCCTTCCGCTTACCAGCCTACCGCCTTACCGCTAGGCCAAAGCGGCTCTCTGGACGAGGTTTACCTCCACACTCCAACTAGATACAAATAATTTTATGGGTCTGTGGGTTTACCCCTGTGTGCGTAGACGGCGTTTACGCTTCTGCAGCGGTGAATGAAGATTGCCTGCCGTTTGACCACAACGTCCAGGCCGAAGCTCGTGCGAATTGTATCAAAGGGCCGCAAAGCCGTCACACCGCGTATCGATCTGAAACACGCCTGTTTGCTCGCGCTGCTCAGTGACTGTTGGGGCAGGCCGTCTGTGCCCGCGCCATAGCCTGCGGAGTGAGGGGGCATTGGGGGGGGGGGGGGGAGGTTCTGTCTCTCTGTCTCTATCTCTGCCTCTCTGTCTGTCTGTGTGTCTGTCTCTCAGAATCTGTCTCTATCTCACTGTGTTTTGGTGTGTGTGTGTGTGTGTGTGTGTGTGTGTGTGTGTGTGTGTGTGCGGCGCGGCGGTGTGTGTGTGGGCGGAGAGAGAGAAGAGAAAAGAGGAGAGAGGAGAGAGAGAGAAGAGAGAAGAGAGAGAGAAGAGAGACGAGAGAGAAGAAGAGAGAGAGGAGAGAGAGAGAGAGAATACGGCGTGAATACGGCGTGAATACGTGCGTGCGTGCGTGCGTGCATGCGCGCGCGTGTGTATGTATTTGTGTGGTGTGGGGGTGGTGGGATCTAACCTACTGACAGCTCTTTGGGTGGTATCAGCCTAAACTTAATAGGGTTGATTCTACGCTTTCTGCGCCAGTTGGCAACGATGACAACAGCTGATTACTGAAAACCGCTTGTAGGAATCGGATGGAGGTATAGGTTGGGGATAGGGCCGAGGCCAGGATGTTATGCTGGGGGGAGGGGGGTGGGGTGGGGGGGGGAGGGGAGGGGGGATAGGGGGGGCTGTTAATGGTTGTTACGGAAATTCCCATTGTCAGCGTTGTAGCTCAGATTCTCGATGTGGAATATTTGATGACCGAAATGTTAACTCGGCTAGCCCGGGGGGCAATAATAGTATGAGGACTTCAGATAGGCTGCAGTTGTTGACTGTGGGCTTTATATGTTATGATTAGAAAAAGAGATCCTTCGTAGATACGTCCTATTGTGGATCCTTCGTAGATACGTCCTATTGTGGGTTTTAGATGTTATGATTAGAAAAAGAGATCCTTCGTAGATACGTCCTATTGTGGATCCTTCGTAGATACGTCCTATTGTGGGTTTTAGATGTTATGATTAAAAAAAGAGATCCTTCGTAGATAGGTCCTAGTGTGGGTTTTAGATGTTATGATTAAAAAAAGAGATCCTTTGTAGATACGTCCTACTGTGGGTTTTATATGTTATGATTAGAAAAAGAGATCCTTCGTAGATACGTCCTACTGTGAGGTTTAGATGTTATGATTAGAAAAAGAGATCCTTCGTAGATACGTCCTATTATGGGTTTTAGATGTTATAATTAAAAAAAGAGAGATCCTTCATAGATACGTCCTATTATGGGTTTTATATGTTATGAATAGAAAAAGAGATCCTTCGTAGATACGTCCTACTGTGGGTTTTATATGTTAAGATCAGAAAAAGAGATCCTTCGTAGATACGTCCTACTGTGAGTTTTAGATGTTATGATTAGAAAAAGAGATCCTTCGTAGATACGTCCTGTTGTGGGTTTTAGATGTTATAAATGATTAAAAAAAGAGAGATCCTTCGTAGATACGTCCTATTATGTGTTTTATATGTTATGAATAGAAAAAGAGATCCTTCGTAGATACGTCCGACTGTAGGTTTTATATGTTATGATCAGAAAAAGATATCCTTCGTAGATACGTCCGACTGTAGGTTTTATATGTTATGATTAGAAAAAGAGATCCGTCGTAGATACGTCCTACTGTGGGTTTTATATGTTATGATTAGAAAAAGAGATCCGTCGTTGATACGTCCTTGCACAACGTCTTTTTGGGAGGCTGTGGTGGTTCTAGCAGTCTTTCTGTGAGGCTTTAGAAGTATTTCTTCTTACTGCTAAACTGGCTGAGATGTGTCGGGCTGGGAGATTTTACCTGTAGAGGTTTTGTTGCAGTAGGTTTGTTATTTGAACATCTGTGCATTGTTGCAAAAAAACTGCTTAACTTTTGAGCTTGAGTATGTATGTATGTATTACTGTGAATGAACAAAAACAATACAAACAAACATTTTTTTTTTTTATCCACTTGTTTCTCTTGTTCTTGTGCTGTACAAGATTACAGTATTTAGTTCACATCCACTTGTTTCTTCTTGGTCTCGGTTCTCAACGTGTTATGACTTAAACCTAGCGGGTGGCTCTCTGTTAACTCTCGCTGTTTTACTCTTTTATTTTCTCTGTGGTCATTTGTTTGTTTGTTGGACTTGCTGATTTATATGTATTCATTTAAATTATTGCATAGCATGCAGTCGAAAATATACTTCTGTGTCTGTGATTTAGACGAATAAAACTCTTATGTCTAATTGTTGCAGGAGCGGCTATTGATTCATATTTCTGTGTCTGCGATTTAGACGAATAAAACTTATGTCTAATTGTTGCAGGAGCGGCCACTGACCCATATTTCTATGTCTGTGATTTAGACGAATAAAACTCTTATGTCTAATTGTTGCAGGAGCGGCCACTGACCCATATTTCTGTGTCTGTGATTTAGACGACTAAAACTCTTATGTCTAATTGTTGCAGGAGCGGCCACTGACCCACTGTGATTTAGACGACTAAAACTCTTATTATATCTAATTGTTGCAGGAGCGGCCATTGACTGTTACGTGTGCACTTCCATCAACGGCTCCAATGAAGCGTGTGAGGATGAGTTCTTGCTGGACCTGACAACAGTGCACTTCATCGCTCGCGATTGCCGGTATGGCTATTTCAGCGGTACCCACTGCATCAAGCTTAAGGGCATCAAAGGTGAGTCACTCAGTAATTGAATTTTAACGTCCTGTCGGTCACCCCAGGATGATCAAAATCAACAAGAGCACACGTCAAAACTCTTCTGACATAATGATGTGAACCCTGCACTTATTATTGAATTTTAACGTCCTGTCAATCAGTTCAGGATGATCAGACTCGGCCATAAACAAGAGCACACGTCAAAACTCTTCTGACATAATGATGTGAACCCTGCACTCAGTAATTGAATTTTAACGTCCTGTCAGTCACTCCAGGATGAGCAAAATCAACAAGAGCACACGTCAAAACTCTTCTGACATAATTATGTGAACCCTGCACTCAGTAATTGAATTTTAACGTCCTGTCAGTCACCCCAGGATGATCAAAATCAACAAGAGCACACGTCAAAACTCTTCTCACATAATTATGTGAACCCTGCACTTAGTAATTGAATTTTAACGTCCTGTCAGTCACTTCAGGATGATCTCAGACTCGGCCATAAACAAGAGCACACGTCAAAACTCTTCTCACATAATGATGTGAACCCTGCACTCAATAATTGAATTTTAACGTCCTGTCAATCAGCTTAGGATGATCAAACTCTGCCATAACCAAGAGCACACTTCAAGATTCTTCTCACATATAATTATATGAACCCTTTCTCAGATCAAATGTATCAAATCAACCTATACACAAATATAAAACACAACATACATGCAGAAACGTCAAACGCAAATTTTCGAAGAGTTAGTCCCTTAAATATAGCCCCCCGTGCTGTGAGCACACGTGTGAAACTGAATGTGTGTGTGTGTGGTACGTGCGTGCGTGCGTGCGTGCGTGCGTGCGTGCGTGTGTGTGTGTGTGTGGTGTGTGTGTGTGTGTGTGTGTGGTGGTGTTGTGGGTGTTGTGGTGTGGTGTGTGTGTGTGGTGTGTGTGTGTGTGTGTGGTGTGTGTGTGTGTGTGTGTGTGGTGTGTGTGTGTGTGTGTGTGTGTGTGTGTGTGTGTGTGGTGTGTGTGTGTGTGTGTGGTGTGTGTGTGTGTGCGGTGTGTGTGGTAGGCGCGTGTACGCGCTTAGAATAGTCTCTACGGACGAGCTTTTGCATTTTATTAATTCTTCAATTGTTATTTCATAACTCCCACAACACCGCTGTGTTTCTAGAGGACGGCACCAAGATCCTGGTCCGCCACTGCAGCGACGCGGACTGGGGCAAAGACTGCGGCGAGATCCGCTACATCTACGGCGACAACCACAACGAGCGCATCCAGGGCTGCCTGACCACCTGCAACTTCGACGGCTGCAACTCGGCCCCCTCCCGCCTCGCGCCGTCCCCCGTCCTCCTCCTCTTCCTCCTCTTGCTGACGGCGGGCGTTGTGGTGACGTCAGCATGGGACCGTCACGGCGCTCTCTCCGCCGCGGGTCTCGTCTGACAAACGGCTTGATCAGCAGTGTCGCCTTCGCCGGACCACGGGAAAGCGTGTCGTTGTCGTTGTTGTTGTTTTTTTTGTGTGTGCGCGTGTTTTTGTGTGTGTGTGTGATACACAACGAACAAACATTCTCCTTCTTTAACGCACAGTTTCGGAGGGGAGGGCTGGTGATTCAGGACGACTGACTCACGCGGGTGATACGAGCGAGACGCCAGCCGTTGGCTGTTAACAAGGCGGCGGTGAGCGAGTGAGACGATGACGATGAAGTGATGCTTAATGTCCTCAGATGTCAGTTGACGTATTAGGGACAAGCTGTGACCAGTGCCGAAGCACGGTTCAGCAATTCTTTACGCCCTCGGAAACCGGAAGGTTCGTTAGGACGGACAGCTCAGGACGGCCACCTCGACTCTCACACAGCTCCTGAACTATGTGAGTGAGTGAGTGAGCGGAGAGGGAAGTTATATAACACACGCTGACCTTTTCTGAAGGGGGGGGGGGGGGGGGGGACTCGGATGGGGGAAGCGGAAGTTTGGAGTGCATCAGTTGTCGCGTTCCTTGTCAGTGGTGCCGGTGTGAGAATTAAGCGAAACTGGGGCACCGCCCGTTTTTACAGTTTAGTTCTCCAGTTCAGTCACCTCTGCTTCGGTACAGATCGCTCAGTCTTGCACTGAGAATGACGGCCATGGATCGAGACATGCACTTAGCCGCAGCAAGCCGAGAGAAACAACCTTGGCTGGATACGGATGTCTCCATTTGAACTGTAACGTTAACTGTCCTTACAGTCCAACCAGACATGCAGCGAGTTTGGCGAGATGAATTTAGCTGTGGCGGACCGGGTCTGTTCTCACAGACCGATCATACAGTCACTTGATGTGCAGAATGTTCAGAGAGATGGCATCGGCTCTGACTAGACAGACTGTTCTCACAGACCGATCATACAGTCATGTGCAGAATGTTTAGAGAGATGGCGTCAGCTCTGACTAGACAGACTGTTCTCACAGTCACACAGTCATGTGCAGCAAGTTTAGAGAGATGAATTCAGCTCTGACTAGACAGACTGTTCTCACAGTCACACAGTCATGTGCAGCAAGTTTAGAGAGGTGAATTCAGCTCTGACTAGACAGACTGTTCTCACAGTCTCACAGTCATGTGCAGCAAGTTTAGAGAGATGACTTCAGCTCTGACTAGACCGATGAGGCATGTAGCAATTAAATTTGACTTATGGAGACTGTTCTCATAGACCGATCAGACATGTAGCGAACAAGTTTGGGGAGATGAGCTCAGCTTTGACCGACAGAGATTGTTCTCACAGACGGATGAGGCATGTAGCAATTACGTTTGACCGATGGAGACTGTTCCCACAGACGGATGAGGCATGTAGCGATTACGTTTGACCGATGGAGACTGTTCCCACAGACGGATGAGGCATGTAGCAATTGCATTTGACGATGGAGACTGTTCCCCAGACGGATGAGGCATGTAGCAATGCATTTGACCGATGGAGACTGTTCCCACAGACGGATGAGGCATGCAGCAATTACGTTTGACCGATGGAGACTGTTCCCACAGACGGATGAGGCATGAGCGATTACGTTTGACCGATGGAGACTGTTCTCACAGACGGATAAGGCATGTAGCGATTACGTTTGACCGATGGAGACTGTTCTCCACAGACGGATGAGGCATGTAGCAATTACGTTTGACCGATGGAGACTGTTCCCACAGACGGATGAGGCATGAGCATTACGTTTGACCGATGGAGACTGTTCCCACAGACGGATGAGGCATGCAGCAATTACGTTTGACCGATGGAGACTGTTCCCACAGACGGATGAGGCATGCAGCAATTACGTTTGACCGATGGAGACTGTTCCCACAGACGGATGAGGCATGTAGCAATTACGTTTGACCGATGGAGACTGTTCCCACAGACGGATGAGGCATGCAGCAATTACGTTTGACCGATGGAGACTGTTCCCACAGACCAATAGGACTTGCAGCAGCTTTAGAGGGACTGTTTGTTGTCATAGACGGTTCAGACTCGCAGCTTTGACAGACAGGCAGACAGAACCTGTTCCCATAGACCGACCAAACGTGCAGGACGTTCCGAGAGAAACCTCAGAGAGAAACTGACAGACTATCATTATGCAGACATGTTGCAAGTGCTGGGATGGAAATAGTCTATGCCAACACACCACCGTCGTGCCAGTGGCTGTATAACAACGTTAGCTACCGTTTCGTGTTTCGTTTGGAATATTGAGAATGCACACTATGCTTAATCCCAACCCCTCTCCCTAATGAAACAAAACAAACAACACACACACACACACACACACACACACACACACACACACACACACACACACACACACAACACACACACACACACACACACACAAACACACACACACACACACACACACACACACACACACACACACACACACACACACACACACACACACACACATCTACAACAACCGCAACAACAACACCCAAAACAGCAAAATTACAGTTTTGATGCCGCATGTTTGTTTTTGTTTTTGTTAATTTTTTTGTACTTCATAGCAGAGACGGGAAAGGGGAATATCTGAACGATTAAATTTACTGTCGTGTGGTTTCGATTTTGTATACAACAAAGGAAACAACTGAAGAAGACTGAATATTTTTAGCACCGAAACTGAAACTGAAACCTGCTGTCTAGTTGATGAACATGCTTCTGTGAGGATTTATACGTAAAAAAAAACGTCTCCTCTTTATAGTTACCGCTACAGAAATAATGGCTGGAGTACATCAGTTTCATCCTCTGATAGTGCGTGCTACCGCTAACTAAACGCCACTTAGACTAATACGTTAGCACATCACAGACTACGACGCCACGTCAGAAAATGCGGCGATACGTTACAAAATGCGACACTACGATGGTACGTTGTAAAAATGTGACGTTAGTAGGTTACAAAATGCGACGGTAGCGGGTTTTACAAAATGCGACGTTGGTAGGTTACAAAATGCGACTCTAGTCGGTTACAAAATGCGACGTGAGTACAAAATGCGACACTAGTAGGTTACAAAATGCGACGTTAGTAGGTTACAAAATGCGACATTAGAAGGTTACAAAACGCGACGTCAGCAAGTTACCAAATGCGACATTAGCAGGTTACAAAAGCGACGTTATTAGGTTACAACTGGGACGTTAGCAGGTTACAAAACACGACGTTAGCAGGTTACAAAATGCGACGTTTTACCTTCACAAAAGGCGACGCTTCCTCAGCAAGCATGCGACAACGGGAGAAGCCGACGGACAAGCGGCAATGGAGTGGATCGGTAAGACGCACAGGCCTGGACGACACCCGAAGGAGCCAGGAACTCAAGTGAAGACTCTGGGCAGAGGCCGATGCATGTCAACCCAGGCTAGTTTTGTTCTTGCACAGCGATTACACTCGCGCACAAGCCCGTAGCAGCACTCTTCCTGAACAGAACTGGCGTCGAAATCGCACCAAGCACCATCACTTAAAACGCTTCATTTTGTATATCTGTATATATGTAATAATATAGTAGTTTTTTTTCTTTTTCTTCTTCTTCCACAGTATCCTTTCTGTTTTTTGGAAGTAGCTCTATCTGTTCTATATGAACCTGTGTAGAATTTCGGAAGTGACTAGGGCTACGTGTTTTCGGTTTCTGAGTTTTTCTCACATCCGTCAACTCGGCGACAATGCCGGACCGGACAAAAGGGCATGGATGGCTTTTGTGAGGAGGAGCAGCTTTGCAGACTCCGTGTTCCGTCTTCTTCACTTGACACTGGGTGGATGGCCCGATCTTACTGTTTGTTGCCCGGCAGTCACAATAATCACCCACTGGATTACTCCGCGCTGCAACGCGACTAACCTTTCAAAAATGTCTTCAGCAGATTTTGCAAGCACGTTTCCCTTCAGTTTTTGTTTATGTGCAGGTCCATCTCAGTTCAGATCAAGACACCAGCGCTCGCAACACCGATGAATTTGCCCTCCACGTCCTTTTCATGCGCAAGTCTGCGCGTTGACTTTAATTGCATTCGTTCAAGAGAGAGAGAGGGGGGAAAAAAACTCTTTTTTTTCTTTCTTTTTTTTAAATTAAAAAAGGCGAGGGTGCAGCGACCAAAGATTTTCTTCCTGAGGAGCCGTGCTTTTGAAGGTAATACAATCATCCGTGATACTCGCCCTGATGTAACCGTCCTGGTTGACTGGGCTTTAAAAAGAAACAGGTTTCTTTCATCTTTGATACACCTTGCAGTCGGCTTTCTTTTTTTTCTTTCTTTTTTCTCCCCCTCCTCGTTTCTTTTCGGGCTGACTTTGTGCTTGCACTGTTTCAAATTCAGTGTTGAATTTAGAATTGATTTTTTTAAAAAGAATTCCAGCAGAGTTCTTAAGAAATTTTCTCCTAGTTTCCCGTTTGTTTTAAACATCTTGAAAGTGTGAAGTTTGACGTTGAGTACATTGCTTTTAAACATCTTGAAACTGTGAAGTTTGACGTTGAGTACATTGCTTTTAAACATCTTGAAACTGTGAAGTTTGACGTTGAGTACATTGCTTTTAAACATCTTGAAACTGTGAAGTTTGTAGTTGAGTACATTCTAGTCTTTTTGAAGATGCTTTGAAATAAAATCTACTGTTCGCAATAACTTTTTCATTTATTCATATTATATGAAAACATAATTATACGCACTTTTGTTACAGTTGGGTATGATAATATGAAAACGCTACTGACTATATGAAAGCTGTTTAAGGTAAAGTACGAACACTAAATGATTTAACCAGTCAACCTGGTTGGCCATGAGTATCAAGGCAAACACTGCAGGGTGATCAGACTATTGTGAGTACATACTATGGGTTGTGATGGGCGTTAAAGGTGCTTAAAGACCCCTTTTTCTGAACCCTTTTCTTCGTGTTTCAGTGCAAAGTGAACTCCTGGCAAAAGATGCCACTTCTCTTAAGACCAATTTTCTGAACCCTTTTCTTCGTGTTTCAGTGCAAAGTGAACTCCTGGCAAAAGATGCCACTTCTCTTAAGACCAATTTTCTGAACCCTTTTCTTCGTGTTTCAGTGCAAAGTGAACTCCTGGCAAAAGATGCCACTTCTCTTAAGACCAGTTTTCTGAACCCTTATGGTTGGTCATGAGTATCAGGGCAAACACTGCAGGGTGATACAGACTATTGTGAGTACATACTATGGGTTGTGATGGGCGTTAAAGGTGCTTAAAGTCCTTCAGAAAGGAGATGTGATCCTTTTTTGTTAATAGATTTTTCTTTCTCTCCCATTTTCAACATTTCAGAATTGTAAAATTGAATAAATTATTCTATCGTTTAACTGTGATCTATGCACACTTCCGTTTTGTGTGCTTGTGTGTCTGTCTGTATTTACGCGTGCTTTATATTATCTTATCTTTGATGTGTGGCTTGATGTTTACTTAAAAATATATATAAAATTGGGGAGGGGGGGGGGGAGAGGGGGGGGGGAGGGGGGCAGACCATACCATATTATCTGGATCACAGATAAAAAGATTTGAGGGGATAAATTTGAAAGTTGGCCAAATAAAAAACTTGGGGGGGGGGGGGTGAGATTTAATGGGATAAATTTGAAATTTGGCCAAACGGTTGCGTGCACCCTAAATTTAGAAAGAACCGTTCCTGATTTTGATAACATTCAGGCCATTTCTAGCTGAATGCAGTATGAATAAAGAGAATCACCTGTGTTGTTTTGCGGACGATTTCTGGCTAACCCAACCATTTTGCGTACAGGTTCGTTGAAGACGTTGCAGGGTGATGTTGGTTGAGGGGTGGGGGGTGGGCTGGGGGAGTGGGGGGAGGTTATGGCCGGTTGGCTGTAAGTCCAGGGCCCAGTGTTCGACTCCTGGTCGAGGCAGGGTGAAGAAGTTTTTTTTTTTTTTAGTTGTTGTACCTCTGAGTCAACAGTTGTAAATACTTGTCATTGCCCGTCTCGCTTTCCAGTGAGATCGTTCGTTGCACGTGCTAAAGATCCAATGTGTCTCTTTTTTCGAATAACGCAGTTCCGATTGCTAGATGGCAGGGTCTCTGTCTCTAAATCTGTGTCATGCGCACACGCACACGCACACGCACACGCACACACACACACACACACACACACACACACACACACACACACACACACACACACACACACACACACACACACCACAAACACACACCACACACACACAAAAAGCACACACACGCACACACACACACACACACACACACACACACACAAACACACACACGCGCGCACACGCGCACGCATCCCCTCCCACCGTCCCTCCCCCTCCACCCACCCACCCACCCACACACCCACCCACACAACCAAACATGCTTGCGCCGCTCGTCCCGATGACTTCCGAAACAGAGCACAGCATTGTTTGTTTGAACCAACAGTTTCGCACCTTTGAGTATGTTCTGCGGCGCTAGCTTCAAAGAAAGTCGCCGGGTTTAATGTGTGCAGGTGCGTTAAGTAAGTAAACATGGTGCTTAACGTCCACAGAAACCATGAGGTTTATTAGGGACGGGGAGAAGGGGTGGGAAAGGGGTATGGAGGTGGGGGAAAGAGGGAGATTATATACCCATCGCTACACTGTCACCACCAGAATGATTCCTGCATTAAGATGGGCAGCGATGAGAGCCATTTTAATGTTTCAGTAGGAAGTGATGGACAAAGTCACAAGACAGTGTCCACAAACCACAACCTTTTTGAAGAGAAAGGAGAGCCGAAGCGGTATCGAACCGAGGTCCTTCCGCTTACCAACCTAACGCCTTACCGCTAGGCCAAACCGGCTCACAGCAGGTGCGTTAAACGAAACATTCTGGATAAAAGCTAAACGGCGTGCTGCTCCGGAGTTGTTTCTTGCTTTCTAGAGGGTAGGACTAGGAGAGCAGACCCGTAGATGAAGCGGTATTAGATCCACTTTCATTCTGCAGGTTGGTTAAGGACTGAGGTAAGCTTGTTGAAACCGTTGGTGATTTGGGGGGTAGCTAATAAGGAGAATAACAATAATAGTAATAATCATCACAATTCTTGTGCGCCTAAGCTTACTAGTAAAGCTCTAAGCGCGCACGTAAACATGACAGACATTCTATAAGGCATAAAAAACACCACCACCACCAAAAAAAACAACAACAACAACAACAACAAAAAACAGCAACCCACAAACAAACAAACAAGAAAACAACAACAAAACAAACAAACAAACAAACAAAGAAAACAAAACAAAACAAAACAACAACAAACAACCCCCCAAACAACAACAAACAAACAGCCCACCCCCTCCCATTTTCCAAAACAAAACAAACAAACAAAAGAAAACAAAAACGAACCCCTCACCCCCCAAAAAACAAATAAAAAACAAAAAACAAACAAACAAAAAAAAAAAAACAAAACAACAACAACAACAAAACAACAACAAACAAACAAACAAACAAACAAAACAACAACAACAAAACACTACAACAAAAAGCGACCCTAAACCCATCTGTACCTTTGAAATATTTTATGTAACATTTCACAGTCACAGAATAACCGATTCAACAAGTGTGCGTGACTGTATTATGGCAGGGCTGTCAGTCGTACCGGCATTAAAAGACTGCGATACAAATGCTTCCACAGTCAATAGGCGAATGATGATAATGATATTAATGATACTATGTTCTCGTTATTGTAGTATAACGAGAATGAGTATTTTTATTAGTAGTAGTGTTACAGTTACGGTAGGGCTGTCATCAGTCGTACATTAAGAGACTGGGATACAAATGCTCCCACAGCCAATAAAATAATGATGATGATCAAATTAATGATACTATTATTCTCGTTATTGCAGTATACCGAGAATTAGTATTTTTATTAGTAGTAGTATTGCCACCACTAGCATCATCATCGCCTTTGTTATTTCAAGCTCAGATGGAGGATTGAGTCAGCCCCCATTAAAATAACAGCAAATCGTAATTGCTCGTTTAATGACGCACGTGAGACATGAACATTAGATTTCCCCCCAAAATAATAAGAGCTTATCTTCCTCCATGTAGCCATCGATTCAAACGCAATGAGGCCTTGCTTGTTCGTGAAGCTTATTTGACATTACGCTGACCAAAGGCAGTATGTAGTGAACAGAAAGGCATGTCGCCCGCTCAGTCTCATTTCTCGTTGTTTCAAATGGCGGGGTGCATGTGGGAAAATCAGAAGCGTGAAATCTAGCAAATTCGGTTGGCTTCGGCATTTGGTGTAGTAAATTCGGCTGGGCTTCGGTATTTGATCTGGCAAATTCGGCTGGGCTGAGAAAAACAAACAAAATACAAAACAAAACAAAACAAAATAAACATTGAGAGAGAAGAGGAGGAGAGAGAGAGAGAGAGAGAGAGAGAGAGAGAGAGAGAGAGAGAGAGAGAATACTTTATCACACGAGGATAAAGATTTAAGCACAAGTTTGCTTTTTAACCGCAAATCTGTCCCTGATGACAAACACAGCAACACTCAATGCGTCAGACAAGAATAAAAATAATTGCGGCAAACTAAAATGCATCTTAAGTACAAAACAAACAAAAAACTATTACTGTCGCGCGCGCGCGCGCGCGCGCGCGCGCGCGAGAGAGAGAGAGAGAGAGAGAGAGAGAAAATCGATGGGTCGGCCCAGGGGAGAGCAGTGAGACGAGAGCGTGTATATGGCCCCAAGAGCTAGGGTTACCTAACTTCGTTTCTCGTCGGAGCTTTTAGCCTGTACAAGACCTTATGACCTTTAGTCATCGCTGTAAGAATCCCCTTCTCAGACACTGGGAAACAGGCTATGGCATTCTGCGTGTCGCATCGCTGTTTTGACTCAGTCTGGCCTGTTTCGGAAGCGCGCATGTTTCGGAAGATGGACTAACGGATAGTTAGATAATTGTTTTTTGTTTTTGTTTTAACGCCCAGTCAACTATGACTGTTATATCAGAGCGATGGATTGACGGAGAATCTTCTGATTCGGGTCTTGTGCCCAAATGCACCCATGAATTTCTTTGTTGTTCACTTTTCCTAGTTTAAGGCAATTCTCTGCCTCTCTCTCTCTCTCTCTCTCTCTCTCTCTCTCTCTCTCTCTCTCTCTCTCTCTCTCTCTCTCTCTCTCTCTCTCTCCCTCCCCCTCTCTCTCTCTCAACGTCAGAGAAATGGAAGCTATACGTGACTATTTAACTAGTTTTTCGGCAACTTGAAAGAGATAGCTGTTTTCTCTTCACCATGTAATGATTTTTTTGTTTGTTTTGTTGTTGTTTTTTTTGTTTGTTTTCGGGAGAAAGGTTGGGGATCAGGGTAGGGTGTGGTGGATTTACTAATGTTTACTAATGTTGCAGCTTAGTCCTGTTTGTCAAGTTTGTTTCTCTGATATCAATTTTTTATGTGATGTTAAGTTTTGTATGGTGCAGAACATACGTCGGATGGGGGGTTGGGGGGGGGGGGGGGGGGCGGGGGGGGGGGGCATTGTTACCTTATACTTACTAGACACCGTCGTACACTGTCACAGTAAATCAAGTGTAAGTCATTATGCACTATATCGTGAACGTTATATATCACCAAAATGTTGTGACTTAGCCTCATCAGTCGAATTTGTTGTTTATTTGATGTTGAGTTTTCGTTGAAGCAGAGCATACACCGGCGCCGGTGAAGACAATAGCAACTGTACACTGTACTGACGGAATACGCTGCGTCAGCAAAAGCGAACTCAATTTAGGAAAATGTTGCGATTTTCTTTTGTACACGTTTGTCAAGTGTGTCAACCGAATGTTGTGAATTTATAAGCGTTTTCTTGAGCTCCGGTCCAACTTGTGTTGTGTAGCCACTATTGATAGAAAACCTGAATTTGCCTTCAGCACTAAATTCTTCACGTTGTCTTCTTTTTCCTTCAGTACGTCACTGTCACGTGCGTTCGTACGTGCGTTCGTGTATGTGTGTGTGTGTGTGTGTGTGTGTGTGTGTGTGTGTGTGTGTGTGTGTGTGTGTGTGTGTGTGTGTGTGTGTGTGTGTGTGCGTGTGTGCGTGCTTACAATGTGATATACACAAATCTATGATTCTGATTTTTTGTGTATTAATTAAGATATCAGTATAGCCCCTATCATACGTTTAGAGTGGCAATATTTTATTTTCTCCATCAGGGGTTTGTGAACCGTGCATAATGTACTTTTTTTCGCTGTAAATATTTCTGTATCACACACACACACACACACACACACACACACACACACACACACACACACACACACACACACACACACACACACACACACACACACACACACACACACACACCACCACAACAACACACACACACACACAACACACACACACACACACACACACACACACACACACACACACACACACACACACACACACACACACACACTCTCTCTCTCTCTCTCTCTCTCATCTCCTTCCTGTCTGTCTGTCTGTTTCTCTAAACTGACCAGTGTTTCAGATTAGGACTTCAACTGCCTTTATTTGCTTTCTTTTCCGAGACGATTAAAACTGTTAATTGTTTTCATTGACGTATCTGTCAGTTCTACCCTACTCAAGCCCACTCCTCCTGCCACTCCCCCCTCACCACTTCTTCCCCCCATTCCCCCACTCCCTCCCCCATTCCCCACTCCCTCCCCCATCCCCCATCCTCCACCCATTCCTCCCACTCCCCCCCACTCTCCCTCCCCCATTCACCCACTCCCTCCCCCCATTCCCCCACCCCCATTCCCCCCTCCCTCCCCATTTCCCCACTCCCTCCACCCATTCCTCTCCCATCCCTCCCATTCCCTCCCCCATTCCCCCACTCCCTCCCCCCATTCCCCCACTCCCTCCCTCCCATTCCCCCACTCCCTCCCCCCGTTCCCCCACTCTCTCCCCCATTCCCCCACTCCCTCCCACTCCCTCCCACCGTTCCCGCCTCCCAGTCCCCCCCACTCCCTCCCCCCACTCCCCCATTCCCCCACTCCCTCCACCATTCCCCCACTTTCCCCACTCCTCCTCCATTCCCACCCCACTCCCTCCCCTATTCCCCCTCCCCCTTCCCTCACCCCCCCATTCTACCCCCCTCCCCCAATTCCCCCCTCTCCTACCCCTCCCCCATTCCCCCCCCACTCCCTTTTCCCTATTCCACCCCCCACCCCCCCGTCTCATTCCCCTTCCCCATGCTCCCTGCCTCGGCAACTCCATCAGCATCTTCACAGATGTGTGCAACACACATAGTACCGGCGGCACAACTGTCTACGTTTAGGTTGCATTTGTAGTACTTAGAAAAACGCCTCGTAACGCAGCACGTGCAACTTAGTGCACTTGGTATCATAGTCACTACACAGAGACGTCGTTTATCTAGCGCCGGCCCGTAAACAGCGTGGAAGGCCTTTGGGGAGGATTAGTTCCTTGAACTGCCGGAAAGCTCTTAGAGATACCGACTGAAGCCGCCTGAACCCGCCGCACGTGTAGTCTTGACGGCAGTAGTTAGGCCTACTGGGATACTGGTATTAAGATTGTATGTTATTATGCCCAGTCAGGAAGCTGAGGGCAAATTGCACTTACTGTTTAAGAATGTGTGCATGACTATGGAGCCGTCTCAGTGTTGACCGGTTGGTACTGTTACAGTTTGTTAGGTCTTGGATTTATGTATGCTAAAATAAAAATGTGTACGTTTAAAGAATGCGTAAGCGCTTAGGGCGTGTGCGGGTTAGGTGCTCTAAGTACCCGCTATTATTATTATTATTATTATTTTATTGGATTTTAGACGTTCCATCAACCGCATCGGGGTCACCTGAGGACGACGAAACTGATAGAGTAAAAACCGTGACACTGGCGGCAACTGCGTCCAGAGCTCAGGAGCTGTGTGAAAGTCGAGGTGGACGTCCTGGGCTCCCATCCCTAATAAACCTACGGTTTCTGTGGACGTAATGCAACACTTTAGCCATCAACATCATAGCTCAGGAGCTGTGTGTGAAAGTCGAGGTGGACGTCCTGGGCTCCCGTCCCTAATAAACCTGCGGTTTCTGTGGACGTAAAGCAACACTTCAACCAACATCAACTGCGTCCAGTCATTCGACTCCAAAATGGTTCTAAAAATAGCAGTCCGTACTTGGCGTAGGAAGGAATTTGGATTTTTATTATTATTTATTTTTAACCTCCAGTCAGTCAGGGAGAAACGCAGTAGTAACTTGGTGTTTTACGCCCAGTCACTGAACCAGTACGGCTAAATCAGGGCAAAACGCTTGGCGAATTAATAATAAGCTGCTATGATAATAACTACGCGATCCTCGTGGCCCACGCTTTCCTTGTAGGCCTGTTCGTGACCTCGTGACTGATTTCTTTCTTTTTCTCTTTCTTTTTCCGGAACTCATGAACACCGGATTTGACCCCACCAGCTAAGGTCAGGCGAAACTCAGTTCCGTTTCTTTGTCAGTGAGTGAGTGAAACTTTCATAATTATTGCCGGCAGGGCATACAACTGACGTTGATGGCCGCTGTGGCAGAGAAACTTAGGAATAACTTCCCAGCACCGACGCGAAACAGCCGCTTAATCAGAAGTGAGTACCGCTACCATGCGTTCAGAAACGAAAAGAGAAACGCAAATCAGACATGACATTGATGTGTCTCTCTGTCCCGCAGCGAATTCAGTGTTGTTGCGCAGACTGAGCCGAAAACTTGTAAACTGCGGCGTCGTGTCGTTGAACTGATCTTTTCTCCCGCCGAAGAATTAACATCAAGCTTTCAAAAATGAGAAACAGGAACCCCGAATCAAAACGCATAAAAAGTCAGCAACGCTGATTTGTTGTTTTTCTGTTTCAGCTCGATGTTGCGGCGCAGATTGTGTCGAAAGCTTGTACACTGTCGCGTCATTCAATCGTCTTTTCCCAGTCAAAAAATAAAAAAATAAAAAAATAAAAGCTTGTCAATGCAGTTTTCTTCCAAGATTTTTTTCTTTTCTTCTCGAATGCAGATTATATAAGGGAAATTTAAAAGAAGATTTTTTTTTTTTTTTTTTTTTTAAATGAACTTCACTAAAACAATTTATTGGTCCTTAGGTGATCTATTGCGGCTGACGGGACGTTACAATTCGAGAACTGCCTTACTCCACCCGAAAATGCACTAAAAGTTTGTATTCAAACAGGTCACGTGGTACGTACTGGACTTAGGCAAAGCCTGGAAGTTCGAATTCAACGTTGCTTTACGTCCACGGAGACCGTACGGACTATTAGGGACGGGGAGCCTATAAGGCCACCTCGACTTTCACACAGCTCCTGAACTCTGACAGTAACAGTTCAAGTTCAGTGTTGCTTTACGTCCACAGAGATTTGTCTGACAGTAACAGTTCAAGATCAGTGTTGCTTTACGTCCACAGAGATTTGTCTGACAGTAACAGTTCAAGATCAGTGTTGCTTTACGTCCACAGAGATTTGTCTGACAGTAACAGTTCAAAATCAGTGTTGCTTTACGTCCACAGAGATTTGTCTGACAGTAACAGTTCAAAATCAGTGTTGCTTTACGTCCACAGAGATTTGTCTGACAGTAACAGTTCAAAATCAGTGTTGCTTTACGTCCACAACAATTTGTCTGACAGTAACAGTTCAAGATCAGTGTTGCTTTACGTCCACAGAGATTTGTCTGACAGTAACAGTTCAAGTTCAGTGTTGCTTTACGTCCACAGAGATTTCTCTGACAGTAACAGTTCAAAATCAGTGTTGCTTTACGTCCACAGAGATTTGTCTGACAGTAACAGTTCAAGATCAGTGTTGCTTTACGTCCACAGAAATTTGTCTGACAGTAACAGTTCAAAATCGGTGTTGCTTTACGTCCACAAAGATTTGTCTGACAGTAACAGTTCAAGTTCAAAATCAGTGTTGCTTTACGTCCACGGAGACCGTACGGACTATTAGGTACAGCGAGGCCCAGACGGCCACCTCGACTTGAGACACACAGCTCCTGAACTCTGAAGCCTGGAAGCTTTTATCCATGGGTTTTATTTGGCGGACAGACTTTGGTGCAGGCAATTGGTAAATATAAATCGCAAGCGTTTAGTTCAACCTTTCCCATGCTTTGCTTTTCGCAAGCATGCGTTTGTCAGTGATTAAAACCTGCCTTCCCCGCGCGCTGAAATGTTTAGTTTTTTTGTTTTTGTTTGTTTTTTGGGTCCCCAGAACCGTCAGATCTGATTATATCAGAGAAAAACAATTCTGACTGTCATTTAATTATTTGTAAGTACCATATAAATCTGACTGTCATTTAATTGTTAGTAAGTACCATTCTCACTGCCGGAATGTGTCATTTGATTCAGTCGAAACCTACATAAGAACCGTATGAAGAATATCCAATTACATTACGTCTGAACAACGGCTCTTTAAGTAAAAGTATGCGAATGAAAAACAAACAAGATAGCCCCCCCTCCCTCCACCCCCGCCCCCCCCCACCCACACTCTCTCTCTCTCTCTCTCACACTCACACACACACACACACACACACACACACACACACACACACACACACACACACACACACACACACACACACACACACACACACACACACACACACACACACACACACACACACACACACAGAACTAGGGGGAGGTGAGGGGGGTAGACAAACGAAGCTGAAATGGCTAAAACCCAGGGGAAAAACCGACCGTAAGTTAACCCAGAGCCAGCCAGCCAATATTTTTTTAATTCTTTTGTCTTATTGGAAATACGTGTCCATTGTGTAAGCTGTAGCCAACACGTGCTTTTAAGAGATTTGTGGAAACGCATAATGCTAGTTTTCGTACCAAACAGAAGTCGACAGCGCAGTGAACAAATGAAAAAACAACAACAACAACAACAAAAACGGGGGGCGGGGGGAATAAGAGAGGAGTAAATGTTGTGTGTTTCCGATTAAAAAGTGTACGCATTCTTATCTATCACGTAACTAATGTGTTTGGTACAATTATATGCTACACGTTATTCAGTGAATGTTTTCTTGTTTCGCACACCCCTTTAAATGGTTCTTCGTTTAATGAATAAAGTTTGACACATCGATTCATGTGTGTGGTCCTTGGTGTGTGTGTGTGTGTGTGTGTGTGTGTGTGTGTGTGTGTGTGTGTGTGTTGTGTGTGTGTGGGTGTGTGTGTGTGTGTGTGTGTGTGTGTGTGTGTGTGTGTGTGTGTGTGTGTGTGGGGTGTGTGTGTGTGTGTGTGTGT
>JABMCL010003470.1:150000-152500 GCA_018857735.1 Alviniconcha marisindica
CCTTGGTGTGCTTGCTGGTGTCAGTGTGTCATTTGTGACACAGCTCGAGCCTTGGTGTGCTTGCTGGTGTCAGTATGTTGTAACACAGCCCGAGCCTTGGTGTGATTGCTGGTGTCAGTGTGTTGCGACACAGGCCAGAGCCTTGGTGTGATTGCTGGTGTCAGTGTGTTGTAACACAGCTCGAGCCCTGGTGTGTTGCCAGTGTGTTGTACACAGCTCAAACCTTGGTGGATGCTGGTGTCAGTATGTTGTGACATAGCTCAAACTTGGTGTGATTGCTGGTGTCAGTGTGTTGCGACAAAGCTCAAGCCTTGGTGTGATTGCTGGTGTCAGTGTGTTGTGACACAGCCATAGACTTGGTGTGACTGCCGGTGCCTGTGTGTTCTGACACAGCCCGAGCCAAGCAGGGCAGGAGAGGGTGTGAATAAAAGAAGAAAAAAAGGGTTGCTGATGAGAGAAAAAGGTCGATTCTGAAAGAGGCGAGGAGACTGAAAAACGTTGAATGGAGTGAAGATACCGGGGGACCACTCGGGACCGAAATGACTCGAGGAACGCTGAACGTCGGACCATTGGGAGTAAACGAACGAAAACTACGTCTGTTGATACTAATCACTCACTCAGTTTATCAAGCAATCACTGAATCAGTCATCGAAGGAGAAGAAGAAGAAGAAGAAGAAGAAGAAGAAGAGAAGAAGAAGAAGAAGAAGAAGTTGACTGAGAAGAAGAAGAAGAAGAAGAAGAAAAAGAAGAAGAAGAAAAGAGAAGAAGAAAGAAGAGAGAGAAGAAGAAGAAGAAGAATAGAAGAAAGAAGAAGAGAAAGAAGAAGAGAAGAAAAAGAAGAAGAAGAAGAAGAAGAAGGAGAGAAGAAGAAGAAGAATAAGAAGAAGGACTGAGAAAGAGAAGAAGAAGAAGAAGAAGAAGAAGAAGAAGAAGAAGAGAAGAAGAAGAAGAAGAAGAAGAAGAAGAAGAAGAAAAGACTTGAAAGAAGAAGAAGAAGAAGAAGAAGAAGAGAAAGAAGAAGAAAGAAGAAGAGAAGAAGAAGAAGAAGAAGAATTGACTGAGAAGAAAGAAGAAGAAGAAAGAAAAAGAAGAAGAAGAAGAGAAGAAGAAGAAGAAGAAGAAGAAGAAGAAGAAGAAGAAGACGACTGAGAAGAAGAAGAAGAAGAAGAGAAGAAGAAGAAGAAGAAGAAGAAGAAGAAGAAAGAAGAAGAAGAAGAAGAAGAAGAAGAAGAGAAGTTGACTGAGAAGAAGAAGAAGAAGAAGAAGAAGAAGAAAGAAGAAGAAGAAGAAGAAGAAGAAGAAGAAGAAAAGAAGAAGAAGAAAAGAAGAAGATGAATGAAGAAGAAGAAGAAGAAGAAGAAGAAGAAGAAGAGAAGAAGAAGAAGAGAAGAAGAAGAAGTGTGATAAGAAGAAGAGAAGAAGAGAAGAAGAAGAAGAAGAAGAGAAGAAGAAGAAGAAGAAGAAGAAGAGAAGAAGAAGAAGAAGAATGATAGAAGAGAAGAAGAAGAAGAAGAAGAAGAAGAAGAAGAAGAAGAAGAAGAAGAAGAAGAAGAAGAAGAAGAAGAAGAAGAAGAAGAAGAAGTTGACTGAGAAGAAGAAGAAGAAGAAGAAGAAGAAGAAGAAGAAGAAGAAGAAGAAGAAGAAGAAGAAGAAGAAGAAGAAGAAAAAGAAGTTGAAGAAGAAGAAGAAGAAGAAGAAGAAGAAAAGAAGAAGAGAAGAAGAAGAAGAAAAAGAAGAAGAAGAAAAAGAAGAGAAGAAGAAGAAAAAAGAAGACGAGAAGAAGAAGAAGAAGAAGAAAAAGAAGAAGAAGAAGAAGAAGAAGAAGAAGAAGAAGAAGAACTTGACTGAGGAAGAAGAACTTGACGAGAAGAAGAAGAAGAAGAAGAAAAGAAGAAGAAGAAGAAGAAAAGAAGAAGAAGAAGAAGAAAGAAGAAGAAGAAGAAGAATGAGAAGAAAAAGAAGAAGAAGAAAGAAGAAAAGAAGAAGAAGAAGAAGAAGAAGAAGAAGAAGAAGAAGAAGAAGAAGAAGAAGAAGAACTAGACAGAGAAGAAGAAGAAGAAGAAGAAGAAGAAGAAGAAGAAGAAGAAGAAGAAGAAGAACTTGACTGAGAAGAAGAAGAAGAAGAAGAAGAAGAAGAAGAAGAAGAAGAAGAAGAAGAAGAAGAAGAAGAGGAGGAGGAGGAGGAAGAGGAGGAGGACTGAGAGGTGTGATTGCTGGAAGAGGAGAAACAAAACAAGAAGAAAGAAGATAAACCCGCTTTCTTCCGGCTTCTCACTTTGCAAAGAAATCAGCCGGTACGATTGCAAACCCGGTGACTTTGCTTGCCGCATGCACACTGCAAACGTCAAACGCTAAGCACTGGTTTACGACATCCTTCCGAGGACTGAGGTGCCGCCGCCGGGAACTGAAGCGATGCTGGGAGTGTGTACAAACATAATTATTACTACACAGCTCTGCTGGTGGATCCTCGGCAAGGGAGGTGGAAAAAACACCAAACAAC
>JABMCL010003470.1:167500-182500 GCA_018857735.1 Alviniconcha marisindica
TTTGGACTGAACAGCATCTACTTGCAAAGGTGGACCCTATTTATTGTATAAAAAAGGAACCTTGCTGGGATGGAGAAGTGATCCATTCCGGAGTAGAAATGGGGAATGAGTCAGAAATTCTTCCAGACGGTCGTGGAGAAAGAAGTATAGCTAACGTCAAATGACATGACACAACAAAACAACAACAACAACAACAACAACAACAACCAAATAACAACGACAACAGCGACCTCCCCCCCCCACCCCCCCCCACCCCCAAATAGAAGAAGAAGAAGGAAGGACTGGACAGTGGAGAATAGGAAGCTTGGGCAGCTACATGTCCTCAAATGACATGGCGGATGTGTTGTTTACTCCGCCGGCTTGTCTGATGAAGCGGGCGGAGCTCTGTGTCCAAAATCCAGAGGTCACGACACGACCCACGCTGGCGATCACACAATGTTCGTCCAAAGCCACAGCCCTGTAGACTGCTACCCCGCTATGTGACATAATGGTAGCAGTAGTAGAAGTACCTAGCTAAGGTTGCTACCCCCTATGTGACATAATGGTAGCAGTAGTAGAAGTACCTAGCTAAGGTCGCTACCCCCTGTGTGACATAATGGTAGCAGTAGTAGAAGTACCTAGCTAAGATTGCTATCCCATATGTGTGACATAATGGTAGCAGTAGTAGAAGTACCTAGCTAAGGTTGTTACCCCATATGTGACATAACGTAGCAGTAGTAGAAGTACCTAGCTAAGGTTGCTACCCCATATGTGACATAATGGTAGCAATAGTAGAAGTACCTAGCTAAGGTTGCTACCAACCTATGTGACATAATGGTAGCAGTAGTAGAAGTATCTAGCTCAGACTGATACACTCTATGGAGAGAGACTGATACACTCTATGGATAACTGATACACTCTATGTAGAACTAACCCGCTCAGACTGCTAACTCCTGTTTCACATAATGCTAGCAGTAGTAGAAGTGCCTAGCTCAGACTGATACCTTCTGTGTGACATAATGCTAGCAATAATAGAAGGACCTAGCTCAGACTGTTACACTCTATGATACATACAAAGTAGATCTAGCTAGCTCAGACTGCTAGCCCCTATATGACATAATGCTAGCAACAGAAGTGCCTAGCTCAGACTGTGACCCCCTAAATGACATAGCTACACCCATAATAGCTACACCATATGACATAAAGCTAGCTGGCTCAGTCTGCTACACCATTTGACATAGCTACACCGTATGGCATAGCTACACCCTATGGCAGCTGGCTCGGTCTCCTACACCCTTTGACATAGCTACATAGCTACTAGCTGTCTGCCTCACCCTTTGACATAGCTACACCCTATGGCATAGCTAACCCTAAGGCAGCTGGCTCGGTCTGCTACACCCTTTGATATAGCTACACCCTATAGCATAGCTACACCCTATGGCAGCTGGCTCAGACTGCTACACGCTGTGATTTAAAGTTAGCTAGTAGAACTAGTAGAACTAGCTATACCTCGGAATGCTGCATCCTGTGATTTAAAGCTAGCTAGTAGAACTAGATATACCTCAGACTGCTACACCCTGAAATTTAAAGCTAGCTAGTAGGATTAGTAGAACTAGCTATACCTCAGAATGCTACACTCTAACACATAAAGCTAGCAAGTAGAACTAGTAGAACTAGCTATACCTCAGACTGCTACACCCTGTCACATAAAGCTAACTAGTAGAACTAGCTATATCTCAGACTGCTACACCCTGTCACATAAAGCTAACTAGTAGAACTAGCTATACCTTAGACTTCTACACCCTGTCACATAAAGCTAACTAGTAGAACTAGCTATACCTCAGACTGCTGCACCCTGTCACATAAAGTTAACTAGTAGAACTAGCTATACCTCAGACTGCTACACCCTGTCACATAAAGCTAGCTAGTAGAACTAGTCGAACTAGTTATACCTCAGACTGCTACACCCTATCACATAAAGCTAGCTAGTAGAACTGGCTATACTTCAGACTGCTACACCCTATCACATAAAGCTAGCTAAAGTAGAACTGGCTATACCTCAACTGCTACACCCTATGACATAAATCTAGCTAGTAGAACTGGCTATACCTCAAACTGCTACACCCTATGACATAAAGCTAGCTAGTAGAACTAGTAGAACTGGCTATACTTCAGACTGCTACACCCTGTCACATAAAGCTAACTAGTAGAACTGGCTATACCTCAGACTGCTACACCCTATCACATAAAGCTAACTAGTAGAACTGGCTATACTTCAGACTGCTACACCCTATGACATAAAGCTAGCTAGTAGAACTAGTAGAACTAGGCTATACCTCAGACTGCTACACCCTGTGAATAAAGCTAGCTAGTAGAACTAGCTATACCTTAGACTTCTACACCCTGTCACATAAAGCTAGCTAGTACTTGCAGGGTCGAACCTCTCCATCCAGGTCTGCTGAAGGACTTCCACCTCCACCACCCCTCCACTCCATTCTCCCGACCAGGAGCACTCCGCCTCACAGTCGTCGTCGTAGTCGTGGGCCCATGCTTAGCTGTACGGGGCAGGGGGCGGGGCGTTTCGGGGAGCGGGGGGCGCAGCCAGGGGAGACACTGGGGCTGTTGTGCGAGCAGGCCGTGAAGCACTTCCGGAATGTTTGCGGAACTTGCGTGCATGATGGCGTAGAACCATAGGTTGAGGCATTGGCGGAGATGGCAGACCTTGGGACATCAAATTTTTTTTTTAGTGTAGAACTGGCTAGTGCCTCAAATGCTACACCCTATGTACAAAAGCTAGCTAGAAACAGTAAACTGGCTATACCTCAGACTGCTACACCCTATGACATAAAGCTAGCTAGTAGAACTGGCTATACCTCAGACTGTTACACCCTATCACATAAAACTAACTAGTAGAACTGGCTATACCTCAAACTGCTACACCCTATGACATAAAGCTAGCTAGTAGAACTAGTAGAACTGGCTATACCTCAGACTGCTACACCCTATGACATAAAGCTAGCTAGTAGAACTGGCTATACATCAGACTGCTACACCCTATCACATAAAACTAACTAGTAGAACTGGCTATACCTCAGACTGCTACACCCTGTGACATAAAGCTAGCTAGTAGAACTAGTAGAACTGGCTATACCTCAGACTGCTACACCCTATGACAAAACTAACTAGTAGAACTGGCTATACCTCAGACTGCTACACCCTATGACATAAAGCTAGCTAGTAGAACTGGCTATACCTCAGACTGCTACACCCTATGACATAAATCTAGCTAGTAGAACTGGCTATACCTCAGACTTCTACACCCCGTCACATAAAGCTAGCTAGTACTTGCAGGGGTCGAACCTCTCCATCCAGGTCTGCTGAAGGACTTCCACCTCCACCACCCCCTCCACTCCATTCTCCCTGACCACGGAGCACTCCGCCTCACAGTCGTCGTCGTCGTCGTGGTGCCCATTGGTGTTAGCTGTACGGGGCAGGGGGCGGGGTCGTTTTCGGGGAGCGGGGGGCGCAGCCAGGGGCGACACCTGGCGGCTGTTGTGCGAGCAGGCCGTGAAGCACTTCCGGAACTGTTTGCGGAACTTGTCGTGCATGATGGCGTAGACCATAGGGTTGAGGCATGTGGCGGAGAGGGCGAGACACTGTGGGACACAAAGGTTGTTGTTGTTGTTGTTGGTCGTGGTGGTGGTGGTGGTGGTGGTGGTGAATGGTCTAGCGTGTTTTCAGGAAGCAAACATGTCACGTACACACAGCCATGCACGCACACACGCACACATACAGATGCACACACACACACACACACACACACACGCGCACGCGCGCGCACACACACACACACACACACACACACACACACACACACACACACACACACACCGCCCCCCACACCACACACACACACACACACACACACACACACACACACACACACACACACACACACACACACACACACACACAGGCATCCGCACACACGAGCATACTGACAATACAAAACCTAATTTATCAACAGTAATATATTAATTTACTAATCTACTAAAGCAGTACCCACTGCGGGATGAAAGAGAGGGTCAAGAAACGTGGGACAGACCTGCAGGTAGTAGCGGAGGGTGACCATGCCCTGCTCCAGGGGCCAGTGAAGGAGCTTGGACAGGAGGTCGAAGGTGAGCAGCGGCATCCAGCAGCTGATGAAGATGACCATGACGAGGAAGAGCATCTTGATGGCCTTCTTCTTGTACTGCATGCGTAGCGACTCCACGCTGACCACCGTCGTGCCCACAGGCCGCCGCAGCCACAGCTTGAAGATGAGGATAGCGTAGCTCACGCCCTACGTGCAACAGACAGTTCCAGGTCATCGCGCGCGTGTACTAGCTGATGAGCATGATCGGAGTTTTAATGATGATGGTGATAATGACAAAACATTTTTATAAAAAAACGAAGAAGAAGAAGAAGAAGAAGAAGAAGAAGAAGGAGGAGGAGGAGGAGAAGGAGGACGAGGAAGAGGAGGAAGATGACGACGACGATGCCTACGACGACGATGAAGAAGAAGAAGAAGAAGAAGAAGAAGAAGAAGAAGAAGAAGAAGAAGAAGAAGAAGAAGAAGAAGAAGAAGAAGAAGAAGAAGAAGAAGTACCATTCACCACACCGCCGCCACTCACCATCAGCAGCATGGGCAGCAGCAGCAGCAGGACGTAGGTGAGCCAGTGGAGCCACTGCAGGCTGGCGGGCATGCCGCAGTACAGCGCACACTGACGGCTGGGCCACTGGCACAGCTTCAGCAGGTGGTGGTAGTACAGGAAGGGCCAGGAGGCGGCGATGGCCGCCAGCCACACCGCCGTCACCAGCAGGGCCGCGCGCCGGGGGTTCTGCAAAAAGGCCAGTGAGCATGCCACACTATACTCTGTGCAGGGCCGCGCACCGGGGGTTCTGCAAAAAGGCCAGTGAGCATGCCACACTATACTCTGTGCAGGGCCGCGCACCGGGGGTTCTGCAAAAGTCAGCTGTATCGGGTAGACCACAACGACTTAAAGACATAACGTTCACAACGACATAACGTGATATGACCCCTAACCCAACGACGTTACCAGCATGGTACACAGCTGTAACGGGCGGACCACAACGCCATAACGTTCTATGGCGCACACCGACGTACCTCCATGGTATACAGCTGTAACCAATGGACCACAACGCCATAACGTTCTCTGACGCGTAACGACGTACCTGCACCTGTAACGGGTGGACCACAAAGACTAAGCGACATAACGTTCTATGACACATTTAGACGTACCTGCATGATAGACACCTGTAGCGGGTGGATTACGGTTCTATGACGCATTCAGACTTACCTGTATGGTACACAGCTGTAACGGGTGGACCACAGCGATTTAAAGTCATAACGTTCTATGACGCATTCAGACGTACCTGTATGGTAGACAGCTGCAACGGGTGGACCACAGCGATTTAAAGTCAAAACGTTCTATGACGCATTCAGACGTACCTGCATGTATACAGCTGTAACGGGTGGACCACAGCGATTTAAAGTCATAACGTTCTATGACGCATTCAGACATACTTTCATGGTACACAGCTGTAACGGGTGGACCACAGCGATTTAAAGTCATAACGCTCTATGACGCATTCAGACATACCTGCATGGTACACAGTTGTAACGGGTGGACCACAGCGATTTAAAGACAACGTACTATGACACATTAATTTTAGACTTACCTGCATGGTAGAGAGCTGTAGCGGGTGGACCACAGCGACGTAACGGTCAAAGGCGATGCAGCAGAGGGTGAGTGAGGAGGCTGTCACGGACAGCTGGGTGGTGAAAGGGCCCAGTTTACACACCGTGCGACCGAACTCCCAGAACCCGGTCAGCACCTGTAACAGCACCCCATGCAACACTAAAGACCGCCCTTGACTGATGAAGCATGGCCAACTTGCCGATGGCAACATTTGGCGAATGTCTTCGGTCACTTTGACTGTTAATTCAATGTTAATAAAACAGCAGACCATCCCGGCCTAAATCTTTGGCGATCCAGAAGCGCGTCCCGGTTCTTTTATTGGTTCTTCGATCAGATGGGTCCCACAGCATCCGCCGCTGTCCGAGTTCACTGTTGACTTCCGTCCACAGAGACCATAAGGCTTATTAGGGATGGGGAGCCCAGGACGGTTATTTCGACTTCAACACAGCTCCTGAGCTCTGTGGTTTCCTTTCTTATTTTTCTTTCACGATGCTTTACGTCCACAGAAACCATAAGGCTTATTAAGGGCGGGGAGCCCAGGACGGCCACCTCAACTTTCACACAGCTCCAGTGCCCTGGCATCCGCTGATGCTCCCACAGGGAAATAAGAACATCAACCTTACCCTCAGTGGTCGCATTTTTGTTTCTTTCTTTTTCTTCCGATTTCCGCTAGTCGAGACTCTTCTAAACAATGACCGACTAGCCAGTCAGATGCACCGTGTAGTCAATTTCGGTTGTTTCGCCAAGACTTCGCCAAATAAAATTTGCGGTGTACCTTCCGGCGAAGAAAGGCCTTGGCGAAGGCTTGGCGAAGTGGCAAAAGGTACTTCGTCAAGCGATTCCGAGCTATATTAAGAACACCAGCTTCCCGTCGTCCGTCGTTCGTTTGATTGACTAACGCCAAATAAATTCCCAGCGGACACAGAAACAGGCACCAGCACTAACACCTCCTCCCGGCACTCGTTATGAGTTCTTGACTTGGTGAACGCCAAGTTCGCCGAAGAAAAAGAAGAAGAAGAAGAAGAAGAAGAAGAAGAAAGAGGAGGAGGAAGAGAAGAAGATGAAGAAGAGGAGGAGGAGGAGGAGAAGAAGAGAGAGGAGGAGGAGGAGGAGGAGGAGGAGGAGAAGAAGCGGAGGAGGAAGAAGAAGAAGAAGAAGAAGAGAGAGAAGAAGAAGAAGAAGAAGAAGAAGAAGAAGAAGAAGAAGAAGAGACGTGAACACTGACCTGTGCTATGTGGAGAGGGATGGAGGAGACGGTCATGAGGAGGTCGCTGACAGCCAAGGACACGATGAAGAAGTTGGTGATGGAACGCATCTGACGGCAACACGTGAAGATCAACATGACCATCGTGTTGCCTATCGACGAGAACACCAGCTCCAGAGAAAACAACAGCACCAGGATGACGGTGGACACGCGGGACACCTTTGAGATGGAACAAAACTAAATCTACTCCCAACTCAGGTTTTACGTATAATATTATATGTATCTTGAACACGTTTGCAAGTTTGCAGCCAGTGACACATGTGAAGTGGAACAAATAAATACAAAAACAAACAAATAAACAAAAACAAGTAAACAAAAAAAAAAACTAAAACAAAACGATATGTACTCCGAACACCACCATTATCATAGTCGTCGTCATCACAATCGGTCATAACCATTACCATCACCATTCAACAAACCACCATGTCCACTGTCATCACCATCATCATCATGGTCATCGCCACAGCCATTACCATCATCCTACACCATCACCTCCACCACCACCAGTCATCATCACCAATCATCACCATCACCATCACCACCATCATCATCATCATCATCATCGTCGTCATCGTCGTCGTCGTCGTCGTCGTCGTCATTAATAGCCATTACTATCCTCCTTCTCCTCCTACACCACCACCACCACAGTCATCATCACCATCATCATCATGGACATCATCATCACCATCTTCAGCCACAGCTATTACCACTATCCTACATCAGCACCTCCACCTCCACCACCACAGCCATCATCATCACTATCGTCAGACATAGCCATCGCCATCCTCCTACTCCGCCTACACCACCACAGTCATCATCGTTATCATGGACATCATCATCACCATCTTCAGCCACAGCCACTACCACTATCCTACATCAGCACCTCCACCACCACCACAGTCATCATCATCATCATGGTCATCATTATCACCATCATCAGCCATATCCATTACCATCCTCCTCCTTCCCTACCCCACCGCCACCACCACCACAGTCATCATCATCATCACGGACATCATCGGCACCATTTTCATCCACAACGATTACCATCATCCTACACTAGCTCCTCCACCATTACCACCACCACAGTCATCATCATCATGGACATCATCATCACCATCGTCAGCCATAGCCATTACCCTCCTCCTCCTCCACCCCCTACCACCACCACAGTCATCATCATCATTATGGACATTATCATCATCATCACAATCTTCAGCCACAGCCATTACCATCCTCCTCCTACACCACCACCACCACAGTCATCATCAACATCAACATCATCATCATGGTCACCATCAGCCACAGCCATTACCATCCCCCTCCTCCTACACCACCACCACCACAATCATCATCATGGACATCATTATCACCATCGTCAGCTATAGCCATTACCACCTCCATCTTCATCAACCTACGCCACCACCACCACCACCACCACCATCACCACCACCACGGTCATCATCATGACGATGAAAAGAAGCCGCTGCCCCTGACCTCCACGTCGGTGAAAGCCATGTCCCCGCCCACCCTGTAGGAGCGGGCCACGGTCTGTCCGTACAGCAGCTCGTCGCACGTCTCCGACGGGAGGCTGGTGCGGTTGCTCAAGTTGTTGCACACCATTTCAATGGCCTTCTGGATCTCCGTGGGGTCGCTCTTGTTCAGCGTGGCCAGGAAGCCGTTGACCACGTCCTCGTCCAGATGGCTCAGCTTGTTCAGCAGCGCCGGCTTCTCCGTGTACTTGGGGCCGTAGATGTCGCCCACAGAGGCCATGAAGATCGTGTGCAGGGGACACATCCTGAAGGGGCTTTCGGTCCCGGCGAAATCCTTAGTTGAACGTTTGGGGAGGACCACGATCAGAACATGTCAGGGACGTTGATGAAAATCCTCAGAAAGCTTGGTCAGACTGTCAGTAGGGTGATCGGAAGCCAGTCAGTATTCCGACGGGTCAGTGTTTTGATTTAAGCTCTGAAAGATTTTCAGTGTGTTTTGAAAACTTGACTTCTGCATTCTGCTTTTGTTCTTTTTGTTCTTTCACTGCGATCATGCAGGATTATGTCACAGTGTTTCTTTCAGATAGTACAGAGGGAACCAAGTACCGTTCTAACTTTATTTTAACTTCTCTCCTTTAGTTTCAACAACAATGTGAACAAAACTGAAGACACTGCAGTTTCTTTTGACAGAAAATACCATACAGTGATTTCAGTTGCTTCCTTATCAGGGCATTATGAACCTGAAAAACATAGAGAAATTCTAACAATAATAAATGACTTTTACATAGTGCTGTTCTCTGATTTACACAAAGGTTTTGTGGCATTTTCACCTTTAGGTATGAGAAATATGAAAGGTAACAGGTCCAAGAAAGTGATGTACAATAACATGACAACTAATAATATACAAGACAAAATAATGTATATTCTGCATTGAAGTACATCTGCTGCACTCTCTTCCTTTTGCTTGTTTTGTTGTTGTTGTTGTTGTTATTCAGTGACCAATATTCATTTAATATAATTTTGATGACAGTCATAGTTGACTGCGATATTCTCTTAACAGCACTGAAGAAACCTTATAGTGACCCCAACTAAATTACAAGAAAGAAGTGTTCTTACCTGATCGAGGAAGGTTACACCAAAAATAAAAAATCGATTAGAACGTTTAATCCTTTTTTGCCTTGATCCAAACACACAAAATGGTTAAAAATGAATGCTCATTTTAATGAGGTAATACAAAGCATGCGCAAAATTTCGTGGCAAACCTAGTTTTCAGATCAACGGATTCACAGGTAAACGATGAGAAATGAAAAGTAGACAATTTTCATTTTCATCGTTTACCTGCAAGTCCGCTGCTTCGAAAAAGTGGCTTGCCCCGAAAATGTGCGCATGTTTCGTGTTCTCCTATCAGTAATCAGCGTGGAAAGATCGTCGCAGATTGGAACTGAAAAAAAGGATCCTGTGTTTCTTCAGTTGCAGTTGCTTTCCTAACGTAACACCTGAACAAAAGAGAAAACACGAAGCTATCAAATAAAAACAGTGAGCATAATTATATCCATCAGCGAAACAGCACCGTCCGTTCACGTTGGCTGTGTCGGACAAATCCATAGCCCCAACCTTAGTGGTTCTACTACAATCTGCCGCTGTCTTCCCACTACCTTGTCATAAGTAGCTAGTCCGCCAACAGCCTCTCCATTTTCAGCGCTGCCTACTTTTGTGGACCTCTCCTAGTCAAAGAACACCGTTCAGCTCCAAAGATGTATGCCAGCATGAGGACAGTTTCAAGACAAGACAAGACAGTTTCAGTGTGTCGTCTAAAAGTGAAATGTCTGGAAACTTTCGACCATAGCTTCCAACGACCCTACACCTCTGGTCGGTCTCAAATTTTGTAAGGCCCAACGAGATTTGATCAGAGTGATTGTCTCAGATTGTAGAACGGCTGCTGTGGAACTACATGCGGCTATCACACATTACACTGTCGTCCGGCGCCCGTACGTCTCGTGGCCATGCAGACAGACCTCGAGGAACCTGTTTCCGGTTTCTGGACCTCTGCAAACAAGTCGTACATTTCCGGTCCATGTGCACTCTTGCTAGGCGCTGAAGCAAGATTGACGCCCCTTCTAAAATCGTGCTTGAATTCAGTGTTTTTATTTATAGACTAGCCACTTTTATGGTACAAAGAAGGTAGAAGACAGTGAAACCTCAGAGACGAAAAAAAGCATTTGGATTACGCCTGCTTACAATCCTTATTATCGGCGTGACAAGCGTGCATTTCAAAGCTAACACTGTTTTCGTATCAGAGTCTGATGTTTTCGAAAATTAGTTCTCCGGTGAACCGTAGGCTATACAGTAGGAAATTTGTTAAGAAATCAGTGGGCATATGGAACCTTTTGTTATAATAAAGTTGCAAATATTTCGATGTGTGATATGGATCCAGCTTTAAAAGGCATTGTGCACAATTGCAATTTTCAACGTATCACTAGGTTTCTCATGCACAGTCACATTTACTGAAGTTACCGCCGTCAGTATACGATCGGACTGTTGCGGGGGAAAAAAAGGTGACCGGTGTCCACCCACCTGTCCACGCCCACGTCAGACAGATGCCACGTTTGGTCCCAGCGCTACAACAGCATCCGCATCAGGTGTCGCTTTGACGTAGGACCTCTTGAGAGCATTTGTCGGCACCCGGAACAGTGGCGATCTCCTGGTTTCCGTCTCTAATGGCTCTCAAGTTTATAAGCGGGGGTCATATCTGACTATGTCATCGCCACAGTTTCTGTAGGGGTGCGTTCGCTGAAAGACAGGCTGTTGTTGTTTTTCTTCTGTTGGCGAGTATACGGGGCGGATTATTGAAGTGATGAAGCTGAACGCAGGATGTATGTAGACAGTCTGTCGTAGGGTGTGTTGTATGATTCCCGGCGACAACATGGCGAACACACACACGAACACACGCCCGCACACACATACACACACGCAAAAACACAGACAGACAGACAGACAGACAGACAGACAGACAGACAGACAGACAGACAGACAGACACACACACACACACACACACACACACACACACACACACACACACACACACACACACACACACACACACACACACACACACACACACACACACACACACACACACACACACACACACACACACACACACACATCGGAAATAACATTATACATATTAGCCATGCGCACGCAGACATTGCTCATCACATCACCACGCCCTGACAATTCAATGGTCATGAGGAAAATGACTGATATTTGGTTGCAGTATCACTTAGATCACCTGCTGATCCACCATAGTTTAAGTAGGACGTGCGCACGCCTCGTGCCGTCAGATAAAGGAAACTATATACTTATACGTCAGACTAATGCGTTGCGGCACGAAATGAAATACTATGAGCAGATTAGAAACTGATACCGCACCCTCCCCTGCAGTCCACTTCTGCGGAAACTCACCGTTTCTGCTGTCAAAGCACGTAACTCTCTCTCTCTCTCTCTCTCTCTCTCTCTCTCTCTCTCTCTCTCTCTCTCTCTCTCTCTCTCTCTCTCTCGACAATATTGGTGTTTCCACCTTACCCCCAACCGCCCCATCTTTCGTTTACAATTTCAACAATTTAGGTTTCCACCTCTGTCTCTGTCTGTCTCTGTCTCTGTCTGTCTCTGTCTCTGCCTCTCTATCTCTGTCTGTCTGTCTGTCTCTGTCTGTCTGTCTGTTAGAATTTGGAAAATTTAAGTTTCGCTCCCCCCCCCCTCCCCCCCCCCCTCTCTCTTTGCGTCTCTCTGTCTTGTCTTCTGTCGCTTCGAAAAGTGTTTCTTTCTTTCTTTCTTTCCCACTAACGTGCTTGACGGTAATGTATAACTCGTTAATATTTTAGCGTTGTTGCCGCAACGTTTTTTCTGTTACAAGAGGAATATTCCACAGAACAAATTTTCGCGCTTTTTTCGTTTTGTAAAATCTGCTCCAATAAAAAAAACTAATTGCAATGTGAGAGATCCAAACACATAAAACGGGTTAAAAAGAACACTATTTATGATGAAAAAACACACATGCGAGATTTCAGTTAAAAGAACACACAACTTAAACAACAGTTAAACGGTCAGATTTAAAAAAAAATCAGTGAAAATTAGAATCTATTTCAATAATCAACGGAATTTCTTTTCCCGGTAAAAGTAGAAATTTCGATCTCTACTGGTATAATATGAAACCATACCGGCAGAGATTGTTGTTTTTATTTCTACCTGTAGAAGTCGAAATCCTTCCGGAATTTGAGTTACATAACCATGATATATATATATATATATAAAGTTTCAAACAATCAATATCAATTACATAACGCACGACGTACATAATAATCATATAACATTCAAACACACACACAACACACACGCACGCACGCACGCACGCACAGCACGACATGCACCATACGCAGCACGCACCACCACCACCACACCACACACACACACACCACACACACACACACACACACACACACACACACACACACACACACGGGGTCATTCTTTTATTTTGACGATGTTGTAGGTTTTTTCTGGGTTGTTGTTTGTTTTTTGTTTTCGTGGTTTACGGAATCGTGTTTTCGGTTAACAGTCGCTTTGGGTCAAATACTCTCAGAGCGACATCCATTAAGAAGCTTTGTTGGCATTGGTACTATTTATTACGACAAAGACAAAAGGCAATTCCATTTTGACAGATCTTTAATCACGTTACAAACGCACTACAATGATATAAATATATATTGATATGACATATCAATGAATGAATAGTAATGTACATTAATAACGCACTCAGCAAAGTCCTAAGCACATAAAAAAGCAGTTAATCCCAAAACAACACTCTACATGCAAGACACAAGACTGCTGATACTATTACACATAATCCTCAAAAGCAGAGAAGAAAAATCAGTTCGATGGTAAATACAGAAAATCGCCATACCTTTCATTAATGACCGCACGCGCGCACACACACACCTACCCACACACCCACACACACACGCATGCGCGCGCGCGCACACACACACACACACACACACACACACACACACACACACACACACACACACACACACACACACACACGCACGCACGCACGCACGCACGCACGCACACACACACACCCATACTTGGATCTTGAACATACGAGAATCAGAAGAAGAGTGAAGCACAAGTGACGGAGTGTATAGACATGTAGCATTTCAGAAAGGTAAACAGTAGAACCACATCCATTTGAAGACCTAAATCAGAAGCATGGGGTTTTGCATGGCACTACAACAGAACAGTAATGGAACTTTTATGCATAAAATATGAGAAACAGATTACAGGCTGACAACGACTTGCTCATTCGTCCTTTCCAACCGACTCTTCGGAGCCAGCGCGGAGCACAGAGGTAGAGCTGGCACAAAGCGCCGAACACAGAAAGCCGGGTAAATAGCACCGAACACACAGAGGTAACCCGCCGAACACAGGAGGTAACCCGCCGAACACAGAGAGATATCCCTCCGAACACAGAGAGGTAACCCGCCGAACACAGAGAGTTAACCCACCGAACACAGAGAGGTAACCCCCGAACACAGAGAGATATCCCTCCGAACACAGAGAGGTAACCCGCCGAACACAGAGAGATATCCCACCGAACACAGAGAGGTAACCCGCCGAACACAGAGAGATATCCCTCCGAACACAGAGAGATATCCCACCGAACACAGAGAGGTAACCCACCGAACACAAAGAGGTAACCCTCCGAACACAGAGAGGTAACTCTCCGAACACAGAGAGGTAACCCCCCGAACACAGAGAGGTAACCGGCTGAACACAGAGAGGTAAACGGCATCGAACACAGAGAAGTAATTGATACTGAACACAGAGAGGTAATGGCACCGAAAACAGACAGGTAATCGATACCGAACACAGAGAAGTAATGGCACCGAACACAGAGAGGTAATCGATACCGAACACAGAGAAGTGATCGATATCAAGCACAGAGAAGTAATCGATACCGAACAGAGAGAGGTAATGGCACCGAACACAAAGAAGTAATCGATACCGTACACAGAGAAGTAATCGATACCAAACACAGAGAAGTAATCGATACCAAACACAGAGAAGTAATCGATACCAAGCACAGAGAAGTAATCGATACCAAACACAGAAAAGTAATCGATACCGTACACAGAGAAGTAATCGATACCGTACACAGAGAAGTAATCGATACCAAACACAGAGAAGTAATCGATACCGAACACAGAGAAGTAATCGATACCGTACACAGAGAAGTAATCGATACCGAACACAGAGAAGTAATCGATACCGAACACAGAGAAGTAATCGATACCGCACACAGAGAAGTAATCGATACCGAACACAGAGAAGTAATCGATACCGAACACAGAGAAGTAATGGGCACCGAACACAGAGAAGTAATCGATACCGAACACAGAGAAGTAATGGGCACCGAACACAGAGAAGTAATCGATA
>JABMCL010003470.1:200000-240000 GCA_018857735.1 Alviniconcha marisindica
TGAAAGGTCGCGGGTTCGAATCCCTGCAGGAGCGGCGGGAGAATTTTCTTCTCCAGTGTCGACTTTCTGTGCTGACTCTTATTTCGGTATCCGTTCCACCCCCGTACTACTTTGACAGCAGTAGCACGTAAAAGATCACGGTCATTCTGCCACCAGTGCAGGTGGCAGGTTACAGCTAAACACGCATACACCTTACGTATGTGGCTTTGCATGAAGTGACATGGAGCATGGTTGTATGGTGTACACACAACTTGCGCCGAAACGGCAGCAGTTTCATGTGGCACCAGCTCCTGAACTATGATGGTAAGCCCTTTCCGGGTCTTTGTGTGTGTACCCAAACTGGCCGGTGATGCGCGTCAGTAGTGGCAGCTAGCTAGGTCATGCGCAGTAAGTAAGTAAACATGGTGTTTAACGTCCACAGAAACCACAAGGCTTATTAGGGACGGGGAGAAGGGTGTGTGTGTGGGGGGGGGGGGGGGGGGGAAGGGAGATTATATACCTATAGCTACACTGTCACCACCAGAATGATTCCTGCATTAAGGTGGGCAGCGATGAGAGCCATTTTAATGTTTCAGTAGGAAGTGACGGACAAAGTCACAAGACGGTGTCCACAAACTACAACCTTTTTGAAGAGAAAGGAGAGCCGAAGCGGTATCGAACCGAGGTCCTTCTGCTTACCAGCCTAACGCCTTACCGCTAGGCCAAACCGGCTCACAGGTCATGCGCAGTGTCTTTGTCTCTGTTCAACATCACTGACCGCGCAGCCAGAACAGCGGCTTAGATTCCTGATGCGCTGCCAGCGTCAGTAAGACCCTTGACGTTGTTCACAGATAGTAACAGGGTTGTTTGTACACGTGTTGAATAACGAGGCTGGAGCCGGTCCCCGCTTGCCGTCTGGTCCCAAGTGCCATCCGTGTCACTCTCAGTCTCTTCGTGTACTCTTCCTGTTTAGTTCAGAATAATCTTCAACTTGGTAATCTGTATTTCCACTGTGTTATTTTATTGTATGCTATTATATATTGGTTATATAGTCAGGTTACTGTGTCTTTGATACTCACCGCGACACTGTGATATACTGGTTTTGAGTGCAAGTCATGCACACATTTTTTATGTGCTTGATTATTAATGATTTTGTCACAGTTACCATCACGTATTATAGCAGCCTACGTGGTTACTGTATTTATGAGATACTTATTGTTGTTTAGTCTTTACTCTTGCTTTCATGCTCTAAATATTTTGTTTGCTTGTATCTTTTCCAACACAGACAAAGTTTCCTGGTTGGTGTAAATAAAAGTTATAGCAACCATTGACTTGTGACTCTTCATACATGCAGCCAACCTTCTTCCCTCACTCCCCACCCCGCTCCCGTACACACACATAATATATGCAGCTTCATTATCAATGATTCAGTCACACACTACACTCAGTCATTCAACCGGCAATGCTCACAGTGACACCTTAATTACTTACATTTCTTCAGTGTTACTAATTAAGGCTGCTAGTTATTCATGATCAAAAGCATTTACATATATACAAGTAGATGTTTTAGTACTAGTTAGTAATTGTAGAACTTTGTAAAAATAAAATGTGAGCAGTGTTTATTGAATGAACACTTGAATTATGGGTAAAAATTACGATACTACAAAGATATATACAAGTAGATATTTTAGTACTAGTTAGTAATTGTAGAACTTTGTAAAAATAAAATCTGAGCAGTGTTTATTGAATGAACAATTGAATTATGGGTAAAAATTACAATACTACAAAGATATATACAAGTAGATATTTTAGTACTAGTTAGTAATTGTAGAACTTTGTAAAAATAAAATTTTAGCAGTGTTTATTCAATGAACAATTGAATTATGGGTAAAAATTACAATACTACAAAGATATATACAAGTAGATATTTTAGTACTAGTTAGTAATTGTAGAACTTTGTAAAAATAAAATCTGAGCAGTGTTTATTCAATGAACAATTGAATTATGGGTAAAAATTTCAATACTACAAAGGATGTTTGCAATCGAAATCTCCCCCTCCCCCGCGCACAATTAAATGTGCACACACAAACTGAAACATTATTTAAGCTGCAAACAAAAGTTTTTTTAAACGAGTTGTTTATGGGTAATCTTCAATACTACAATCTTGCAACTCGAAATCTCCCCCCCCCCGCGCACAAAAAGTGCACACACAAACAAACATTATTAAGCTGCAAACAAAAAAATTTTTACGGGGACATTACATAAAAAGGATATACTCACAACTCACACACTCCAAAAAACACACACACACACACACACACACACACACACACACACACACACACACACACACACACACACACACACACACACACACACACACACACACACACACACACACACACACACACACACACACACACACACACACACACACACACACACACACACACACACACACACCACACACACACACACACACACACACACACACACACACACACACACACACACACACACACACACACACCCCACACACACACACACACACAAACACACACACACAAAACACACACACACACACACACACACACACACACACACACACACACACACACACACACACTCACACACACACACACACACACACTGTGTATATATTATTAATTGCTTAAATATTTCATCAGCTTTAATGATTAATGCTGCTAGTTATGATCAAAAGCACTTACAAGTGGATATTTTATTACTAGTAGTCGCAAAATGTTGCATAAAAATAACAACAACAAACAAAAAACAAACAAACGCAAGCACTATTTAATCAACAAATGAATTATGAGTACAATACTACAAAGAACGTTTGCATCTGAAATTTGCTCTTTCCTCTCTTCCATTTCGTCAGTTAGAAAACACACACATTTAAATGTTATTTAAGCTGCGAACCAAAGGAAACTTTCTCGCTAGGTGTGTTTGCATTATTTATATCACTGATAACAAGTGATATGGTTCAGAGCAGTAAAAGATAGACAAACATACAAAGATGACAGCCAAAGTTTTGTGTTTCTACTTTCAATTTCTACCGTGCCAAGACATAGCTGTAACAGGACAGCGCCAGCCAAGACATAGCTGTAACAGGACAGCACCAGCCAGGACATAGCTGTAACAGGACAGCGCCAGTCAGGACATAGCTGTAACAGGACAGCGCCAACCTGGGCATACGTGTAACAGGACAGCGACAGCCTGGACATACTTGTATCAGGACGGTGCCAGCTGGGGCATACTTGTAACAGGATGGCGTTAGTCGAGACATACTTGTAACAGGACAGTGCCAGCATGGGCATAAGTGTAACAGGACAGCGCCAGCCAACGCCAGTGTGCGGTGCAAGCAGCAAAGCCAACACAATAGGGTAACCTGTTAGTTAACTTGTTAGTCGCACATTATGATATAAACTTCACTAGGCGCTGTACAATGAAACATTCTGACGAAAAGTCATCACACCCGAAGTCGGTATACGTAAACTTACCTTCAGCCTCATGCAACCATACCAACCATTCCATCAAATATATTTTGCAGGACACACACAACACACGATCAAACTACACAATTATTCGGTCTCTTTGCAATCATGTTTGACACAGCCCACAGAGCTACAGGCAGCAGTAGCCTTTTAATCTGCTCAAAGCAATACGGCAGAACTTCAGTTTATCACTGATTGATGCGGGGATAATAAAACAACACAACACACCACAGCACTGTGATGCTTAATGTCCTCGGATGTCGATTGACATATATTAGGGACATGCTGAGATCAGTGCGTGAGCATGGTTCAATATTGCTTTACGCCCACGGAAACCATGAGGCTCGTTGGGACGGACAGCTCAGGACGGCCACCTCGACTTTCACACAGCTCCTGAGCTACGCGGCAGTGCAAACAAATTGAGACGTTTTTTTTTTTTTTTTTTACCTTGGTTATTGTCCTTGATGAAAAAGGTGCCGGGGTGACAAAACACAGATTTCCTCCTGAGAAAGCTGTGGACATGGGTGCTGCTGAATGAGAAATGAGGAATGGCGCGTGCAACCGAAAACTTGCTACAAGGAATCACTTGCGTTTAGCTTTGCTCAGAAAAATTACAGTTGGTGAGCAGCTCACTTCTATACTTGCTTCACGTGCCGCAACACAACAGGGCCTCTGTCAGTTTCGTCAGACCGAGTCGTGATAATTAACTAATAGACTCACCCTCTCCTGAAGACTTCCCGGCCTGTTTGTGGGCATTACAGTCAGCGAGCATCTGTTTCAGTCTCTTCCTAACAGACCCTGGCTTCTGCGGCTGCTAACAGATGCTGCCTGCCAGCCAACCAGTTGCCGTCTCTCGCTGTCGTTTTCAGTCAAACGACTTCTGCAGACTTATCTCGGCCGCGGCCGTTTTTAATGCGACCCGTCCTGCCCCCCCCCCCCCCTCCCCCTTTCCCCATCCAGCCTAGTTTACCAGTGACCACACAGAAGCAGTCAATACTTATACAACCAGCATGTAGCACTGGTGCATCTGTTTCTTTCTGGCACTAGCATACCCTCTTCGTCTTCCCCGGCTTATTAACACGGACATGCGATGTGCCAATGTTGCGTGAGACTGAGCTATCGCGCGGCTCCGTGCCGCCGGGTGTGGCTTGGGCTTTAACTGGTTGTTCCGTGTGGTAATTAATACTGGAGTGTGATAACTGATTATACAGCCGTCATCCTGTTGTCTTTGTCTAGTGTGTTTTTTTGTGTGTGTGGTGTGCTGCTGCGTGCTGGTGTGTGGTGGTGGTTTGTGTGCTGCCGGGTGTGGTGTGGGTTTAATGGTTGTTCGTGTGGTAATTAATACTGGAGTGTGATAACTGATTATAAGCGTCATCCTGTTGTTTTGTTTGTTGTGTGTGTGTGTGTGTGTGTGTGTGTAGAAGTGTGCGTGTGCGTGCGATGCGTGCGTGCGTGCGTGCTGTGTGTGACGTGCGTGCGTGCGTGCGTGCGTGCGTGCGTGTTGTGTTGTGTGTTTGGTGTGTTGTGTGATGTGTGTGTGTGTGTGTGTGTGTGTGTGTGTGTGTGTGTGTGTGTGTGTGTTTGTGTGTGTGTGTGTGAGTGTGTGTGGATGGTTGGATCAGTGTTTGATAAGACGGACATGCTGCGGAATCAGATTAATTTGTTTATTTGTTTCAATTTTTATTTTATTTTTATTTTTTATTTTTTTATATTTTATTTTTTATTGATTCTTCGAAACATTGGACAGGAAAACAACATAGCTCAAAAACAGTATAGCCCAAAGGTTTACTGTTTTTAATTTTAGCTTTTGACCTTTTAGCTGTTGTTTAAGTGTCGTTTTGTAGCTTGATAAAGGGGATTACCCCGAAAATATGCTGGTTTTGTCTTGTCTTAATAAATAGCGTTCCTTCGAACCTTTTATGTGTTTGGATCTCGGAATAACTTAAATAATATTATGGTGTCCTAGCTGTCCACGGAGAGCCTAATACCTCCATTCATGCCCATTGTCTGCGCTTCCCAGATACTGTTAGATACAGAGATTGTTATCACATAGACTCTTCGGCACGGTCTACAAATTCTCAACCCGTAATCTATGATTATAGTTATTGAGTAGGCGACTGCGATACATAACAGGGGATTTCATTGCGACTGAATAACAGGGGATCTCTTTCTCCCTCGATCTGTGGCTAAAGTCACTAACAAAGGTAGGTACGTGTGAACGGATAAAAGATAAGTACTAGCATCATCAGGACGGGTCGCATTAAAAACGGCCGCGGCCGAGATAAGTCTGCAGAAGTCGTTTGACTGAAAATGACAGCGAGAGACGGCAACTGGTTAGTTGGCAAGCAGCATCTGTTAGCAGCGACATGAGTGACACTGATGATGATGATGATGCTGTAGAGCTTAATGTCCTCGGATGTCGCTTGGCATATTATGGACAAACTGTGACCAATGCGTAAGTATGGTTCAGTGTTGCTTTACGTCCACAGAAACTATAAGGCTCATTAGGACGGAAAGCCCAGGACGGCCACCTCGACTCTCACACGGCTACTGAACTCTAGACAAACGTCAGCCTCAGACATGAAATCATCACGATTCTTAAACTCTGGGTATTCTTCAAAGTCCTCTTCCTGCTGGGGCTGCTCCACCTGGATTTCAACCAGCCCTTGTGGCATGAAGAAACCGTCTGTCCACTTCACCCCCAACTTTATTCACAATATGCCAGCCATGGCCATCTGCTCGAGGAATGATTGTATTGCTTTAACTGGTGAATACCAGAAGAGTGCTTGAATGTTGGCCCTTTTGGTGTGCATTACCAATGCAACTCTGCATGGCGGCATGGTGACTGTTCAGCAAGGATGAGGATGTGGTGCTGAACCATTCAAGAAACGTCTGGTGACGCAGTTTGTTGGCATCTCTCACTTATTTATCTCCACAAAAGAGAAGACACGTAAAACGTTCCAGCTTCATAATTTTCCTTTAACTCGTTCATCTGAAAATGATGCTGCCTTTAACATATTGAACGATGTACTGAGATGTGGTATTGCGGGCATCTTGCTTAATCAATGGTTTTAGCGTCTTTGATGGTTGTCTGGTGTCTGTCATCCTCTCGAGTGTTTTCGACAGGAGGCATGGTAACGTAGGTGCCTCTCGAGAGGCCAAGAGTCAGTATCTTGCACCTTCAAAATTATATGCTGATCTTGTTTTGGTTTAAACAGTTTGTTTGCATTCATGAAGATATGAACAATCAAACTCATTGTAAGAGCATTAAACAAGCTAGGCTTATAGTAAATGCTCACAAACATAATTTACTGAAGTCATTTTGCAACAACGGGTATGCATGTTTATATTAACATGAAAACAACAACAAAAATCACTCAAAGATCAAGAGAGAGAGAGAGAGAGAGAGAGAGAGAATACTCTTATGCCACTAACTGTTTAGTTGAGTTTGTCATTCCATGGCAAAACGACCGGACTGGGCAATGAAGTCTTGGACAGCTTTGAATATTAATGAGTTCATATTGTTTGACTTATGTTTGGATCTTGTTTTCTTGTGGCTGCTTCTTTGACAGATTCCTCAGCTGTTTTTGTCATGCACTGGCCTAACTTTTCAACAATGTGTGACCAGCTTTTCAACATGTGTCTTTGTGATTCGATTCTTTTCACTAAAAAGACATGTCATTGGGTGACAGCACTCTGGTTGTTGGCGGATTTGCTGTTCTCGCTTTCTGAGGAGCTTACATACCCCCTTCGTTTCAGAATTCTGCAGATGTTCATAAAGTTCTTGTGACTTCATGTACGCGATTCCCATGCGGATTCGGTATGTATTCACCGAACGCAAGTAAAACGCTGGCTTACAGTTCCACACACAACACGATCAATAGCAAATACAGCCCAGCCAAAACAGTCAGTAATAAGCACATCTCACTATTCAGTTACAACTGCAACAGATGCTTCCGGGCAGATTCCCTGGCACGTATTCACTACTAAATTAAAGCACAAGATCTGATCACAAATATGCCTAGATCACTTTCTTGAGGCATAGTAACACATGTTTTGTGCTTATTTATATTCTGCAGGCACTCACCATGCGACTACGAGAAGGGTGACCTTGCTCCTCCCCCCCCCCCCTTTTTTTTTTTTAGCAGGCTAGCACGGAAAACCACTTCAGCCTACCAAAACCAACGCAGTTGGGAAGTAGGGAGATAATCTGGAACAAATAGAGGTGAATGGACCGGCGTCGGAGAGAGAGGGGGGGGGAGATTAGGTCATGGAAAAAATGTCCAGCAGAGACGAAGTATACATGACTATCTCCTGACCCACTTCAGGCTTTAAAGAGAAAGCATTTGTGGCTCAAGGTCTTCTAATGTCTAATACCGATCATTACACACTCAGTCACATCTTCGCATAACTCAAAATTGCACACCGCCGATGAAAGCTAGAGATAGATCTCTAGGAAATTGGACGGCAAAAAATGTAATGAAGTGGTGTGTACCGAGTTTGACGCTTTCTTGCTCGACTACATTTCCGGATATTGTAGGCTATTGCTCATGTCACCGGAAGACTCTTTCAGCCCAATTCTTTATTGAGTGTCATGGGTCAGGCAAGTTGCTCACGCCTCGATTATTAGCGTTGTCTACGATATCATCCTGCACGTGCATCGACAACGTGACCACAGCTCGTGACCCGCAGACACGCACGGGGGGTGGGGGTGGGGGGGGGGGGGGGGGTCGCGAGGGAGAGATAAACTGTCAGCGACTGACTGCAGAGCTGAGAATACCAACGGAAGATACCTAGCGTGCAGGCGGCACTCGTAAGTAATTAACAGCGGGCTTTTTCCGATCCGGGATTATAACATGGAATAAGGCCGAGTATTGTAGCCACCGCGTCCATCACGCGACTGACTAGAGTGGTGGCTGATTGGGCTATAATGATCGAGTGACGATTACTGAATCGTTAGCGTGATCTGATGATCCGAGTTATAGGCTGCGTCGGGTTCTTTGAAAACGGGTCTGCCACAAGCTGATGTTTCATTAAGTCGTGTGTATTATGGACTCACAAGCGATGCTAACGTTAATATGACTGGTATCGGACACGCAGCTGCAAATCCCCCCCCTCCCCCCCCCCCCCCCCCCCCAACACACACACACACACAAAAGGCAGCTGGACAGTCAGTTCAGATGCCACAGCATTTCGCAGCTTTCTCAGATTCGATCGAAAGTAACTCATCGAGTTGCTTGAGACAGGTGAAAAGAACACTGTCCACCGGAAACATCTTACGAGTGAAAGTACCGTTAATGTTGATTGTGTAAGTTGTCAGCGTCGCTGACGCTTTTTTCATGCGACCTGTCTTGTGCTTTTGCGTCCCCCCCCCCCCCCCCCCCCATGCTTGTTTGACGTCACCGAAGTGTCTTAGACGTCACGCAATGAACACCGGAAGCATCGAGTCTTGTGCACAGGTCACATGCATAGAATCTGAGTCTTGTGCACAGGTCAGGTACATATATTATGGTTTTTATGTTTGTCACTTTTCATAGTTCAGGAGCTGTGTGAGAGTCGAGGTGGCCGTCCTGAGCTCTCCGTCCTAACGAGCCTTCTGGTTTCCGTGGACGTAAACAATTATTGAACCATGCTTCGGCATTGGTCACAACTTGTCCCTAATATGTCAGCCGACATCTGAGGACATTAAGCATCACTTCATCACGTCACTTTTCAAAAATATTTTAATTCTGTAATCTCTGTAGAATGAATTGCGGTTGACAAAGCGTTCTAGAAAAAACAGGTGAACCCAAAACTAGCTCATTATAACTGGTCATTTTGGGGTAAAATAGCTTGCTGATCAAAAAAAGTACCAAAAAAAGAAGCAACTACAATAACAACAACAAAGATACACTAAAAAAAAGAAGAAGAAAAAAGAAGCAACTACAATAACAACACAAAAACACAAAGAAAAAATAAATAAAGCATCTACAATAACAACAACAAATAAAAAGCAACATCAGTAACTAGTTGTTGTTTTTTTACACCCAGCCAACCAAGGTTACACCAAGGCAAAAGCAAGAGAAACATACTAATGAAAATATGAAAAATCCTTACAAAAAAACAAAACAAACATTAATTTTAAAAGGTCTTCCCTTCGAAATGAGGCAAGTTACTTTAAATAAAAAATTGGTTACCATGCTGGAAAAACAACAACTCCAGGGCATCCCCCCCCCCCCCCCTTTCAATTTGGGCAACAGCATCACATTGGAAAGATGTTTATATTTTGAATTGGCAAATAACGAAAGACTGCTGATTGTCATATTTTAAGTGTTGTGCATACATGCATGCAAATACACACACACACACACACACACACACACACACACACACACACACACACACACACACACACAAGTAAAAACAAGAGGTGAAGAAAAAAGTTCATCTCCTAAATTTATTTTCCTTTTTTGCAAGGCCATGCACTGTGCACAAATTCAATCTATTTACATACATATATATGCAAAAGTGCTTGTACATCCAAAGTATGTAGCTTACGAAATTAATATTCTTGGGCACAAAAAAAAATGAAACAAATAAAATATTAAAAATTAAAAATAGCAAGAGCAACCAGTCAGCTGACTTAGATTCAAATGGGGAATATTTCCTTTTATTATGGTCTCATATTTTTCTCTCTTTTTACCTCAGAAATCACCTTGAAAGCTAGTCGTGGTTACTAAAACCAGTACACTTGTGCAAAGCTCAATGCAGTTTATGATCACACAGTTTTAAGTATCTGTTGTGAAGATATGAAATGTGTCAATACATGCTAAAGTTTGACACATTCACATATATATGTTCACAATATGCATGATCACATGTGTATGTGTGTGTGTGTGTGTGTGTGTGTGTGTGCGCATGTGTGTGTGTGCACGTGTGCATGTGTGTGCACGTACATATGTGCATGCATGCATGCATGTGCATGTGTGTGTGTGTGTGTACAAAAATGCAAAACCACAAGTAAATCTCAAAAATCAAACCACACCGCAAAGAGACACAAGTTTCACTGTTTTAGCAGCAATACAATTTTTTTTTACTCACACAGAATTGCCCGCAGTGTGCATAAAATCTACAGCTCTGAAGATGGAAATCAAAAGATTCTTGTTGGCACACAGAAACTGTTCTCTGTAGTTTTTTCTGAAGGCATCACATAACATTGGTCTTACAGTTTTGGTACTAGCAGCTTGTGATATTTACCTTGTAGCTTGCTAGTCTTTCCTGGAACAAAATACAACAGGAAAACAAAACAAAAAACATAAACTGATCATGTATCATCTGTTTACTGAATGGTGAAGGGGGGGAGGGGCGAGGGTGGAGGGGGGGGGGGGGGGGGGGGCAGGTACTTTTGATAAACACTTGATTACTTACAGACAACACTAGACTAGTCAGCCAATGATGATGGTTTTTATCCAAATGTAAAACTTTACACTTGGATAAAAACCATCATCATTGGCTGTTACAATTTCATGGCCAAGTATTTAGTCTCAGAAAGCCCCACAACATAAGCTGGAATAGTACAGTCTCCCTTGTGAAACTCTAACTGGTACTATGGTGACGGCTACCCAAGAAAATGATTTCACTGTGTTTGAAAGCATGAGACAAAGAAAGAGGGCAGCTGTGCCCTGTTCAGAAAAAAAGAAGAGGTTTTCACACACACACACACACACACACACATACACACAAAACCTGCCTCAAACTTACAGCATACAGAAAACAATTGTAAACGTTTTGAGACGAATACACACTGCACATCTGAATGAACAAAGAGCACAAAGCCCATGTATGAAAGCTCCTCATATCTGTAAAGTTCCTTCAACTGTGTCAGTCCAACCTGTCCACTTTTGAGTGATACAAATCTGGAAAAGGACTACGAGAAGAACATCGCTTAGTGTATGGTCTTGTCAGCAACTGCGGCCCCTTCCCCTGAAAAAAAGGAGAAGACTAACGGCCACCCAACAAGAAAGCGGGCAGACAAAAGGCTTGAAAGTCTTGCGACACTTTGCTCCACAAGCACCGGATGACCGCAACAACAACTTGTCTTTCTTATGCCCCATCGACCAGGACGGCTATCATACTTTGCTCCAAAAGCACCAGAAAACCGCAACAACAACTTGTCTTTTTTATGTCCCATCAAATAGGACAGCTATCATACCGGGCCACAACAATAACAACAAAAAGAAGAACAGGTCCAGATTAGGTTTTAACAAACCTCGCATGATGATGGGCACAACAAAAGATTTTTTCCCCCTTTACTTTCGGCGGCCTCCACCTCCAGCCAGAATCATGGCAATCCTGATGAAGATGTTCAGAGTGTCCAGGTAGATGCCAATGCTCCTGCAACGTTAATTCACCTCAACTGAATCATCAACAAATGCCATACTAAACAAACATCAACAACACACACACACACACGCACACACACACAACCCTATCTCTTAATTTAAAAAAAAGATTGGTGAACTTTCTGGGAAAACACACCTGGACAGAAACAAAAACAAAAAAACACAACCACCTCTCTTAATCAACGGGGGGAAAAAGAGGAAAAAAGAAATAAAATGTCAGGAGCAGAGGCCATTAGCAGAAAAAGCAACAAGACTAGGCAGAAGAACAACAGAGTGAATCCAAAATGATTGAATGACACAGTAATGCAAGGAGGGGTGACACTTTTTGACAGCCCTTACCAATTTTGTGCAGTGCATGCATGCCTACTTACATGTTGACAGGGTCGTAGGGTTCAGCAGCATAGGAAGGGTACATCTCGGCAACCTTGATGATTCGCTGCGTGTCGTACAGGAGGAACATGCCAAATAGCACAAGGCCGCCATATATGGACACGGAGTAGAGGCCTGCACCCAGCGCTGTGGTTGGCGGCAAGAAAAAGGAGCCTGGCAGACAAGAGAGAAACATGGCATCAGTATTCCCCAAAGCTGTTATTCAGAGGCACGAATATGCTGCCTGTGAGGCAAACAAAAACATCGTGTCTCTGTTTCTAAAGCTGCAGTGGGAGACATCATATGCATACACTGCCTGTGAAGCCATTGAAAACAAAGAGTCAATGTTTTTAAAGCTGCAGTGGGAGAGAGGAACACTGGGCCTGTGAGGCAAATAAAAACAAAGTGTCAATGTTTCTAAAGCTGCAGTGGGAGACAGGAACACAGTGCTTGAAAGGTAAATGAAAACAATGGTCAATGTGTCAGTGCTCTCAAAGCTGCAGCGGGAGAGAGGAACACAGTACTTGAAAGGTAAATGAAAACAAGGTGTTAGTGTTCTCAAAGCTGCAGCGGGACAGAGGAACACAGTGCTGAAAGGTAAATTGAAAACAAGGTGTTAGTGTTCTCAAAGCTGCAGTGGGAGACAGGAACACGGCACCTGAAAGGCAAATGAAAACACGGTGTCAGTGTTCCTAAAACTGCAATGGGAGACAGGAACACAGTGCCTGAATGGCAAATGAAAACAAGATATTAATGTTCTAAAACTGCAGTGGGAGACAGGAACATTTTCGCTGGAAGCTGTGAAAGGTAAATGAAAACATTGTCAGTATTCCCAAAGCTGTATTGGGCGGAACATGAAGCCTAAACAGCAAGGAAAATCACAATGCAATCACTCAGAGTGAATTCTGTAGGAAATAATCCACACAAGAATGAGTCATAATTATAATAATTAACTCATTAACCCACTTGGCCCCAGACCACCCATCACCGCCTGCTCTTTTGCCTTACTGCACAACCCCAGACCGCCCGGTAGCGGCCGGCTAGCAGACGATTCATACTAGCATCTCGGTTTAGGCAAATAGGAACGGGATTCTCACGAGACTTGTAGCCTCGTTTCCACTATTGTTTACTACTTCTGGCGATGTCTTTTGTTTGAGGTTCGGTGGAGTTTGAGAGACACTGTGAATTTTCAAAGTTGCGAGATGGACACGCGATTGAAGCGTGAAAATAAACAAAAGCCCTACTGTTAGCAATGGTGTCAGAGCTTCATCCTTTGAGATTTGAACTGCAAATTTGGTTCAGTTGCTTACCGTGGGCATCCTAACAAACTCACGGAGCTTCATCTTTGGAGCTTCAAACTGGAAATTTTGCAAAGTCGGTTACCCTGTAGGCACCCAAAAACCTGACATTCAGATGTGGACATCTGACTTGGAAAAACATTTTATGCTTTTATTTTTTAGTGAAAAAAATCAAAGCCTATTGGATATACAAGAACACTGTATTCGCAAACTGGGAAAAATACGAAGTGAACTGAAAATTTTGTTTGGTGTTTATTATTGATTTTTAAAGTTGTATGCCGGGACCATTTGACACAGTTACTTCCCTTTGCATGGGATTTCATAGCGCAAGGGCAGCAGCTGGTCTGGGGTCAAGTGTTACACCTTCACACCCATGATATGCACCATAAACCTATATGTATATATCTTCAAGCTGTAACAGCTTTACACCATGGAATGTAGTGTCCTTAACACAGTCATAATGCAACCCCCCCCCCCCCCCCCCCAGCACTTGTTTATTCTTTCACTTACCAACTGTGGATGCAAAAACAATGCCAAGACCAATTGCCAGAGGTCCTCCCATGTGCAGGAACTTCTCGCTGGGGGCACACATCGCCACAGTTGACAGACCTACAGACAGCGACATGCAAAAGACACCTGATTAACCATTCAGTAGCTAATAATTAGACACAACAGACCACAGCTGACAGACCTACAGACAGTGACATGCAAAAGACACCTGATTAACCATTCAGTAGCTAATAATTGACACAACAGACCACAGCTGTACATACCTACAGACAGCGACATGCAAAAGACACCTGATCAACCATTCAGTAGCTGATAATTTGACACAACAGACACCTGAATAGCCATTTAGTGATTGGCTGGCTTCTCACTGAGGGGCCCACACATTTCAAGCTGATACACCTACTGACAAGGGGACATAACAGACACCTGACTGGGGGCCCACACATTTCAAGTTGATACACCTACTGACAAGGGGCCATAACAGACACCTGACTGGGGGCCCACACATTTCAAGCTGATACACCTACTGACAAGGGGACATAACAGACACCTGACTGGGGGCCCACACATGTCAAGTTGATACACCTACTGACAAGGGGACATAACAGACACCTGACTGGGGGCCCACACATTTCAAGCTGATACACCTACTGACAAGGGGACATAACAGACACCTGACTGGGGGCCCACACATGTCAAGTTGATACACCTACTGACAAGGGGACATAACAGACACCTGACTGGGGGCCCACACATGTCAAGTTGATACACCTACTGACAAGGGGACATAACAGACACCTGACTGGGGGCCCACACATGTCAAGTTGATACACCTACTGACAAAGGGACATAACAGACACCTGACTGGGGGCCCACACATTTCAAGTTGATACACCTACTGACAAGGGGACATAACAGACACCTGACTGGGGGCCCACACATGTCAAGTTGATACACCTACTGACGAAGGGACATAACAGACACCCGACTGGAGAAAAAAAAATCACACTGCCGGCACAAATTCTGTAACATTCACCAGACCTACAGGCAGGTTTAATGTCATTTATGACCGGGACTTCCCATTTTCACCAGAAAATTGCGCTAAACAAAGCCAGGGGCTCAAGCGAAACTCACCTCCAACAACACCAGCAGTGTACCACGCTGCCCGGATGAGAAGGGGTCCTCCCAGCAAGCACAGGGGGGCCACCACAGCTCCCATGATGCCAGAGTGCACCATCCAGGCCAGCTGCTTGCTGCCTAAGCCCTTTTCGTAGGGTATGGCACGCACCACCATGCCAGAGCCGATCATAGCAGCAAAGGTTGCTCCCAGTGTCTGTTTGCATGGGAGATTAAAAATGCTTTAAGGGCGCGAGGTGGGCCATGTTATTCTAGCAGAGAGCTGCCTCTCTTCTGTACATAATATGAGGTGGGCCATGTTATTCTTGCAGAGATCTGCCTCTCTTCTCTACATAAGATGCATAATTATGACAGCTTAAATAAATAAATATGAAAGTTATATTTTGTTTACTGTTTCTTCTCAACTCATACTTCATTTTCATAGACTTGTTAATACCCACAACAACATCAATAAAAATCTCAGCATAATAATTCTCCTGCTAACGGAACAGACAGCAGTGTGAAATCACATGATCTGACAATGCCCTGATCCCAATATGCACACATCAGAACATGAAATAAAGCAAATTATCATATCACTTTTTATGATCAAATGCAAACAGTTAATTCCTTGTATAAACAGAATTGAACAAATGCTAAATTAACTCCCATCAACAGCCAAATTCTAAATGATATGCCAATGATAAACGGCAATTAAAGGAGAACTGCTCAACTGTGCAACAGACATTCCCATGTTCTCATCTCAAACACCAGCAAAATGACCAAGATGACAAAACCTGGCAGAGCCTCTGCATTTAACCTATAATGAGTGTTTGACATGTACCTGCACGATTAGTCAGGCAACTTTAACTCAAGCATTTACAAGCTCAACATCAATTGAAAATGCAATTAATCTTGTAGTTTCAAGGGTATCTAGATTCACAAAATATGTGACCCTGCCTTTTCGAAATGAGTCAGATGGAAATTAGGCTGCTTTCTCATTGTGGCTTATTTTCAAAGGAAGCTTCAATTTTTTTTTAATTTTGGGTTTTCAGCAAAATCAGATCACCCAGTCTTTTTTGGCATCAGAAATTATAATCCTTTTGCCCCAAAAATGTTTATAAATGCCATCAACATGTGTCTTAAATATACACCTGCTTGTTGCTAGGGGCTGCATGATGAAAATTTTGTTTGCTGATTTCCCAAAATGAAATGCTGTGGCGGTTACGAGTTCAAATTGTTAATAATAATAAGACCAGTGAACCAATTTAGAAAATGTCTGCATCATTAAAAAGAGAATTGTGTGCTCTCTACTGTGATATAAATATCTTAAAATGACAAACAGTGTCAGTGTGACTCATTCTGGAAGGTAGGGTCACATACTGTGTTGACAAGACAAAAAGCAAATACCAGCCAAGAGTTCCTCAACATCATGCTCATGAGCACGGGGCTACGACTGACAGCTACAGCAGAGAGGGCGGTGATGGCAATGCTGCTACCAAAGTACATGTAGGTGTCACGGATACGCTGCCGAACCTCCTGGGACCACATCCTACAACACAGACATCAGGCACTGACGAGTAAAACTAAAACTGTTTAAGGTTCAAAAACTACAAGACTGCCAGATTAACCGAGGAGGGAAGAGATCTGAAAATGGTGACACTAACTTATAGTTGGCTAGATCTTGGATTTTAACATCCTATCAACCTGACAGGGGCACCTCAGGACGACACGAGCTAACAAGTACAATGCCTCTTCTTTACGTTTCAAAGGTAAGAACTGTGTTCTTGCATGAATGTGCACATTACAGCCACACAGGTCTCTAGTTCAAAGATGTCAAGTGCTCTCCATCCCTGAGGCAGTTGCTTTTAAAGCCACTGCAATCAGAATAAACAAAGCATTTAATAATTCAACATGCATAGACCTATTTTTTTCTTCTTCTTCTTTTTGTGTTTCATGTGTGTGTGTGTGTGTGTGTGGGGGGCGGGCATCTTGAATCATCTTTCTTTCAACACAAATCTTTTTACATTGCAATTTTGTGTGGCAGCAGCTCTTACTAGTCTTAGTACTAAAACACAAATACACACAGAGAAAAAAACTAACAAAAAACACACCTGCAAACAGCCTGTATAAATATTACATCAGAACAAGCAGGAACTAAATGAACAATATTTACCATCAGTTGCTAAATGAACAATATCTACCATCAGCTGGATAACTCGTACTAAAAGAGACCACTGTCAATATTTACCATGAAATCAATCCAACTTCCTGTCCCATTCTTCTTTGTCATTTGCTAATCAATCAAACTTGAAACAATGTGAATTTTACTTGGTCACAAACTCAGCGGTCATGGCCTTACACAGATCTGTCAATGGCACCAACTTCATTGGAGAGGCCCAGTCCATAGTAGCATAGAGCACCAATACCGACAAGAGACGCGCCTGCAACCAGTCCTCGGCCAAGCTGGAATGCTGCACACCACAAAACACACTGCTTTATTTTACTACCTTAAATCACAGCTGTCTTCACAATGTAAACAGTCAAAGGAAGTAGCAGGCTGGAAGTAGACAACAACAAATGAACAACAGCCAGAAGTTCCTGTTTTCTTCTTCTTTTCTGATGGTGTCTATGTCTGAGAGGCAGTTGGTGTTGCTTCTCACTTTCTCTCGCACTCTCACCATGTCATTCAGTGATGTCCAAAATAATAATACTTAAATTACTGAATGACATCCACGCATGAAAGGACACTGACAGAGCGACATACAATAACACCATGTGCAGATGCATTTGGTTACAACAATAATATCAATTACTATTAATCAGTGGGAGGCAATGGGTCTGGCAGAAAAACCTTAAATACTACTACTACCACTAGTACTAATACTTATTTAGTCACTACCACTGTGACAGTGTTAGTGTTACTGTAATGTCATCATTCAGCCACGTGACCAATTTGTGAACTGTCAAAAGAAGGCACCACAGTATTCTAAACATTACGCTCACATTTACAATTAATTGTTCACATGAAAACTGTTTGACTATAATTATTTCTTGCAAAGAAAAGATTTTTTTTTTTTTTTTTTTCAAATCACTACTTGCCCCAAACTGTAATTTGAATTAAAAACAAAAAACTAAACCAAACATTATATATATAAACAAACAAACAAATCACTGCTTTGGTCCAGCACTGAACTGCCCAAGTTTCCTGTTTTTCCATTTGTTTGCATAATTGGAAACGGCACTAAGCAAAACTTAACATCAACAAAATGAAACAGATCTGGAGAAATGTACTCACCTATGCAACGAAATACAAGGAACAATTAAACACAAGCGCTTTTGACAGAAAGTCTTTGTCAGGTGTTAGATAGATAATATTTAATAATAAAAGAAGAAGAAAGCAAAGAAGAAAACAGACAAGAAGTTGAAGTAAAAAAAAGGTTAAGAATGTATACCTTAACATTAACAGCACTTAACATTCTGACTTAGGGTAACATTTCTGGTTTAAATTAAAAATATTGTTTCTTTCTTTTTTATGAAAATTGAAATAGATACTTGAGCGTCAAAATAGCAGTTTTTGTGGGACTGAGACTGAATGGAGAGTGAGAGCATGCAGCACAGTACCTGTATCACCAGCAGGGGCCATGATGGTTTCCTTCAGCGTCTTTCTCCGTGTCTGTTCCACCTGTCGTCTCACAGCATGGCGGGACTCTGATGCATATGTCTGGATCCGTGTTGTGAGCCATCCAGGCTGCCTGGGCGCAACTTTGGTGATGCTGGCCTTCCCAAGTGTAGTCACAAAGGCTGTCAGCGGAAGGGTGCTACAGCGGACTGCCCGTGCTGCCAACATCTTGTGCTAACAAAGTAAATACCAAATACTTGTACAGTAAGAAATGTCCTGGCGTCTCATAATCTACAGAATCAAGCAAATTTTTGCACAAAACCAGAAGCGCAAACCCGTCAAACTGAAGCAGATCAGTCAGAAACAGTAACACACTGCACAAACTGATGGAGGCCACTGCAACAAAAATGGAGGTTTTGGGGTGGGGGGCATGTGTCAGTGTCACTCTGTCTCTGTCAGTGTATTTGTTACTTCTTTGGTCATCAATAATTGTCTGCTTTTTTGCCTCTTTTCTCCCCCCCCCCCTCCCTCCCTCCCCCCCCCCCCCCCATCCTGGAATCTGGCACTGGTGTGACGGGCCAGTCTGAACCACTGGAACTTGAATGCTGAGCACTGCTAAAGTTCCTGAACTTCCCACTGATTGGTATGAGCTCACACAGTCTTGCAGCCATGGCCACAGCCCTACATCTAACACTGTCAAACTAAACCACCCACATTCAGAACATCCACCCCATGGAAAAGACTGGAACTTGACAAGCTGGCAGTTAACCAGGAAAACTAATTTTAATAATACTTAATAGGGCATAAAAGTTAAATGCTTGGTCCAGAAAACTCTGGCTCAAAACATTTTGTGTTGCGAAACCCTCTACTGCAATTCTATTGAGCATTACACATTTACAGTTAATAATTGTTTTAACAAGTTCAATTCAGTATGTATTCACAGCCATTCAGCACAGTTTTGCTTTGTAATATCAATTTGTTATAAATATATATAACAAACTATTATAATGTACCCCATTTGCACCGATGTGCAGCCCTGATTATATAATTTGTAAACCCAAGATACAGGCTCTGCCATGCCCACGGTGACGGTGTGCAAACTGAAACTGTTGAACAACTTATTATTAATCCAATTTTGCTCCAGGTTAACTACATCCTGAGCAAACTCAACAACAACTTTCCATGTGACAACATGAACAAGATCATGACTACTGACATTAACAAGTTTTTAAAATATATTTTTATGTTAACCACATGCACATTAAAAAAAAAAAAAAAAAAAAAATCCTTCCTGCAAGACTGCAAGTGCAAGTAGTGAGAGTGAGAGTGAGACTGAGAGTAATCGGCAAAATCCACTTTTAGCCCCATCAGTTCACTGTCCTCAAATGGTCTGAGGATGTATGTGTACATGTGCTTGTGTACTGTATAGCACTGGCATAGTAGTTAGTACGGAATGAACTGTACGTGGACATATGCCAACGTAGTGCATGCTTCAAGTTCATTCTGATTCTGTACACACACACACACACACACACACACACACACACACACACACACACACACACACACACACACACCATTCCCATACCATTTGAAGACTGTGAACTGAGAGGGCTAAAAGTGGACATTGCCGAGTAATCGTAAAGGAAAGGAAAAAGCGCAACCAGAAGCTCACACTCCTGGCACCTTTCTTGGCTTCAGTCAGTGTCCCTTTGTCACTGCCGTCAGTGTCACTGTCAGGATTCACTCTAACAGTAACTCGGTAATACTAAATAGTGTAAATTTTATAAGATCAACAAACAAGTTCACAAACTACGTAACAAAGTCTGAAAATGAAGAAACAAGGGGAGTAAATCACATCAGATGCGCTTCTGTTTTGTTGTTGTTGCAGACCTAATAAAACGTGACAATCATTGAATCAACCTGATGACTGTAGCCGCTTAATTTCAGAAGAAGCCCAATGATGGTAGCCTTGAAGCTGAAAGCGCCCCTTATGTAGTTGGCCTTCAGTACTATATATCTGATCTGTTCTTACCCAATGATTACGATGCTTTTACTTTCTAGTTCTAGAACAATCTTGATGATACATTAGGCCTAACGGTCTATTGCGTAGACTCTGTTTCCGTGTTTGCACTACAAAGGAAAATAACAAACAGTTCACACCTTTGTGTTGATGAAAAGTTGACTTCTCGAAAAATGTCAGTCGCAGCAGTTGGTACGGGGAAAAAATAATACCGAGTTCCCCCTTGGCACGATGTTTAGGTTGCGTCAGTTTGTGTGTAAAGTTGTTGCACTTGACGGAGTGATGCAGTTGTGTCCCTTGAATCTCGTGAGATCCCACCTGATCATGAATGCAAAGCATGCTGTAGCCTGTGCAACTGGGCCCATCACAGGGCAGAACTAAGGGGCTAAAGTAAACCATATTTTGTCCAGCCGACAGAACAGATCAAAAGAAAAACTTAACTTACAGGGGCTTTAGTCTTAAAAATGCTCCGTTGATTTTATTTTGAATCTAAAATTCTAACTTCGTGACTTGACTGACGACACGCCGTGTCGGTGTCAGTATCATACGGCCACACTGACACTCGTGACACTGACACTGATACTGACAATACCGTCACTGCTGCCGACTGAAACTCACACAGCCAGTATGGCGCCCCCCCAAAAAAAAGACACAAAATTAATAGCGATACACACAGACTACGTCACGATGAAAACTGAAGTAAAAGAATATAGTATCTACTGATAGTCCATAGATTCAGCATTTATAATTCTTCACGAGTGCCTACGCGGCCGCTAATCGTGACTCAGTCACGCAGCACTTTATCATCGAACGGCAAATCTGCCAAGACAGATGAAACGAACCTCCCCACCAAAAAAAAAAAAAAAAGCAGAAGAAGAAGAACGTAAAGCTTTCCGGCAACAGGAACGACTGACTAACCGTGAGCTGTGATCGAGACTGAGAAACTAATAATTACTAGCCTTCAAAAGAAATCGGCTTGAGGTCAGTCCACAGAAGGAATTCAACGTCAGACCGTTGGCAAGCTCTTAAGGCATAAAAAATCATAAGCGAATCCCCACTTTTTAATTGTTATTTTCGCATTGCCGCGATAATGGTGGTTGTCACAGTCTCAGTTAATTGACTAGGCGTGGCTGTCTTTCAGAGTCGCTGCCGGGAGAAATAGCCTATTACTGAGGATTCGAACCCACGACCTTCCGGCGATTAGCTGTCCGAAGCGCTAATGACTGCGCTACGGGGGCCAGTTAAGACTTTGATTTTGATTTCTTTTAGCTAATAATCAAATTATTTTGTTAGAAGGCTAGTTTTGTTGTTGTTGTTGTTGTTTTTAGCTCGATCAACTTCAATGCCGGAAATACACGCAGCTTATTACAAGCGACGCTGTACTTTGCAGTATTTATGTACAATGCCTAAACTGAGAGAGAGAGAGAGAGAGAGAGAGAGAGAGAGAGAGAGAGAGAGAGAGAGAGAGAGAGAGAGAGAGAGAAGAAGAGACAGACAGAGACAGAGAGAGAGAGAGAGACAGACAGACAGACAGAGAGAGAGAGAGCGAGAGAGAGAGAGAGAGAGAGAGAGAGGGAGAGAGAGACAGAGAGACAGAGAGACAGAGACAGACAGACAGACAGACAGACAGACAGACAGAGAGAGAGAGAGAGAGAGAGAGAGAGAGAGAGAGAGAGAGAGAGAGTTTTTGTTTTGTTTGTTTTTTAAACCGACGTGCGGCCTTGTTAAGTTTTGATTGGGACTGAAGAGTTCGTCCAGTGATCATGCATTGATCGCGGCACCATGAAGAAAATCTGAAAACTCGTTACTTTAATGAAGCCTCTTTCCTCTGCAGTGACCCACTCAGTTGTAATTGAGTTTATTGCTGTTTAGCGAGAGGAAGGCGGAAAGGAGAATAGAGACGGGTAGGTGGGTGGGTGAGACTACAAGAGTAAGAGAGTTTATCGCTGTTTAGCGAGAGGAAGGCGGAAAGGAGAATAGAGACGGGTAGGTGGGTGGGTGAGACTACAAGAGTAAGAGAGTTTATCGCTGTTTAGCGAGAGGAAGGCGGAAAGGAGAATAGAGACGGGTAGGTGGGTGGGTGAGACTACAAGAGTAAGAGAGTTTATTGCTGTTTAGCGAGAGGAAGGCGGAAAGGAGAATAGAGACGGGTAGGTGGTGGGGAGACTACAATTGTAATTGAGTTTATCGCTGTTTAGCGAGAGGAAGGCGGAAAGGAGAATAGAGACGGGTAGGTGGGTGGGGGAGACTACAAGAGTAAGAGAGGGCGTGGGGGAGACAGAAGAGGCAGAAAGAGGGAGAGGGGAGATGAGTCAGAGAGAGAACTGAGAGAGAGAGACAGACAGACAGACAGGCAAGCGGGCAGAGAGAGAGAGAGAGAGAGAGAGAGAGAGAGAGAGAGAGAGAGAGAGAGAGAGAGAGAGAGAGAGAGAGAGAGAGAGAGAGAGAGAGAGAGAGAGAGAGAGAGAGAGAGAGAGAGAGAGAGAGAGAGAGAGAGAGAGAGACACACACACACACACAGAGACACACAGAGACACAGAGACAGAGATAGGCAGGCAGGCAGGCAGGCAGGCAGGCAAGTAGGCACAGAGAGAGAGAGAGACAGACAGACAGACAGACAGACAGACAGGCAAGTAGGCAGAGAGAGAGAGAGAGACAGACAGACAGACAAAGACAGAGAGACAGAGACAGAGAGACAGAGAGAGACACAGACACAGACACAGACAGACAGACAGACAGACAGACAGACAGACAGACAGACAGACAGACAGACAAGACAGAGAGACAAGACAGAGAGACAAGAGACTGAGACAGACAGGCAGGCAGGAGAGAGAGAGAGAGGGAACGGGGCAGAAACTGTCGTAGATATTAGGAAGAGAGAGAGAGAGAGAGGGGGGGGGGGAGCGGGGGGTGGGGGGCGGGACAGAAACTGTCGTAGACATGAGAGAGAGAGAGAGAGAGAGAGAGAGAGAGAGAGAGAGAGAGAGAGAGAGAGAGAGAGAGAGAGAGAGAGAGAGAGAGAAGGCGGGGGATTAGGAGCCTGGATAGGACAGAAAATGCCGTAGACTGACACGAGGATGTGCAAGACACGTGCGACAGTGGCGATGGAGGGCGGGCCGGGGATGGTTTAGTGGTCCGGCTTTTGATCACGAGCTGACAGCACAGCACTGTGGTGCCGACAAGCTGCGTTTCGTGTGCTTCGCTTCTCAGTGGCCGGTCCATGCAGTGTCTGTCTGTGTCTCGGACTCGGAACTTGGAACCATATCCATCCATAAACGTGAGTATGACTGAATGAGCGATCGATCGATTAATCCACTGCTAATGATTGTAGTAGTTGCCATCTTCTTTGCCTGCTTGCATTGCTTGCTTGAGTTTGCTTGATTTTGTATCTGACTGACTGATGTGACCGAAGCGGTTTTCAACTATGGTTTAGACGAGACGGGAAAACGTGCACAACACACAACACACACACACACAACACACACATATATATATATATATATATATATATATATATTATATATATATAATATAGTAATGATATATTATAGTTGATGTAGTGTTGTGTGTGTGTGTGTGTGTGTGTGTGGTGTGAGAATGAGAGAGAGAGAGAGAGAGAGAGAGAGAGAGAGAGAGAGAGAGAGAGAGAGAGAGAGGAGAGAGAGAGAGAGAGAGAGAGAGAGAGAGAGAGAGAGAGAGAGAGAGAGAGAGTGTGTGTTACATTTCCGCCGCTTGCATCTCAAAGGACCTGCCCAATGTGACATACCAAGAGTGACGTCCCCACACTGGGACGCTTCAGTCACTTTGGGTTCATGGTTTGATTGTTTGCTTGTTCGTTTGATTTTGCCTCGCGGAAGAAGAAGTGGAAAAAATCGTGTGTACTGGCACTTCTCTGAATCAAAACGCGAGCTTATTGGCACTGGAACCTCTTTACTGAAGGTGTTGTATACCCGACACAAAAAGTAACTTACCATGTACAGTTCTCATGCATTTATTCTTTCTTTCTTTCTTTCTTTCTTTTCTTTTTTTCTTTCTTTCTTGTCCCCCCCCCCCCCCCGCCTTTTTCTCCACCATATGTGACAACATTTTACCAGAAAAAAGTCCATTCAATTGTTTGAATATTGAAATAAGTCAAAAATGATATCATTGTAACGGTTGACTTCGACACTTCTGTTAACCTTTTTGTTGTTGTTTTTGGAATGACCCAGTTCAGTACCATGTGTGGTTAGCACGTGCGTCGATCACGACTTGACATCTCATGGCTGAGGTAACTGAGGGCACTCAGTGACTCCTGTGTGACTTCATGTGCAGAACATCTCAGCGAGCTTTGACGACTGACGGCCTTTTGTACATCAGTCCTTCTAATCGTCACTCGGGAAACTTGGTTCTAAAGTAGATTCTTCTAATCGTCATCGGGAAACTTGGTTCTATAAAACTCTACTCACGACTCTCTCTCTCTCTCTCTCTCTCTCTCTCTCTCTCTCTCTCTCTCTCTCTCTCTCTCTCTCTCTCTTCTTCTCTCTTTTCTTCTTCTCTCTTTCTCTCTTTTTCCCTTTCTTTTGTCTTCTTTCTTCTTCTCTCTCTCTTCTCTCTCTCTCTCTCTCTCTCTCTCTCTCTCTCTCTCTCTCTCTCTTCTCTCTCTCTCTCTTCTCTCTTCTTCTTCTTTCCTCTTTCTTTTTCCTTCTTTTGTTCTTTGTTCATGTTTTCTCTTCTCTCTCTCTCTCTCTTCTCTCTCTCTCTCTCTCTCTCTCTCTCTCTCTCTCTCTCTCTCTCTCTCTGAGGTGGAGGGTGGGGGTGGGGGTGTGGTGGGGGGAAAGCCCTTCTATCTGTTAGACAAAACATATTTTCAGAAGACTAGTTCTTTAAGATCTCAGTGACGTCAATGGTTTTGCAATGAGAAGAATCGACTAATTAAAGGGACAGAAAAATCGGGCTGGACGCATCTCACGGACCACTGATTAACACATCGCACTCCCTGACCAGTTCCATGTGCCATCTATATGGGCCAGTACAGCCGGAGAACGACAGCATAATCGACTCAAAATCAGATATACCGTTTGTAGGCCAAAGTCTGAAATCACTTAAAGGAGAATCTATTCATAGACGCAAATTGGCATGAAAACTTAGGCACTTTGCAAATATTTAATAATAATAAACTACTACTACTACTACTACTACTACTACTACTACTACTACTACTACTACTACTACTACTACTACTACTACTACTACTATAATAACAACAAATGTTAATACATACGAACATACATATTTATACACATACGTGCATTTTGTACCAACTATTCCCCGCTGTTCGATCTCAACGGGCTTATTTATATCCATGTATATAAGTCAGTGACATTTGTTAATATGCAGTCAAATAATAATACGTACTGCTTAATATACATTGAATAACATAGAATAAGTACATACAAAACAGCGAACAAAATGACTATACTAGTTAAGGGGAAACACACACACAGACACACACACACACACACACACACACACACACACACACACACACACACACACCACGCACGCACGCACGCACGCACCTGCACGACGCACGCACGCAGCACACGCACATGCACATAACAACACAATGCACACGCTCACGCACACAACAATACTACACATACACGTCGCATGCACCACACTATTCCCACGCCATCTCCACACGCGCGCATTTCACTATCCTGTACGACACGTCAGTGCACATCTTGTTACACATGCACGCACACTACACTACAACACCTACACAACCATGACACAACACAGAACACAGTACCATACAACACACACGACACACACACACACACACACAACACAACACACACACACACACACACACACACACACACACACACACACACACACACACACACACACACACACACACACACACACACACACACACACGCGCGCGCGCGCACGCACGCACGCACGCACGCACGCACGCACACGCACATACACACAACACACACACACACACAAATACACACACACACGCACGCACGCACGCACGCACGCACGCACGCACCACCACCACACACACACACACACACACACACACACACATTAGGCTAGTGAATTAGGCTAGTGACGTATTTGCTTGATAGTGTTTGTTCTCCTAGTCTGTTCACTTATCCTATCTCGATTAGGCTGTTGTAACTGTCTATTCAGTTCAGGCTGCCCTCAGTACTTGCTAGACAAACTTCAGAAAACTGAGAACGAAGCAACAAAGCTTGTGTGTAAAGCTAAGAAATCTAACTACATCCGTCCTGTTTTTCAAAATACCAATAACACATTGCATTTTAATATCACATTTCAACTGTCTGTTTCAGTTTAGTCTGGCACTTCCTCTCGGAATCTGTTTGATCTTCTTCAACCCTACACTCCAAACAGACAATTACGATCCGTACTATTTTCATCCCTCCTGTAGACATAAAATATTTGGTGATCGTTTTATTGAGCTGTGAGCCGGTTTGGCCTAGCGGTAAGGCGTTAGGCTGGTAAGCGGAAGGACCTCGGTTCGATACCGCTTCGGCTCTCCTTTCTCTTCAAAAAGGTTGTGGTTTGTGGACACTGTCTTGTGACTCTGTCCATCACTTCCTACTGAAACATTAAAATGGCTCTCATCGCTGCCCATCTTAATGCAGTAGTCATTCTGGTGGTGACAGTGTAGCGATAGGTATATAATCTCCCTCTCCCCCCACCTCCCCCCCCCCCCCCCACCACCCTTCTCCCCTGTGGTTTCTGCGGACGTTAAGCGCCATGTTTAGTCTTAGTGTTCTTACGCTGGCCAGACTGCATGGTTGCAACAATTTGCCTCGTGCACGCTTCCTAGATTCTTCTTCCTCTTTCAGAACTGTCCTCATAACTCGTCTGTTTAATAACTTGACCTTGATGTGATACGTCACTGGACCTAACTTTAGGTATAGATGCGACGGGTTTTTTCCTAGGTGTTTTTGTTTTTGTTTTTGTTTTGTTTGGTTGTTAGTTTGTTTTTTGTTTGTTTGATTGTTTGTTTGTTGTTTTTCTTTCCACAGCCAGTCGTGAGCTTCCCGCTGGTCGTCCCGCGCGAAGCTCACTTTGGAAAATTCATATAAAATCAAGGGAGCATTTGGAAATAAAGTCCTTTTTTTTTTGGAGGGGGGGGGGGGGGGGGGACGGGCCGGTTGGGTGGGGGGGGGTCTCTTTGGACAAAAACACGTTTTTACAAAGCTATTTTCTTTAGTACAGTCATGCATCGATGTAATGTTGTACCGGCTCGTTAAAATCAAGAGTAAACTTTATTTAATCGACCACCTAGTCAGGAAAGCATTCTGTGATACACTTCTTCTTCTTCTCTGTCTGTCTGTCTGTCTGTCTGTCTGTCTGTCTGTCTGTCTGTCTCTTTGATGACAAACATATGCACTTTTTACCAGACGAGAATAGGTCACAATTTTTGGAATGTAGTAGGCTATATTTACAATCAAATAGCTTGCGTGATCACAGCAATGCTCCCCGCCTGCGTTTTCGACCAGTAACTGAAGACACCAATGTCTAGAAAGCGAAGCTCATTTTGCGGACTGCCACACACGGTGGATATTTTTGTTGTTGCTGGTTGCTGGTTGTTGCTGGTTCTCTTGGGGATCGTTTGTCTGCCTCGTTCTTTTTGTAAGTCACGCGCCCCTGCCCAAAGTCTGCAGGAGGTTCGCCTGCGTTGAAAAGGTTTATTAGGAATATTCGGCCGGCCTAAACTCGCTTAAAGTTATAGCCTCTTTTCTCCGCCCGCAACAAGAGCGGGACTTATGGACTCACGGCTCACCGGGATTAGAGGCTACTCGCCTTTAACCCCTTCACTGCCATGACGTCACTTGAAAACGACCAATAAAACTGCAAAATTGAAACCCGTAATTGTTTCTGTTTTCTTATCGCTCTGGCATGTGCCGGAAAGGATTTTCATCAAAAACACATAGCATTGAAGGTAGATGTGTTATAGGACCGAAATATATACTGTTTGCAGGAGCGTCCGTATCTCTTTCAAAAAGTCAGAGGCTCTTCCTGCCAAGCCTGCCTTTTCTTAGCCTGATTTTTGTTTTGTTTTGACTCGGTGTGAGGTCTTTGATGGGTGAAAAGGCCGGTGACCAGTTGCAGGAGCGGCGGGAGAAATTTCTTCTCCAGGGTCAACTTCCTGTGCTGACTCTTATTTCGGTTTCCGTTCCACCCCCGTCAGTGTTTTCGCAGTAGCACGTAAAAGATCCCGGTCATGAGGTGACATAGTTGTCCCTAATATGTCATCTGACATCCGAGGACATTAAGAACCAAGTAGTAGTAGGTGACATAGTGCATGGTTGTATGGTGTACACAGAGCGGCGGGAGAAATGTCTTCTCCAGGCTCTTTGATGGGGGAAAATGCCGGTGACCAGTTGCAGGAGCGGCGGAAGAACTTTCTTCTCCGGGGTCAGCTTCCTGTGCTGACTCTTATTTCGGTTTCCGTTCCACCCCCGTGTTTCCGCAGTAGCACGTGAAATATCCCGGTCATTGCCGCCAGAAGCGCAGGTGGCAGGTTGCATCTAAACACGCATGCACATGACGTATGTGGCTTTGCATGAGGTGACATAGTGCATGGTTGTATGGTGTACACAGAACGTGTCGAGACGGCAGCAGTTTCTTGTGGCACCAGCAATGTCAGCGCCGTTAAGCACACCTCTTCGGTGGATATTCCAAAACGCGCTATACTAGGCTAGTCACTCATGTAGAATCACATGCGAGCGCAGTGAGTCTGCTCGCGAGCGTAGAATAGCGCTATGTAAAAGCGACCAACAACAACAACTTGTATTCATTTCCTGGTGAAGCCCCAAAGAGGCGAAACGGTTTGATAAGAATAAACTCCTCGTGGGAACTTTTGACAAGCCTTATCTTACTCTGCGTGTGTGTATACACACTGACACACACACACACACACAGACACACACACACACACACACACACACACACACACACCACACACACACCACACACACACACACACACACACACCACACACACACACACACACACACACACACACACACACACACACACACACCACACACACACACACACACCACACACACACACACACACACACACACAACACACACACACACACACACACACACACACACACACACACACACACACACACACACTGACACACACACACACACACACACACACACACACACACACACACACACACACACACACACATTTTCTGCGTGTTTAGGCGAATGTGCGTTTTCGGTCTGTTTCCCTTTAAACCGATTACAGTAAAACATTTTTTATCGTGATCACACACAAAAAAAGCACCAAAAAAAAAAAAAGCATAAAAAAAAGGATAAGAAAACGAAAAAGAAGAAAAAAAATAAAAAAATCAGTCAGCTGATGTCAGGTATTTGTGGAACAAATAGTGCAAGCGACGCATGAGATTTTCTGTAGTCCTAATATCAACACCGCACAGAGCTGCCGTGCTGACTATGTTGACTCAGTGACCATTATTACGACGTTGACGACGAAACGATCAATCATTTCACTTCGCTTGTGTCGCGTTTATAGCTTAAACACGCTGTATTTTTATGCCGCACTGATCAAAAGAGATAGGAATATAAAAAATTATAATATTCAGAATTTTAACAGGCAGCAAACGCCGCTCACGATGAGGTTCTTTCAGTCAGCCCGACAGAACTGAGGTCGAAAAGCGCATGAAAAAAAAGAGGAAAAAACAACAAAAAAAAGCAGCAACAACAACAACAACAACAACAACAACAACGACAAAGCAGCACACCCTATACCGCATTTATACCTAAAGTTAAGTCCGGCGACGTTTCACATCAAGATTAAGATTCAAGACCCTCAGGACATAATTCAGGACCCTCAGGACATCATTTTTATATTAATTAACAACACCCAATGCGCATAGCAACAATTATCATGGGCATACAACTTCTTTTTTTCTTTTTTTCTTTCTTTTTTTTAAAGAGTGGCTGGATCAGGACCACTGTGTTAAAACGTGCAAATTAAAGCACCGATTTCATTGCGGCATCGACGTCACAACGGATCGTTGAAGGACACTTTCAGAGCCGTGTTCAAAGTTGTGGAGCAAACATTAGGATGGTTATTAGACATTTTCTCAGTTGACAGAACGTTTGATGAAGCGATTAAATTTAGGTTTAAAAAATAATAATTAACGCCTCAGAATCGCCGTAACAGGCATAACGCATTATTGACCTGACTATACCGACTGAACTTGCATAACTGACATTTTAAAGGGACAATCATACATACGCACAACAGCCGAGCCGGAAACAATCGGCAGTAGGGAAGACATCTGTGAAAATGTATCCAAAACTGAGGTCTTGATCGTCTCCTTTTTTAAAATTTTTATTCGGCTGTCGATTTCTTGCTGTCCTCACTACCTCTGTTTTGGCGTATTAGTGTCAAAAGCACATAATTACAATTATACTGTAAGTATCTCTCGCACGTAAGTGTAATTATTTACTTTTTACGCAAGTAAGCCGTTCGAAAACAATTATGTAATGTAAAAGAGTATTTGTAAGGCGTTTACACCTAATGTGAGCTCAAAGAGCCTAAAGTATGAAAGGCATATAATGACAATTACGCCGACATAATTACAATTATGTGAGCAGTTATAAGCAAGTAAGCTGTTGGAATCGAGCGTCAAAAGACATGTTCACTAATTATGTAGTGATAAGTAAAATCATGTATGTACAGATAATGAGTAATTGTGTTCAGATAATTGTAATTATGTGCTCTTGACCCAAGCATGCCCTTATGGGGTGCGGATAGCTCAGCCGGTGGAGCGTCCGGCGACTGAAAAGCCAGGGGCACTACTGACGCGGGTTCGAGTCCCTGTGCGGTAAGGGATTTTTCTCCCAGAGGCAGCTTCCAGTCAGCTTCGCGTGCACCAACATCTGTACGCACGTTAAAAAACCAGACACAGACCATTCGGCCGACCTTAACTCGTTTAACGTTATCAGTAACCGCTTTTCTCCGCCCGCAACAAGAGCGGGACTTATGGACTCACGGCTCACCGGGATTAGAGGCTAGTCGCCTTTAACCCCTTCACTGCCATGAACGTCACTTGAAAACGACCAATAAAACTGCAAAATTGAAACCCGTAATTGTTTCTGTTTTCTTATCGCTCTTGGACACACGGAAATGGTACACACGTTGATAGGAATGGGTGGCTCTGCTCTTGCGGCTGCTGTGCCTCGCACAGTGGATATTCAAAAAACGCGCTATAAACAGCTTGACACACTCATGTAGAACCAGTGAGCCGGTTTGGCCTAGCGGTAAGGCGTTAGGCTGGTAAGCGGAAGGACCTCGGTTCGATACCGCTTCGGCTCTCCTTTCTCTTCAAAAAGGTTGTGGTTTGTGGACACTGTCTTGTGACTTTGTCCATCACTTCCTACTGAAACATTAAAATGGCTCTCATCGCTGCCCATCTTAATGCAGAAGTCATTCTGGTGGTGACAGTGTAGCGATAGGTATATAATCTCCCTCTCCCCCCACCTCCATACCCCCTTCCCCCCACCTTCTCCCCGTCCCTAATAAGCCGTACGGTTTCTGTGGACGTTAAGCACCATGTTTACTTACTTACTATGTAGAACCACATGCGAGCGCAGCGAGTCTGCTCAAGAGAGCGGAGAATAGCGCTATATAAGTGATCATCAATCAATCAATCAATCAATCAAAGGCGACCCGAATTGCCCGCAGTGAGATACGGCACCACAGAAATGACCGCTATTGTTATTATTATTATTATTATTATTATTATTATTATTATTATTATTATTATTATTATCATTCTGACTCCTGAGCCACAGGCTTGTACCTCACATCTCTGACTACATACGCGTTAATCCTTTGCCCGCTAGTGCACAACTCAACCTCGCTTTCGATCTCGTGACCCGCCGTGACCTGGCGCATTCAGAATGGTCTATAAACTGATTTCTTTTTCCTTTTGGAAAAAGCCGTCTGTTTTTCTCGTCGGAGAGATACACAAGAACAGATACCTAATACCTTTTCATCACAGTACGGGAAATGCCAGTGTCAGATCGCTCACAAAGGGCACACAAAGACGAACACCAAATCATCATCCCAGTGTGAACGGTTAGGCTATAATTACAATATCAACGAATTCGTGTAATTATTATAACCATCCGGGATTTACACTATCTTTTCGCTCAGCGAGACACTTAGCAACTCTTGAGGAGTAAACTGACTATTATCGTCATTTAAAAATCACAAGCCTATGAACGCACGTCAAAAAAAAAAAAAAAAAAAAAAAAAAAATGTAAATGTGCAAGATTAAATCTGACCTTTTTATACGCTGCTAGAATGAATATAGTTTACAAAACGAAAAGAAAACAAGACAGAAAAAGAGCGCGTAATTTGTCTAATTCTTCCGTTGGCAGAAACAATTGAGGCAGAAAGTGTTTTGCTCTGAAGTTTGCGACTGAAGAAATAAAAGTAAAGAACAAGCGGCCGTTAACAGCCTCTTTACTCTCATGTCCAGTTGATGAGAGATCTCCGTCGAAAGAAAACACGTCCCACGCTAAAATGAAACTGTTTTTAAGTGGCACTCTCAAACAGAATGAGGCCTACAGCGCTTGTAGTAGAATCGGCACACGAAGGAAGTTAATCAGCTTTTGTAGCTAGTATTTACTCGCATGACAGGTGGGAGTTACCGTCGGTGATTCGGGTCTTTGTTCACGTGACGTATTTCAAGCGCTGATAAACTCCCTTTGTTTGTTGTTTTTAATTAGCCTAAAGAATAGCAAGACTGCTGTGAGGGTTACCGTGGGCGATTCGGGCCTTTGTTCACGTGACGTCTTTCAAGCGCTGATAACCTCCCTTTGTTTGTTGCTTTTAACTAGTCTATAAAGAATAGCAAGACTGCTGTGAGGGAAATCATAGTTCAGGAGCTGTGTGAGAGTCGAGGTGGCCGTCCTGGGCTGTCCGTCCTAACGAGCCTTATGGTTTCCGTGGACGTAAAGCTATATTGAACCATGCTTCGGCATTGGTCTCAGCTTGTCCCTAATATGTCAACTGACATCGGAGGACATTAAGCATCACTTCATCATCACCACCGCGTCCTTCATAGTTCAGGAGCTGTGTGAGAGTCGAGGTGGCCGTCCTGAGCTGTCCGTCCTAACGAGCCTTCTGGCTTCCGTGGACGTAAAGATATATAGAACCATGCTTCGGCATTGGTCTCAGCTTGTCCCTAATATGTCAACTGACATCTGAGGACATTAAGCAACACTACCTACCTAACTGTGAGGGAAATTGAAAGCGGTACAGGCAGGTTCCCCATTGCTAAATACCAGTGACTGGTACCACTAATGGTACAATGAAAAGAAAGGGGGGGAAAATGAAGAAAAACAACAACTGCTTTTATAAACTATGGTTACTTCAAAGGTGAATAGCAGCTCTTTAAGAGGCTAGCCGTCTCACAAAACGTATTCTGTCCAACAAGCAAAAGAGATCAAAACAAAAACTTAATTTTAAGAATCTGATTTTAACGTGCCGTGTTGATTTTTGTAATGTATTCATTAAAAAAAAAAAATGTTTTGGAGAGGGTGGCGGGTGGGGATGGGAGTCGGGGTGTGTGGGGTGTTGTTTGTCGATTCCAATGTGGGTGGGAGCAGCTGGTGGCGAGTTGGATTAGAGCCTGCTCATATCTTAGATGTCGAAACGCTGTTACTCGCTACGGCTGGTTTGACTCGATGCACGCTGTCTTTGAAGTGCATCCATGGTCAGTGTGCTCGTGCGCCCAGCGCGCAAAGCCATGGACATTGATTGCGCTATGGGAGGATGCATGCAGATAGTATTGTCAATTCGATGATTGGTATCCAATCAACAGAGCAATTTGAAAACGACCCGTTCCCCCCCCTCTTCGTCTGTCTGTCTCTGTCTGTCTGTCAGTCTCTGTCCGCTGTCTGTCTCTATGTCTCTGTCTGTCTGTCTGTCTGCCTGCCTGCCTGCCTGCCTGCCTGCCTGTCTGTCTGTCTCTCACTTCTGCCATGCTTTTAAAACGTGTATTAAGAAAATGTTGTCTTCCAAATCCACTGAGAAGCATCACGTATGTGTTTAGACTGTTGCTGTTGCTATTGTTGCTCGTTGCTTTTGCTTTCTTTTGTTTGTTTGTTGTTGTTGTTGTTTTCTTTTAAATTGTTTCATTTTTTGGAGGCATGCGCTTGCCCGATTTAATATCTAGACATACACTGTGACACATTCTGTTTTAGTCACATTCTTTCCATAATCTAAACGTAGTTTGAGTCTCTTATATTATATAAGGCACCTCACTTCTGTCCAGTCTGTAAGGACATGTTCCAGTCTGCTGGGGCATTCCATACTTATACGATGGAGATGTACCTAGTTCCGTAATTGTTTTGATACAGCGGAATGGATGTTGTAGGCTACAAACTTTCAACTGCAGCCTCAATGAACAATTTGATTATGTACAATTTGCATGGCTCATAACACTACGAAGGCGATTAGAGCCAGAGTCAGAGTTTTATTTGTAAGATCAGGTGGTCTTGCAAATGGGGAAAACATTCAAACGAAACGATAAACGAAAATATATGGGGAATTTATAGAACACTTTCAGCAGCTCCAAGCACTCTTCAATCCTAATCACACAAAAGTAGGTCCACGAAAGACATAAAAAGTCACACGGAGTGGAAGAAAATCGATGACAGCTACCTTATTCTCAGAATTAAACGTCATGTCCCACATTAAACTGGTAATATCAGGTTGCGCTGATTTCGTTAAACCGTTTAACGAGACAGCCAAAACGTTGAATTTTAGGCTGTTTGCTATGACGGGATTGCGTGACAGAGTGACGTAAGTGGGTCAGACTGATTCTTTCAGGATATGACGTTAACCCTTACACTGCCATGATGTCACTTGAAAACGACCAATAAAAGTGCAAATTTTGAAACCCGTATATGTTTTTGTCTTATTTTTCTCACTGTCATGTGAAAGGATTTTCATCAGAACACTTAGCATTGAAAGCAGATGTTACAGGAGCGGAAAATATACTGTTTCTGTGCAGGCGCGCCAGTACATCTTTTACAGGCTGGGGCAATGAAGGGGTTAATATTACTTTTAGGGGGGTGGGCGGGGGAAATACAGAGAGCTTATGAAAGTCCATGCTTATTATTTATGGGATATCATTTCGAGTACAAACTATATACTTTTATTTTATATGAACACTGTCTTGTCCAGCGCCTCACCTCGAGATGAGCACTAAGCGCACTACAATGGCAATTATATCGCGCTGTTCTCTGCTTCCGAGGAGACACACTGCGCTCTAGTCGTATGCAACATTGGATGAGTGACTGTTATAGCTTTACACAGCGGGTTCTTGAATATCCACTGAAATGCCGTACTTACAGTGCTGTTTGCTTGTTACACAGCTGGTGCCACGTGAAACTGCTGCCGTCTCGGCGCACGTTCTGTGTCACTGTATTTGAAGCAACATACGTAGGGTGCATGTGTGTTTATCTGTGCAGGTTATGCCACCTTCACTTTTGGCAGATACGATCGGGATCTTTCACGTTCCTGCGGTAACAGGAGATGGGGGGATGGAACGCATACCGAAATAAGAGTCAGCACAGACATTTGAAAAACAACAACAACAACAACAAAATCCCGCCGCTTCCGCCGGGAATCGAAACCGAGACCTTTCGATCAGGAGTTTGGCGCTCTGCCTCTGAGATATCGATGAAGTGATGCTTTATGTCCTCAGATGTCAGTTGACATATTAGGGACAAGTTGTGACCAATGCCGAAGCACGGTGCAATAATTCTTTACGTCCATGGAAACCAGAAGGCTCGTTAGGACGGACAGTCCAGACGTCCACCTCGACTCTCACACAGCTCCTGAACCATGGCTGAGATATCCCCGAGAATAGTCCTTTTATCCTCTGCTGACACCCGCACCATCCAAAAGAAATAATCGACCTTTCTTCGCCGGCAAAATCTTAGCTGCCGTGAATGCCGCAAATGACTTTACTTTGACTGATAATATACCACTTGCAGTCCCTATAATAATGTACCACTTGTAGTCCCTATAATAATGTACCACTTGTAGTCCCTATGATAACACCAATTGTAGTCCCTATGATAATGTTCCACTTGTAGTCGCTATGATAACACCACTTGTAGTCCTTATGATAATATACCACTTGCAGTCCCTATAATAATGTACCACTTGTAGTCCCTATAATAATGTACCACTTGTAGTCCCTATGATAACACCAATTGTAATCCCTATGATAATGTTCCACTTGTAGTCCCTATAACACCACTTGTAGTCCCTTTGATAATGTACCACTTGTAGTCCCTATGATAACACCACTTGTAGTGTCTATGATAATGTGCCACTTGTAGTCTCTATGATAACACCACTTGTAGTCCCGAAGATAATGTACCACTTGTAGTCCCTATGATAACACCACTTGCAGTCTCTATGATAATATGCCACTTGTAGTCCCAATGATAACACCACTTGTAGTCCCGAAGATAATGTACCACTTGTAGTCCCTATGATAACACCACTTGTAGTCCGTTTAATAATGTTCCACTTGTAGTCCCTATAATAACACCACTTGTATCTATGATAATGTACCACTTGTAGTCCCTATGATAACACCACTTGTAGTCCCTTTGATAATGTACTACTTGTAGTCCCTATGATAACACCACTTGTAGTCTCTATGATAATGTACCACTTGTAGTCTCTATGATAACACCACTTGTAGTCTCTGTGATAATGTACCACTTGTAGTCCCTATGATAACACCACTTGTAGTCCCTTTGATAATGTACTACTTGTCCCTATGATAACATCACTTGTAGTCCCGAAGATAATGTACCACTTGTAGTCTCTATGATAATGTACCACTTGTAGTCCCTATGATAATGTACCACTTATAGTCCCTATGATAATGTTCCACTTGTAGTCCCTAAAATAATGCACCACTTGTAGTCCCTATGATAATGTTCCACTTGTAGTCCCTATGATAATGTACCACTTGTAGTCCCTATGATAATGTTCCACTTGTAGTCCCTATAACACCAATTATAATCCCTATGATAATGTTCCACTTGTAGTCCCTATGATAACACCAATTGTAGTCCCTATGATAATGTACCACTTGTAGTCCCTATGATAATGTTCCACTTGTAGTCCCTATGATAATGTACCACTTGTAGTCCCTATGATAATGTACCACTTGTAGTCCCTATGATAATGTTCCACTTGTAGTCCCTAAGCTGATGATAAAGCTGGACACCTCAGCTGGTGCGAATTACGAGGATTCCGATTCCGATGCGGGATTTGCATATCCGTTGGCACTGATTGGTAATAATTAACCAGTCGCCAGGACAAACAAGCCCAGTGCTCGAATACTTCGACATATTTATAATTAGGAAGCATGGCGACGCTGGCATATTTAAAGGATCGATTTATGTAATGATATTTCGATCTTATTTGCCGTATCAAACAACACTAAGGCTACGACAGAGAGCAGGTTTGTTCTGCACACTGCGGAAATCAAGTAAGCGGCATTGCAAACATGAAGAAACGTCAAGGCAAAAAGTGACTGACGTACATGCTAATCCCGCTCAGCATGTATCTGAACCAGAAAAGCTGAATTCAATACAACTGACTTTTGTAGCCTTAATGCCAAACACAGAGCACGCTCTTGTACTGACCTTTGCACATACAATTAAGACTAAAAGAGATGTCGATTACCGTCGACGTTTACATTTGGTCGTTCAAGAGGATGATCGCGTGTTTTTATCCATCGCGGAGTCATTTCTCCACGCTTCGAAGTGGCTTACGGAAAGGTACGAATCTTACCCCACGTTCAAGTGGATTTGGGTAAGGCATGTCAGAGTTCATAGTCCCCACGCACATGTTTTCACCATTGCTGGTCTCCGTTCGCTGTCTGAAGATATTGGTAAGCCTATAACTCCCTTTGTTTGTCGAATGATTAGCTAAAGGTGTGTCACGTCTGCATGCGCTTATTGGCTGATCGCTAATGTCAGTCATACTTTGGCGACTGGCTAATTAAGCTACGACACTTTCTTTCTTGGTGCTTTACGTCCACGGAGGCGAGATGGCCTATTAGGGACGGGGACAGAGTGGGAAGGGGCCGACAGAGTGAAGGCTCGACCGCGGAAACCGCCCGAAAAAAGACAGGAGAGACCGTGGACCGCCGCCAGAACAATGGAAATGTTAGGGCGGTGTCCCCTCGCCATTGCCCAGCGACTTGTGCACTGCACAATTGCTGTTTCAACTGCTGTGCTTGGCCAGAGTCACAAAGACAATGTCCGTTGCACTGCTGTTGACGAACAACTTGGACAACTCAAGCAAAGGAAGTCCAGCTTTCTTAGCCCAGCTCCACCTCCCTACTCATGATCTCTTCTGGGCTAAGTTGAGGGTCCAGCTCCACCTCCCTCCTCTAAGATCTCTTGATCTTTTGATCTCGCCTGGAACCCCCTGTCGCTACGACACAATGGCGGGTTTATATATTTGTACCCTAGACCCGTGTCAGTGGATCTTATTGGCACTGGCATCGTTGACATTTTATTGTCTCTAGCTAGAAGTAGAACGTCGGGGGATTTTGTTGTTATTGTTGTTGTTTTGTTTGTTTTTTGTTTTTGTTTTTTTGTTTTTTGGTACTAGTTCCACATCAGGATTGCTTTCAGCTGTAGTAATCTTCATGACGTGACATACACAGTTACTGAAATGTCCAAAATTGGAGTGGCCAGGAACACTACACTTGTATGTACGGCGGCATGTACAGGTGTGGGGAAACGGCTGCACACGCTGCCTTTTTACTTTCTTGAGTGCTGTCAGTCTGGTGACGTATTAACTATGCATAATAAGAGACATCGAGACAACCTCAGGCTTATAGCTGATGAACGCTAGCAAATAAATAGCACATAGTTGTACTTCCTATCCTCCTACTCAAAGAAAAAGAAAGATAAAAACACTGACTGCTCACTGCTCAAATGTAGTAATGTCATACGACATTGATCTCATTTAATGCCATGTAAGATACAGGCCTGTCTGTCATTTATTGGCCGCTGAAAGCAATATCATGGCGTGGTGGTCATTTG
>JABMCL010003470.1:250000-257500 GCA_018857735.1 Alviniconcha marisindica
GTTCATGTGCCATATGAGAAGCAGCAATATATAAAGAAAATGAATCATTATATTACTACCTACCTTTATTATTATTGAATAATAATCCTGGACTCGAACCCTGGCAACTGGAATCCTGGAACTCTGATCGGTTGATCCAAACACATAATAGGTTAAAAAACAACAACAAAAAAACGCTATTTATTACGATTAAAAAAATTATTAAAAAAATTCGGGGTAAGCCCCTTTTTCAAACTACAAGACAACTCCCCTACCCCTACGTCCCATAGTTAAACGGTGAAAAACCATATGCAGGATACTTAATATCTGCTTCTGGTTGAGGAATTTTTCACCGTTTAACTAAGCTGTTTTGTAGCTTGAAAAAGTGGCATACTCCTAAAATTCGCATGTTGTGTTTTTGTCCTAATAAATATCGTTCTTATTAACCTTTTATGTGTTTGGACGTTGCTTTAGAACGCTAGCAGTCATTTTTATTACTTTTTTTTGTTTGTTTTTTGTTGATGTTGTTTTTCCCCCCGATCGGTTGAGTACGTAGTTTTGGAATAGGAGTCATTCCGGCGTTACACCGGTTCATCCAGCAATACGAACGCCGCTCTCTCTTAACAATCGAGAATTGCCGCGGTTCAGTTTACTTTGAATGGCTCTAGGTGGCTGGCACACTTTCAATGACATTCCCCGTGAACTCATTAGGGTGATGAGCTCTAAGCGTGAGTGGAGTGTTTGTCGCTGTGATTACACTTCTCAACGTTGCACGACGGCGCGCGTAGAAATTCCAGAACGGTAGATTTGTTGAGCAAACGTTCTCGCGCAGAAGTTATTTACTGTTCGGTGCAGAGCGAAACGTGGGTCGAAATGTAGGTTGAAAATAAAGACAACAAAGAATTTATTTACACTGAAGCTCTTTGAGCAACAGAAAAGCCGTTTTATAAATTCTAAATTATGAATTATTATTTAATTGTGTGTTTTTGACACTGATATTTGATTAACGTCAGTAAAGGGCCGTCTTACCTCTCTCGCATTCCTCCAGCTTTCTTATCTCTTTTTTCATCCTCCAGCTGACTTACCTCTCACTTCATCATCCAGCCGTCATATTTACATCTTACCATTAATCTTCCGTCTGTCTACCTCTCACTTCATCATCCATCTGTCGACCACCTCATCACCCAGCTGTCATATTCATATTTTCCCATTCATCCTCCAGCTGTCTACCTCTCACTTCATCACCCAGCTGCCATATTTATATCTCCCCATTCATTCTCCACCTGTCTACCTCTTACTTCATCACCCAGCTGCCATATTTATATCTATCCATTCATTCTCCAGCTGTTTACCTCTCACTTCATCACCCAGCTGTCTGCCTCTCGCTTCATCACCCAGCTGTCATAGTTATATCTCCCTATTCATTCTCCAGCTGTCTACCTCTCACTTCATCATCCATCTGTCTACCTCTCACTTCATCACCCAGCTGTCTACCTCTCGCTTCATCACCCAGCTGTCTACCTCTCACTTCATCACCCAGCTGTCATATTTATATCTCCCCATTCACCCTACAGCTGTCTACTTTTCATTTCATCACCCAGCTGTCATATTTATATATCTCCATTCATCCTCCAGCTGTCTACCTCTCACTTTATCACCCAGCTGTCTACCCCTCATTTCATCACCCAGCTGTCATGTTTGTATCTCCCCTTTCATCCTCCAGCTGTCTACCTCTCGCTTCATCACCCAGCTGTCTACCTCTCACTTCATCACCCAGCTGTCTACCTCTCACTTCATCACCCAGCTGTCATATTTATATCTCCCCATTCATCCTCCAGCTGTCTACCTCTCACTTCATCACCCAGCTGTCATGTTTATATCTCCCCATTCATCCTCCAGCTGTCTACCTCTCACTTCATCACCCAGCTGTCTACCTCTCACTTCATCACCCAGCTGTCATGTTTGTATCTCCCCATTCATCCTCCAGCTGTCTACCTCTCGCTTCATCGCCCAGCTGTCATGTTTATATCTCCCCATTCATCCTCCAGCTGTCTACCTCTCACTTCATCACCCAGCTGTCATATTTATATCTCCCCATTCATCCTCCAGCTGTCTACCTCTCACTTCATTACCCAGCTGTCATGTTTATATCTCCCCATTCATCCTCCAGCTGTCTACCTCTCACTTCATCACCCAGCTGTCTACCTCTCACTTCATCACCCAGCTGTCATATTTATATCTCCCCATTCATCCTCCAGCTGTCTACCTCTCACTTCATTGCCCAGCTGTCATGTTTATATCTCCCCATTCATCCTCCAGCTGTCTACCTCTCGTTTCATCCTCCGGCTGGTTTACCTTCATCTCCCTACATACTCCAGTTGTTCTACCTACCTCCACCTTCATCCTCCAGCTGTCTACCTCTCACTTCATCGCCCAGCTGTCATATTTATATCGCCCCATTCATTCTCCAGCTGTCTACCTCTCGCTCCACCACCCAGCTGTCATATTTGTATCTCCTTATTCATCACCCAGCTGTCATATTTATATCTCCCCATTCATCACCCAGCTGTCTACTTCTCATTTCATCACCCAGCCGTCTACCTTTCGCTTCAGCTGGTTGACCTTCGTCTCCCTTACCTTCTCCAGTTGTTCTACCTACCTCCACCTTCATCCTCCAGCTGTTTCAAGTTACCTCTCACTTCATTCTCCAGAGGCGCTGTGCTCCCGACTGGATCAGGCATGAGTCTCACCGCACCAGAGGCTATTTTTATTTTTGTCGTCGGCACTACCCTGGGGATGTCGGTGATCTGCAACATCTTGGTGGTGGTGGTGGTGGCAGTGACCCCCATGCTACGGAACCCCACCAACGTACTGCTGTGTAATCTGGCCGTTAGCGACATGCTGCTCGCCTCGGTGGTCTTGCCGCAGAATCTGCACGACATCTCTCATTCCGATAACTATTTCGAAGGTGGGTGACCGGTCAGTCTTCTTCGTCGTCGTGATTGTTGCTGTCGTTGGCTCTTCTTCGTTGTTGTTGTTGTTGTTGTTGTTGTTGTTGTTGTTGTTGTTGTTGTTGTTGTTGTTGTTGTTGTTGTTGTGTGTGTGTGTGTGTGTGTGTGTGTGTGTGTGTGTGTGTGTGTGTGTGTGTGTGTGTGTGTTCTTTTTCTTCTCCTCTTCCTCCTCCTAGATCCTCATTCTAGATTCCTCATCCTACATCCTCATTCTACTAGATTCCACCTAGAGTCCTCCTCCTAGATCCTCACTTTAGATTCCTCATCCTGGATCCAAACACAAAAAAGTTCAAAAGAACGCTTATTTATTATTTGCATATTGTGTGTCCGTGTCATAATATATAAGCGTTCTTTTGAACCTTTTTGTGTTTGGATCTTGTTTCAGAACGCTAGCAATCATTCTGTTTCAGATGTTTTCCCCTTCTTCTAGATCCTCATTCAAGATTCCCCTTAGAGTCCTCATCCTAGATCCTCATTCTAGATTCCTCATTCTAGATTCCCCCAATATTCCCCATCTTACATTCTCATTCTACTAGATTCTATCTCCTCATCCTAGATCCTCATTCTAGATTCCTCTTGGAGTCCTCATCCTAGATCCTCATAGATTTCCCCTAGTTTTTCAACCTAGAGCTTCGTTCTAGATTTCTCATTCTAGGATCCCCCTAGATTCCTCATCCTAGATCCTCATTCTACTAGATTCTACTTAGATTTCTCATCCCAGATCTTCATTATAGATTCCCCCTGGATTTCGCATCCTAGATCTTTATTCTACTAGATTCTATCTAGATTCCTCATCCTAGAACTTCATTCTAGATTCCCCCTCGATTCCACATCCTAGATCCTCATTCTAAATTCCCCCTAGATCCTTATTCTAGATTCCTCCTCTTAGACCCTCAATTTAGATTCCCCGTAGATCCTCATCCTAGATCCTCATTCTTATCCTTCTCCTTCGGAGGCTTGGTCAAGCATAGAGGGAGGAGACTGCGTATACAATTGTATCAGTGCATGTACAATGAAATATGAACAAGATTACAGACGTGTGTAATCTACTAGCTGTATGTGTGTGTGTGTGTGCCCACCCTTCAGACAGCTGCCCTCCGACCTTACAGGTTACTGATCTCGCCGATGATTCTTTTATTTCTTTCTCAAGACAGTTGCTACACCCGTGTGAAAAGCTGTATGTGTGTGTGCCTGCCCATCAAGCTGCCCTCCGACCTTACAGGTTACTGATCTCGTCAGTGACGCATTGATCCTGCTATCTCTTTCTCAAGACGGTTGCTGCATCCGTGTGAATAGCTGTATGTCCTTTCTTTAATGATTTTTACCTTTCTTCTCTGTCTTGGATGTTGTTAGAAGGCCCTTAACATGCATGCACGCACGCACGCACGCACGCACGCACGCACGCACGCACGCACGCACGCACGCACGCACGCACGACACCGCACGCACGCACACACACACACACACACACACACAAACGAGACTGATTGAGCTCGACGAAATCTCTATCATACAGTTATCATCAAAAGATAGATGGCCTAACCCTTCTTTGGCTAAATTGGGAACATTGAATCATTCATTGATTGGTCTGCTATGATTATAGAACCAGACACTGACAGGAAGAAACGGGGTCATCTGACAAGCGAATGATATGGCCTTAGGTTCTATCATATCGTGAACTGATGAGAGAAAGCAATTGTGCATTAGGCACACTCGAGTGGGCCTGTTTGTCAGGACTGCTGAAAGTGCCAATTCGTACCATGGACATATTTGTTTTCTTAATGAAGCACACGTTACTCGCGACTAGTTAGTTCACTGAAGTTCGTTGCCCATTTCTCTTAAGCAACTGATCGGTGTTTTGCTTTCTTCGATGTCTGTTTGCCTGCTACTTGAAAGACTCTGTCGCATGATCATGCACGTACACAATACGAATGACTTTTTCCAAAGTCCCATGTTCTATTTTCTTTTGTTACTGATTTGCTGTTCCTCTTGGCGTTTGTTCAAATGTCTTGTATTTTTATTTAATCTAGCTCGCTATTATGTGACCTGCAAGGTTGATTGGATGATAAAAACCTATTAGGCTAGTATAATGACTTGCTTCAGTTAAATGCACACACACACACACACACACACACACACAACACACACACACACACACACACACACACACACACACACACACACACACACACGCTGTAGATCTTAAATAGATGGGTCTTGAGAGCGGTTTTAAATGCAGTGGTTCACTCAATATATTTAATTCCACGAGGCAGGGAATTCCAGACAAAAGGAGCAGCATAGGGAAAAGAGCGATGCCTAAAATTAATGTTTTGGTCCTAACGTGTGGAATGCGTTGAGTTCTTGAGTCGGAGGAGGAACAGAGCTGTCTTGATGGAGAGTACACTCGAAGAAGACCAAACAGATAAACAAGGGCTGTATCAGAGACAAAGGAATGACAAAGAGTTCATAACTTGTACTCAGTACGTGCCTGGATAGGCAAGCCAGTGAAGATCGAGTTCCGAGGCCGAGGAGGGGTGAAATGTGATTTCTTTTAGCCTAAGATTAATCACAACCAATCCAAACTCCAGTCAGAGACTGTTGGTCCACCATGACAGACATCTGCAGCTTTTGCGGCTTTGGTAGCTGTAACCATGCAACTGTGGCAGAGACAAGATGCCGGTAGCCGGTGCTTGGGGTGTGAGTGCGATTCTTACGCCCAGCGAAACCATCGAGGTTGATCATCTGCCCCTGGTCTGTCCGTTCTACTTCACATTAGCCATCGGAACCCCACTCCACCCCCTCTACCCTCACTCCCACCCCTTAACTGACTTTCGTCAATCTGTGTTCAAGTCTCTGTCATGCTCACAAAAACTGCATAAGCTGAAGAGTCAGCATGAGCCATCCCAACCGCACATCTCTGCCACGAGTATTTACATCACCGCTAGTCCCTTTTCATGCACCGCAGGAAAACCGACTGCAGCTGTTTGTTTTCGAGGCTGTGACGCAACGATCTATGACAGAGATTTAGGTAGGGTATAGGTCGCAAGTCAAAACCGAATTTATTGCCATAGTTGGGAAGATGTACACCATTTAGTGCAATGGGGAACGATTTTATAGTGTCCATTCAGTTTAAACAGGTCTGGGCACAGTAACTTATTCTGCATAGCACGGTACACAGCCTGCTTGCAGAGCTATACGATTTACTTGTACAGGTCAGCACAGGACAATGTCTGACGCATCTATACTGGGTATGCTGATCTGGACGCAAGTCGAAGCGTGGAGTTGTGTGTGTGTGTGTGTGTGTGTGTGTGTGTGTGTGTGTGTGTGTTGTGTGTGTGTGTGTGTGTGTGTGTGTGTGTGTGTGTGTGTGTGTGTGTGTGTGTGTGTGTGAGTGAGTGTTGTAGGCCTAATGTTAAGTTGACGCCTGTCTGTGTTGTCGTTTTCTTCATATGTTTGCATGTGCACCTCACTTCCAGACATTTTCCTTGCACAAAACTGGCGAAAAATAGAACCTAAATCAGAATCATTCTGTTTTTTATTTTTATTTTACCCAGACCCTTTGCTTACTGTTTCAGGCGATTTCCTGTGCCGCGTAGTCTACTCGTGCCCACTCGTCTGCATCATGTCTTCTATCTACAGCATGGTGGCCATGTCTTTCGACCGCTCAAACGCCATTCTGCTCAACGCTAACAGAAAGCTGACAGTTAAAACGGCTGCCATCCAACTCGCCGGTATCTGGGCGCTCTCCGTTCTCTTCTCCGTCCCGACCATGTACGAACATTCCGAGTATGTCATCGAGGAAAATGAGAACGGAACCATTTTGGGATGTGGAAGTAACGGCGTTTCTTATACGTACTCGGTGACCAACGGCGTGGTGCTTCTCATGCTGGCTTACATCATTCCTGTGGCCATACTGTTCGTCAATTATGGCAGAATCTTGATCTTTTTCAGGTAAGGAACCGTGTTGTTTGTAACTGAGAAAGAAACAAGCGAGCAAAGATTCAAACAAACAAGGAGATTTTTTTGGTTTTAATCTGTTATTATTGAAAAGAACGACGAAATGTATAAAAATAGTAAGAAGGAACTTTTCCGTTTTTATTGAGCTTTGAAGCGTTCCTTCATTGCTTCGACGAAGGCATTTAAAAATAAATAAATTGTAATGCCAAAAAGTTGCTCCTTTCTTTTGCTTTTCTTTCTTTCTTTCGTTTTTTGTTTTTGTTTTTTTGTTTTGTTTTGTTAATGGGGTGGGGGAACGGGGGGTAGGGGGAAGGGGTCCGGTTAATTTGACATATTTTCTGTTTTGTTTGTTTTGGTCAATGAATTTTATGCCAGAGGAAAGCTTTTCATTTATGTATATGTAGTGTTGACAGGACAAAGGGTATGTTACCGCTGACAGGACGACGGGTATGTTACTGTTGACAGGGCAAAGGGTATGTTACTGTTGACAGGACGACGGGTATGTTACTGTTGATAGGGCGAAGGGTGTGTTACTGTTGACAGAGCGAAGGGT
>JABMCL010003470.1:262500-265000 GCA_018857735.1 Alviniconcha marisindica
ACTCTTCTTGTTTAAGTTCAATGTTGCTTTACGTCCACACAGACCATAATGACTGTTAGGGACGGGGAGCCCAGGACGGCCACCTCGACTTTCACACAGCTCCTGAGCTCTGCATTCCGACTCTCCTTGTATCTTCCTTCCTTCAGGTGATGCTTAATGTCCTCGGATGTCGGTTGACATAATAATATTATTAGGGACAAGCTGAGACCAATGCATAAGCATGGTTCATTATTGCTTTACGTCCAAGGAAACCATAAGGCTCGTTAGGACGGACAGTCCAGGACAGCCACCTCGACTCTCACACAGCTCCCGGACTATGTGTTTCTTGTATCTGACTGATTTTTGTTGCTTAACGTCCACGGAGGCGAGAAGGCCTATTAGGGACGGGGACGGGTGGGAAAGGGGGACAGAAGAGTGAAACCTCGAAACAGGTGCCAACCCGGAAGACCAAGGCTGCCGTGGACCGCCGCCAGAACAACAGGATGTTAACGCAGTGTCCGTCCGGCATTGCTCAGCGACCACAGCACCACGCAATTGCTGTCCCAACAGAGTCAGAAGGACAATGTCCGTAGCTCCGCCGTTGGGAAACAACTGAAGCAGAAGAAGTCCAACTCTCTCTCTCTATAGCCCAGCACCACCTCCCTGCTCTTGATCTCTTCTGGGCTAGCTTCTTCTTGAGAGTCCAGCTCACCTCCCTCCTCTTGATCTCGCCTGGACTCGTTGTCTGCCTCTTGTATCTGTTTGTGTCTATAATTATATACACGCCCCAAGCCTCTCTTCCCGGCACCCTTCCTCCAAACTCTGCCTTAATAGGTTACGCCACTGACGGAGCACTCTTTATTTCCGTAAGTAAGTAAACATGGTGCTTAACGTCCACAGAGACCGTAAGGCTTATTAGGGACGGGGAGAAGGGGGGGGGGGATGGGGGGGGGGAAGGGGTCATGGAGGTGGGGGAAGAGGGAGGCCTATTGCTACACTGTGACCACCAGAATGACTCCGGCATTAAGATGGGCAGTGATTTGAATGTTTCATTAATTCTGAGGGACAAAGTCACAAGACAGTGTTCACAGACCACAATTTTTGAAGAGAAAGGAGAGCCGAAGCGGATTCGAACCGAGGTCCCTCTTCTTATCAGCCTAACGCCTTACCGCTAGGCCAAACCGGCTCACAGCGCGCTCGGAAAGGTCTGAGTACTAAAAAGACTGTGGCACCATAGCGTCCAAGCACACACGTAAACATGAGACGCGTCCGCCCCGGGTCGAAAAACAGTTCCGTCTCGATTCAAATATATTTTGATTTTATTTGTGCTGGCGAAAGCAACGTGGAGGGGTTTTAACAAAACGCGTGATATACTTTGAGTTTCTGCTAAAACTTACTGCAACTGAGCTCCAACGAAACACTGTTCGTTAACTGACAGTTTACCTAGACCTATGGCGCAGTCAACTATGGCAGCGGTTGGAGGAACGAGGTCGTAAACCAACTTTGGAGTTTCGGGGCACTCCTTATCTTTCCGCATCAAACTCCAAGCACTGGCTTACGACGTCCTTGTGACTTTGCCCCTCACAATTAATGAAACATTAAAATGGTTCTCATCGCTGCCCATCTTAATGCAGGTCATTCTGTTGGTGACAGTGTAGCGATAGGTATATACTCTCCCTCTTCCCCCACATCCATACCCCTTTCCCCCCATTCTCCCCATCCCTAATAAGTCTTATGGTTTGAGTGGACGTTAAGCACCATGTTTACTTACCTACTTACGGCGTCCTTCCTTCGACCGCTGCCGTATATAGTTACGCCATAGGTTCCTGAAAGCTGTCAGCTAACGAGCAGTGTTTCGTTGGTGCTCAAACAGTAGTAAGTTTGTTACAAACAACTCAGATAAAACAGGGCGTGTCGTTTATAGCCGCCAGCAAAGTTTACACCAGCACGAATAAAACCACAATCGTTTAAACTGAGACGGAACTCTTCTCATATTTTTCCCCCCGGGGTGGATGCGTCTAATTTTTACGTGGGTGCTTGGGCGCTAGGCTGCTTCCACAGTCAACTAGGTACCCGAACCTTTCGGAGACCGCGTCGGTGGACAGCTGCGCAGAGATAAAGAGTACCCGCGCCTTTAATGGCGTAACCAAATCTGGCAGAGTTTGGAGGAAGGTGCCGGAAAGCGACGCTCGGAGTGTACTCTCGGACAGTTCGACGAACTATAATTCGTTTCTTAATTGAACTTTTAGTTCGCCGAACATGGTTCGGACAGTTCGACAAACTATGCTTCATTCTTAACTGGCTTTTAATGAGATTCAAGCTTCGGCCCGAACTTGCGACAGAAGCGCAGCAGACAGCATGATCCAAAAATTAGGCTAAAGTAAAGTCAGTATACTTTAATCATCCCTCACAGGGTAATTCAACTAACTCCTATATCATTCTGGATATCAGAGACAAGGCTGCTCCTCCCACAAGTCAACAATTAGGTCAATTCCCTCCGAAGCGGGTAAGTATCCACACC